>FN649729.1:243241-347403 GCA_000310025.1 Ectocarpus siliculosus | reverse complement strand
AATCCGTTTGGTTTTATTTGGCCTTAAAAAGGGGTCCCCTGGGGAAATGAAAATGGCGGGGGGGGGGGGGGGGGTGGGGGGGTGTACTCATAGTCGTGCATGCCGTAGTCGTTAGACCATTGACCTCGCATCCCTACAAAGCCGGGACGGAGCACGCCGGGTTCTCACCGGACCAGGCTCTCACATCACCAAGCGCGAAGCGCCGTGAGGTATTTGGCGAGTCGCATGAAGGGTGAGCTGCATCCTGCTAAGGGTGTTCGGCATCTTGTGCTTACTTCCTTGCGTACGGATGACAGCTACGTATGACTTAAGGTGTTATTGAATCACGTCATCTTCCTTGTCCATGCTGTATACAAGATCATTACGTCACTAGTCCCCACCGTATAGGATGTGACATTAGCATCAATGATGCTTCGACCGACTTCAATCAAATGAATCATGGCCACCCGCGCACGTCCGTACGAATATCCAATCTCCTCCAGTTTGTTTAACCGTGGAGATGCTTAATTTTCCAAAAGAATTAAACATGGCTACGCATGGACAACCTGGAGGATGATTGGTTGTCCGCGGTTGCGTCAGCTTGTTGTACTCCGTTTGGTTTATTTCGGCCTACGAAGCGTTACTGCCACTAAATGAAGAATCCTTGGGCGGGTGGATATGTGACATGATCTTGTATATGGCAGCATGAACAATACATTAATGGCGCCGGGGAATTATTTTTTTTTTGGCTGGATACTGGTGATTATCTGTATAATGTATTGGTTGCACATTTTCTGGAATCGGCGTGGCGTTGTACCGCCGGACTCTGATGGTCGAGAGAGAAGTGTTGGAACAGGGTACTACCACCGACTACAAGGGCCATTCGCGCGTACAGTGGGCACGATTCGCGGCACTGTCCCCAAGGTCGGAAAGGGAGGCACCCAGCGTCTAAACCACGTGCTTGTCGCGAGGATGCCACCGTGGCCGCCAAGGGGAGAATCGAGCCCAACGGCGTCGCTTGCGACAAGTTCCTCGCCCTAGCGAACGTGCTTCGTGCTTGAGAAGAAGACCATGAAGCAGGGGATGGTGGACGGTTGCCCCGGCGTTGGTGGCACGGGGTACCCCCATTTGTTGGTTGAAGACATTCGTCATGCTAATGGACGCCGTGACCCCATGATCCAATTATCTCTGCTCGAGTTAGGCCACAGCAGTGCACGATAAATTTACCACCAAATATTGTAGAGGTACGTACGAATCTTAGTGTTCGATACAGCCCTCAACATGGTGCAGTGATCCAGAGTTTTTTTTCTGCAGTAGCAGCGCGGGTAAGGTGCTAAAAAGGGTCTTGCTTTGACAGCGACGGGTGCAAACGAAGCTTGTCTCTCTTGGGTAGGCTTTGCTGGCCCATTCCACACCTGCCAAATGTTTTCCGTCCCTTCTCTTGTTCGGCGGCAGCTGGGCCAAGCTCGAAACGCTCCACAGCGACATTGTCGGGCGCTCCCAGATCCTGGGAGGGGAGAGCGCGCCAATGGTGGCCGCGATGGCTGAGCCTAGCGTGCTGAAGGAGAGAGTTAGCGCTCTGCTAGAAGAGACGGAAAGTGGTGATTCGAGGGACGCGTTCGCGGCTGCGTCGTTGGCGCTGGTAGGAGCGCTGACGGCGGCGACAGGGGCCCTGAACAACTCCCAGAAGGAGGTTCAGAGGTGAGGGGTTACGACTACCTAGAGACTAGCGTTGGACAGAAATCATACCCAATTTGTGGAGCTAGGGAGTCTCATTTTGTCGCCGGTAAGAGCGCATGATCCGAAGATTTAGATTACCTCGTCAGGTTGGATGGGGAGTGCTGCGTAGGCAACTGTCGGGCGTGTGAGAACTGCGGCACTGACCGACTCTGTTAGAAAGGGATCAGGTTGAGGTCGTTTGGTGGCCGGTGGTCATGTGCTCTACTATGTGTACGGAGCTGTCATCGTTGTTGTCATGGCTGGGTAGTTTCTCGGGCTTTCTTTGTGTTGAGATACCATGTCTTGTGCGTAGTCTATTTAGTGCTACGATGCAAGTCGTGATGGTTTCAGGTGAGCCAATTAGTGTGGTGCTTGGCTGCGTTCGGCCTCAAGAATGCCACCACTGGTGTTGTTTTGTGACCCGGCGCGCACGGAAACGTAATCGCCTCCTTCGGGTGTTTTTGACGTCGATGCCTCCCCAGGTACTTGGCCATGTCTCGTGATCTCCGCGTAACGTCGACGTGGACCGACATATCTGAAGCAATGCAGGTAAGATGCGCAACAAGATTTCGATCAAGCGTTCTTCCAGAAGCCAACCACGTTTTGGTCGTCGTTTTCACTGTACACAGACGGGCGCATCCCCGGCACTATAGCTTTTGCTGGCGATGGGAAATGTGGGAATGCGTCCGAGACGTTCAAGTCTGCTGTGTTGAGAGTCTCAGACTAAATTAGGAACGCGACACATTCGTTTCTTCTGTTCGCTGTGTTCTTTTACCAGTGTTTTCAGTAGCCTTCGCAGGGTTTTTCTATTAAGTAATCAGGCATTTTTCCGCGGCAGCCCAAACACGTATTTGTTTTCCGTCGTTAGCGTTGTGTTGTTCTCCGCGCACCACAGACGCTTTCGAGGCGACCGCAGTTATTTTGACGCCTCACACTGGCTTGTGGCTTGTCACGCTATCATACCACTAGTGTAGCAGCCGTTGCTGTTTGCTTGTGAATTATTCTGGTAATTGTATGACCCGACCACGTTTTCGCGGGACTACGACCAAACACACACCGTCGTCGCCGTGTTACCCTGCTCTCTTGTCGTGTCCTCTTGTTTGTTCGCTTTAGTGGACGATGGACTCGTTGAAGGGCACGGTCATCCTCTTCACCCCGCACACGGCGGGCGGCCTCACCAAGGCGTTAGGCCTCTGCAAGAACATGGATTCAGCTCTCAAGCTGTTCAAGGTAAGCAAGGAAGGGGGGCACCACCGGGGGCTGGAGAGACACGGGGACATGCAGTTGAGAAGAGAGGGGGGTGGATCCCATGGGGAGGAAGTTATCCGGGTAGAGTTCGAAGCATCGCACTGCAGATCGTGACACGCGGCTAGTGGACACCTCGTATTTGGCACGTGCGTGTCTGCCTTGGCGGCGTTGTTTTTAGACTGTATCGTTTCGTTGGCGGCGTTGTTTTTAGATGAAGAGTTTGATATGTCGTTAGTTGTATCGGCGTGGATCATGTGCCTCTATGGCGCTGAGCTCCCGCTGTTGATCTTTTGCGTGACGAATGTTTGTCCGGCTGCCTGCGGTACGGCTGCCTCTGTTGGCTTGCGGCTGTTGGTCCGCCTGTATTGATTTTGCGCCATTCGGTCTTGGTGTCTAGTTGCCACCGGTCAGGTCAAGATGGAAGAACAACGAGTTGAGTTGGTGGTCGCGTTGCTGCGTTTCATTCGTGTTAAATGCAACTTTAATGCGATGTCGCTGTTTGACCCTACATCTTCGCAACCTATCATCGTTTGCTGCAGGAAGCGGCTCTGCAGATTAAGATCATCGTGGTCGAGCTGGCAGGAGAGCACGAGCCCAATACGGTTTGGGTAAGCTGACCTTTGTTTGTTCGGTTCCCTTACACCCACCCTTTGTCTACGCTGTCGGGAGGTTCGATAAACATGTGTGTTGGTGTAACGAGGGGACTTGTCACTCGTCTCCTTCCCCGTGACTACCACTGTCATCCATGGACCGGGCGTGTGTCTGTAGTCGCGTCTGCGTCTGAAGCAGCCCGCTGGTTGCCCCATCGTGCTTCACAACAGTTCCTATTGGTGCAGAGCAAATGAGGAAATTTGCTTCGAAATTTGCACAGTTTGGTCGCTGTGGAATGAACAGAAAAGAGCGTGTAGGTCCACGCTTCCTGCCAAGAAGAAACACAACACGCGACCGTACACCCCGGAAATATCATCCCCACTCGAGCTCTGTCTGCCAGGAACCCTGATAGGTTTTCTCGCTGAGTGCGCTCCATCCCCCCTCCCCAATACCAAAACCTACCTGCAGTGAGTATTGTAGTATTTTCAACCTCGGTTCGTTGCGTTCCGTCTCTTTAGTGGGGGGGGGTCCGAGAATGGTGGAGATCCACGAAGCCCTCGTAGCTAACTACCCTTGTGAAGCTGTCGAAAAAGAAGGGTTCTTTCGGGCTAGAGCCCCCGGCTCTTCTCTCTTCTCTGGGGAAAGCGCGTCCTACACTTGCTCCAGGGAGAGCCCTGCACACTATTCTTACGGCCTTGGTGGTAAAACATAGCCTGGCATCTGGAATGGCGGTTCCGCAAGATGTTCTGAACTGCCCCCCCACCACCCCCTACTGTTGGTTTGGTATGACGTCAGAGGGTCAACCAGTCGTTGTTCAAGGGCCTCCCGGAGAACCGCAAAGTGATGACGCTGAGGCACCTGAGGAGTCTGGTGGTAGCGTACGACCATCTGAGCGATGAGATGAGGAGAGACCTGACGACCGCGCTCGAGATCATCAAGAACAGGGAGGTTTTGAACATGGTGAGCGAAGGTCTAGGATGTTCTAGAACTGGGTGTCATTGTTGTTCAGCTGTTTGTGGTCGGTATCTCCTTGCTTGTTGGGAAAGCACACATTTTCGACCAACATGCTCATTTCGTGCCGCCGTGACTGCCACCACTCGATGGTGCCAAAAATGTGCGCATTGCCGTGACACGGCCGTTTCACGCTTCAAATTGCTTGTATTATAGCGTAGATCCCGTGAGTCGCCCGTTCGGCGGTGTTGTAGCCCACCTCATTGCACGGTGTGCGATGTGTCTGCCTTTGCCAAACGAATTAACACAGCAGTAGACATCGTACGCGAACAAGAAGCTCTTCGTCGATCACCTTTTGAAAACACAAGGATGCACCGTAGGGAGTGGGTTCCAGCCCACATGAACGATAGGTTGCAGAAGACCTACGTGCAAGGATCTCTCTCTCTCTCTCTCTCTCTCTCTCTCTCTCTCTCTCTCTCTCTCTCTCTCTCTCTCTCTCTCTCTCTCTCTCGAGCATCTGTTGTTTGTTCGAAGCCGTTGGACCGGTACACAGAAAGAAGGTCGTCCGATTTTGCCTGAAGAGTAGTGCACCGGTGAACGTCCATGAAGACACATACAGCTGCGGCAGCACACAAAACTTTCTGATTCACTTGTGTGTGTTTTACCCCCTGGTTTATTTCACTGCTTGACGCTGACCATCCTAGATGGGTAAGTACTGCATCCAGGCGGAAGCGGCAGAGGAGAAGAGATGGGAAGCGAAACTCGCTACCGCTGACGAGAGACTCAAAGTCGGACGACGCCCCTCAGGTGTGAATTTGTAGTGATCATGCTTGTGTGACACAACTTTGCGAACGACGTTTTTCATGGTACTATTGTCCGGCACATATGCCCCCTGTCCAACGTTTTCAAAGCCCCGTTGCTTCACACGGCAGACATGCTAGGGTCAAGTGTCCGAAAGGCTCGTCTTCGAAGCGCTCTTCACCAAGCATCGTGCTTGGGAAACGGTAGGCGTAGTTGTTTGGCAGTTGTTTTGCTGCATTGTAAGCATGTTGAACGGAGACGGCCAATAGAGAGTAGTCCACGGGCCGGTTGAATGACAGTTAAGGTAAAGTCTCACGCACACACTAACCTGCAAGGGGTAAGAGGGCCTGAGCCAAGTTGGGGTAAAGATGCACGTGGTACACACCACGATGTCTTGAGATTACCCATGTTTTTTACAACCAAGCAGGTGGCTCGCTTCGTTCTGTCGTAAGTGCCGAACCCCGGCAGGAAACATGGCGGCAACGTTTTCCATTGTATTGGCATATTCTACCGTATTGGAAAAAATACGGATGCAGAAACGTCTAGGTTGCGGCGCTCCTCAGTTGGCCTTCCTCAAACCCATGAACCGTAGATCACTTAATGTTCTACACCAAGACATCGGTAACGAGTAACTCCTATGGTCGGCAACATCCATGCTCAGTCTAGGTTTGGTGTAAACCGAAACGGCCATGCTTGTTGCTTCTCCACGCAACGCACCATTATCGCCGTTGCTCACCGTACCGGCGACAACCGATGTAAAATTCAGGATTGTAGTGCTTATGACATTTTACCTTCATGGGTGATGAGCACTCCCCCCCGCTTACGCCATACCCCACTCAACCTCTTAACGGCCCCCTTTTGTGTGCCGAACACCCCTCTTTCCTCCCACTATTTTGCTGTGTCTCCATTTTCCGACCCTAGGAACACGCCAAAGCATCACCCCGGGAAGACGTTCGCCACCCATGGGCATCCGTGCCTCCTTCTCCGAACCTTCCCCGCCATCCCTAGCCAGGGGGGGCCTTGGCACCCCCACCACCACCACGCCGGTGCGCAGCAACGGCGCGGCCGAATCCCCGGGCAGCGGAGGCAGCAACGGTGGCAACAACGTGGGCGGTAGGGCGTCCCCTCCGTTAGGGAGCGGCAGCCGTAAGGCGCCGCTCATTACCCCGAGATCCGGTCGGTCGACGGCCACTCCCCCAGGGGGCGTCGGCGGTTCCGGGATACCGAGGGGCGTGGCGTCGCACTCTCGGCGGCGGGAATCGTTTGCTGTCGAGGCAGAGGCTGGGTCGTCCGCAATGGAAGATCGCCGCTCGAGATCTCCCATGTTCAAGCGCAGACCCGCGGGCGGGAGGTCCAAGTCCCCGGTGACCGCTAGGGTGAGGGGCACCAGGCGGGTGTCGAGGTCTCTCACGCCGAGGTAGAAACTCCTCCACCGTCTGCAGCAGCGGGTGGCCATGCTGATGCCACCCGACTTCGCTTCTGGTACATGCTGAACTAGTGGTTGTGATTTTACAAGAATATTGTGCACGAAGATTTCTCGGAGGCTTTTTCGCGCCAGTGCTACTGCTGGAGGTCTGGACCGAAGAGAGTGTCGTTTTGTACTGTACATGAGAGGCTGGAGGTTTTGATTGCAAGTATCGCTTGGATCGTGGCCATGGCTCTCTGCCTTTTGAGGGAGAGCCTTTTGAAGGAGTTGCAACGTGCATGTACCTAGCGAGACTGGTGTTGGCTTTGATTTTTCCAACTTTTTGCCGGCATTAAACGCCGTGCGCGGGGCAGGCAGGGTACATGTGGGTCATGATGGATACCGCTCGAAAACATGTGCGTGTCCGAACGCACGAACGATTCATGAGTGTTGAATTTTTATGCTCTACCAAGGTAACGCGGAGTTCAGCCTCTGTTCCAGGAACGGAATGATATGTTCATTCTCCATGTCATAATACTACTGGTCAGGGGGAACTGAGGGCGTGCAGGAGTGCTATACTCGCGAGGTTGTCCCATGTAGGGTGTCTGGTTTTCCTGTCCTCAGGTTGTTTCGACGAAGAGGCGAGCACCTTAGCGGCGCTGGGGGTAGTGTTGTGTGGTTGGAAGCAGCTTACAAAATAGGTTGTGCGTTATAGATGTGTTTTCGAAGCGGTCGATTTTTGGATATCGTTGTCCTTGGTTTTGATAAGGCATTGGCAGGCAGTCGATGTACGGCGACACTTCACATCTCTCTCTCTTTTGGTTGTGTGTTTCTGTGTCTTGTGTCGTGTTTGTTGTCAGAGAGCTCTGACGATGAACACGCGCATTTGAGGTGGTGGACCGCGCAAAGGAGCAAGTAATTAACATCGTTGGGTGCGGTAGGGGCAGTCTGGGCGCCTCTGTTGAGTTCATGTGATTGCGGCATTAAGGACGGCAGCAGTGTTTTACGAGATGGCGTCGTACTGCACTCGTTCTGCCGCGGTTGTTTGACACTTCACATTCTCTCTCTTTTGGTTGTGTGTTTCTGTGTCCTGTGTCGTGTTTGTTGTCAGAGAGCTCTGACGATGAACACGCGCAGATGAGGTGGTGGACCGCGCAAAGGAGCAAGCACCCCACATCGCTGGGTGCGGTAGGGGCAGTCTGGGCGCCTCTGTTGAGTTCATTTGATTGCGGCATTAAGGACGGCAGCAGTGTTTTACGAGGTGGCGTCGTACTGCACTCGTTCTGCCGCGGTTGTTTGTTGTGTGGTTGACTCGTTCATTAACAATGTGTGTTGTTGTGTTCTCGTAGAGTAGAAGCATGCGTGGCGCTATTCCGGTTAGGTTCCTCCGCGCGATATTGATTTAGTAAGGGTTGGGTGGGTATCACTGCGGATGGCGCGGATTTTGGAAATCAGGTCCTTCCGGTTTAGTTTGGGTGAGACGCTCAGAAGATTATTATTCGTTGTTTAGTGTCGCTGAACATGCTACGTCTGTGAGTATCCAGGTTGGCAAAGCACTGAAGACTTCGCCATACAACGTTGGAATTATTCGGATGTATAATGTTACATAATTGCGGGGCACATGAGATATTTCGGTTTAGGAGGAGGACGTCCACAAGTGATCCGATTCGAGTGCCTTGTCGCAGCGGCATGATTCTCGTTGTTTTGTTGTGAACGCTAAAAGTTCGACCAGTAGTGTAGTTGCTCAGGCGATATATTTTTTAGGTGGCGATTGGCTGTCTTTTGAAACTACAGGTAGTTGAAAGGCCGTCCGTTCCAATCCGTGTCATGCAGTCCACTCGCAGCACTTGTTTCATCCTGTTTAGAAGGGCAATGGATTTGATTTATCACTATCTTTGTGTGCTCGCTCTTGCTCGAAGATGATGCCGGTCGGCGTGGTCGCGCCTGCAGTCAAAGCTGCTTGCATCACCCCCACAATCTGCACCCACCCGTTGATCGCGCAACGCTGAACTTACTCTGGGCGGGTGGTTAGGGGAAGTTGTGTAAAAAGTTTGTATTAACTCCCCTAGAAGGCACACCGGCTCCACGGTACCACGGACTGGTGGTCACAGCGGTGGATAAGAAGCAATAGTTCTGATTGAGATCCACCATGCGTGTACGGCAGCTGAACGCCTGAATAAGGGAGAGATAAATAGATGTTTCGAAACAGACAAAATATCAATCGAAGTAGAGCAATCTTCGAGGACATTTTTTTTTTCCCACGTGATGGCACGGGGATGTTAATTTTTATGGTGTTATTCCGTTGCTCGCAGTTCCTTACGTGCGGTCCAACCTGTCCAGTATTGTTGTTTTGTCTTAACATTAAAAACCGTTCCGGTCTTCGCTCAGGACCTACCTTCTAATGTACTTGTCCAACCGACGGCCCAACTGACGTGGACGCCTTCCGTGGTCACAAGCCAACTGCCCCAAAGGAGGGTAGACTATACACCTTTCTAGAAAACGAAAAATAAACAACAATGGAGCAAATTTTCAGTCTGAAACAACTCCGATTGGGGGTCACACGAGGCGTGGCCAGAGTATTTAGAAGTGGGACATGTATTGGACTTGCGTGCGGTTTGGCGCCGCACTATGCATACACAGCTTAACATCCGTATGAAAAGCTTCAGTTTTAAGGTGCAGCAGCTACATCGTGCACACGCTTCCCTCAAAGACTTCATGATGATCATGCATGCACTGAACAATGGGCCGCGAGCCTGATTGATCGTCTTCGTGGAACGAGCGGTCAATATAGCTCCGGGTGGGTGGGTGGGGGGGGGGGTATGAGGTGTGGTGTCGAAAAATGACAACGAATAAAATTGTCTCGATCCTTGTTGGTCGACCGTGCTCTCTTTGGGTTGGAGGCCATCGTTCGGCTTGGTCGATCTACATAAACATGCATCACGCGCGTGCAGCCTTGGGGGGGGGAGCAACGCCTCCAATAAACGTGTAACTGTCACGAATAAAATTGACGTCCTGTTCTCGACAAGAGATGCACCGAACAGACCGGTTCAATAATCAACCATGAATGAATCATGAATCACCATCGCAAGGCTCGCCACCCATCTCGGCATCAGCGGTCCAACAGCTGCCGTCCGCTTTGGATTGGCAGACGGCAAGGTGACAGAGCAGAAAATGGCAAGCTTCGATCTCGCGGCAGGCGATGCGGTGGCACCCCTCGTCGACTGCGCGAGCCACGAAGGTATGATCAACCCTCACACATTCTGTAGCTCGTCTTCCACATTCTCACTCTCGCTGACGTGAGTAAAAACAACAATTTCACAACAAGGAGGGCGTGGCGAGGTTTCGGCATTGCTACCCAACGGCAATCAGCTCATGTGCGTGTCCTTCTCTGCTTTACGACCGGTGAATACAATCATCCGTGTAGTGGCAGCCCGAACGCAGGGCACCTTGGTCACGTACTTCGCTCGTTGCCTGGACTACTGTTCCAGTTCAACTACAAGCTGAAGTAACACCGGCCAGAATAAAACATCAAACGCAACCTGCATGTCCCTTTAACGTCCTTTACCCACTGGAGCCCCCGTCTCCGGCGAGAGGAAAGTTTGAGGGCACCTTAAAAACCCTTACAGAGTACATCTTGTAGAGGCTGATGGTTTTCACAGGAAAATGCGATTCACAGGTTATTGAACGCGACCGACCCATGAAATCTCGTTAGTACCAAACTTCGACGTCAGCACCGTCGACCAGGGAAAGGGACGGCTGGACCCTTCTCGCGATAGACAACAAATAGATATATATTCGGTGCACGCAGGAGGAAGGCGGGGCACGAAAGCAAAGGAAAAAAGAAAAACGACCCCCCCTTCCTGTGTGACCCTGGATGGTTGCAGTAGTTAGTTGCAAGGTTGTACTGTAATCTACAGTACATGCTTTATACATGCACTGAAATACGTGTACTATAGTACACGTCTCAACACGAAAAATGAGGGGACTGTCGCCACATTCATTCATGCCACCTCCTCACGGTGAACATTGATAAACTTCCGCCTCAAACTCCAGCATCGTTGTCAATTACTCCGTATTACTGTAGCGTCTTTGAGGCCCGCGCCACGTACTGTAGTCCGGAGACAACAAGCGTTCGTGATGAGGCTTTCATGAAAATTACAGCATATATGTGTCGGTCACGGGTTCGACTGATCCGTGGAGATGAAAACATCTACCTCCGATTGCGAACACGCCCAAGCCGTTAACGACTATGATCACGGCACCAACGAGTCACCACCTATCGACTACTCTAAGGGAGGTACTTCCGGTGGTCGTTGTTGTTGTTGTTGGTGTTGGTGTTGTTGTTCTCTATAGGTAACACCTACACCGTCAGAATAATCGGTATCTTCTACAAAGACTTACACATTCCGAGGTCCCCACGCTGGATGGTGTACATCCCGCGTGCTCCGGGACATGCTGTCGCGGCCAAACTATATACAACGGATGTTGAAACGTAGGCTACAGTAGCTGATGTCCAAGCCCTACAGGATCCTATCCTACAGTTACAGGAATTATTCCCCCGTCGCCCCTTCCCCGAAATCCCCCCTGGAGTCCTCATGATGTGACACGTTGAATTATCTACTGCCGAACAACGAGGCCACCATACCTTGCAAGCATCTCGCGGATGAACAAACGGTTGTTGAAGACAAGTCCCTGGTACTCTCAACACCTCCTCCCAGGTTCTTCCTTCGACGCGGGGGGAAAGTACGCGTTTACACACCGACCAACCGCCACAACATTAGTCTACAATTCGAAAGAAAGCTAGTTCAATGCCCTTGTTGGGAGGAGAGAAAGGGCAAGGAAAGATTACCCACAACTTTGTTGTTTCAGGCCCGCCTTACTTTACCCCCTGCAATGTTCCGGGTGCGAAGCATACAACATGAATGTATCTAATCCTGAAACGCCGGCATTGTTTAGAAATCTGAAATTCGTCAGCATTTCACGAGAAACGGAACGCTATTTTTCCTTTGCCTCCAGAGGAAAAGGCGTACTGGGACATGAATAGCGAGCGAGAGCAGCAGCAGCAGGAGCGTTTCGGACGGCCTCCATCGAGTGATGCAAGCCCCACCAAAAGAACGGACCAAGGGTTAATGTCCAAGCTATCGGGCATCGAAATCGGCGCGGCCTTCGACAACCTGTCGAAAAACCTCGGTGACAGGTCGAAAGCTCTGGGCGACCAGGCCAAAACCCTGGGCGACCAGGCCAAAACCCTGGGCGATCAGGCCAAAGGGTACACCTTCACAAACGCGAGCACGGCCACGGCGGCGATAAGTCGCTTCAAGAAGCAGATCGTCGCGGCCGTTGACGGTGTGCCCCTGAGGCCCGACGAAGACCGGCTGCGAGAGAGTGGTACCACCACGTCAGCCGAAACAACGACGACCGAGATTGATGAAGAGGAGAGCCGGGTCTCGCTGCTACCACTGGACCAATCGCGAGAGGACAATGAGGAAGAAAATAATGCAGGGGGTGGACAGGAGCGACAGCAACAACAACAAGACCAATCGCGAGGTGCTGCGCTGGAGGAAGCTCTCCGCAGTTTTTCTGTCGGAGGTACTCAAACCGCGAAGAGAGGGAACAAGGGGAGGGGGCAGCTCAACGGAGGTATGGTAGACGAAAGTGCCCCGGTGCTAGGGCTAGGTGTCTTGGACGCTGTTTTCAAGAAGAAGGTCGGCGGGGTAGAAGTTGCGGCACAGGCCGTCGAGGCGGGGCCTGTAGAATCTCGTAACGCCATTTCCTTAGGAGCTACAACCCCGCCTGGTTCTTCTCCTGGTGGTGCTGGTGTTGGTGCTGCTGGTGAGGCCGCCGCCGCTGGCGGAGGAGAAAGTCTGAACGGAGGAGACGGCGGTGCTGCAGCGCTCAAAATTATCCCTAGGACTGCTTCGCTGGTGGGGGGAAGACAGTGGGCGGTGCTGGCGTCGGTGTATGATACGACTGCATCGGTTATCGACGAAACCGTTGGCGACATGTTTACGTGAACTCGGCAAGATCCGGAAGATTGTGTGGTTTCGAGCACCGTGATGCGTGGTGGATATCGCGCTTTCGCAGTCAGTACCCAACGTCTAGTCACGTAGATATTGATCTATCCAGCAGTGCCGGGGTAATCACGGCCTGGTGAATATTGTTTGGTTTCGTAATTCTTCTTCGGCCGCACCCTCCCTTCCTACAGTAGGCGGCCTACAACGCCTTTTAGGATCCCTTGTTTTTGTTGAAGTTTCCCAAATTTCCTGTTATCTGAAGTTCACGTACTACAGCATTCCGTTATTCTTGTCCCTCGGGAAAGATATTTCCGTCCTCAACTTACAGTACACCATAGACGAGTGTAGTATTGTACCAGTATTAGATTGGATAACTACGTTTTTCGTTGCCCTTGTTCGCTTCTTCATTTTTCGGTAAGGTATTTTTGGTAGACTATGTCCTTTGTAGAAACTGTTGTTCCCGAGCAGGTTTCTCGACAATGAACGGCGATATCTCGCATTTTCTCCCGTCAAGTTGGTACCATACGATTGTGGTCAGCGTACACATGTTTGTGTCACCTGCCGTCTGTGAGCATCTCACTGCGGAAGCAACGCCTTGTCGCGGGGTCATCGGGGTATCACAGTCAATACCAAGGGGGCGAGTGTGTTTGTCTCGTTGGCATGTCTTGTATGTGTGGTAACATCCGTTTTGTCAGCCTTTGAAGGCACTAGGGTATGTTTGAGTCTGTACGCACTCACGTCGGTTCGTTTAACGAGGGTACAAGTGTCACGTTGCTTTGTTTGAAGGATTCGTATGGTAGGATGTAACTGCTTTCGAGGCCACACCATCCGCATCATCATGAGCGCAGGTTCTGTAAGACGCATCTAGTTGGGTTTTCAGGTGCCCCTCCCGGGTTGATCTGACCATGCACACGTATCGGCAAAATTTGTACCAGCACCTGATTTTCACCGATGTGTTCACGAGGTTCATCAATAACCCCGCGACAAGGGTGGGCAACATTGTTGAGGACTCGATTTGTCCGAACGGTGGGCGATATCAATTTAGGTGTCAACTTGTCCCGCACCCTTTCGTGATGGAGAATGGACGCAGCGCACTAATGTTGAGAACCCTTGAGACGCGGCCAAAGATGGTGCCGGGGATGACCACACCAAAAGTGATACATTTCGGCATTTTAACCCAAACGTCTCGTGCCTGCCATCGGTGATGTGGCGATTAAACTCGCTCATCGGCGGGGTTCGATGTTCCTCAGTTCGTGATGTAACGCACGGAGCGAAAGCCCAAACGCTTGGGGGGGGAGGCAAAGAACAACGGAGTGACAGTGGGAAATTGGAATATTTCCCACTACTTTGGACGGCATCCGGGTATTTCCACTATAACGGGAAGGCACCAAAGCGTCCTGATCGTGTCGACTCGTTGGGAAATGTCTCGTCGATTGCTTTCCGAAGGTAAGGCCCCTCCGACAAGGTAAAAAATGTTGTCGTTGGCGCCCTCTCTGCACTATTGAGGAGCACAGAAACAACGTACATAGCAGTAGTGCAATCAAGAATGCATGCGCTGCTACCTTCTCAGCGAGCTGCTGCGCTCCCACGATGAAAGGCTGCTTGCCACGACTCTTCGAAAGCCAGCAAACTCGACAAAAACACCGTTGGCGAAGGTTCCATGCCAAATATACAGGAGCAACACATGGAACCTCTGCTACAGAAGACAGTTCGAAGTTTCACTAAGATCACGGATCAACTCTGCTCTGCGCCTCAAGAGCACGCGTCGGCTTCGCCGCTTGCATTCCCAGACACATTCCCGCATCCCAGCACTCTTGCGTATCCCCACGTATCTTTACCGCGTTTCTACTACGACACACCATTGAGCAACCGGGGCAATACACCCTTGCTAGCCGCCAGACCAACGCACTGTATCAGTTACGATAGCACACGCAGCCTCCTAGATCGCGCCATGGGAATGGTCACATCAGGCCACCACGCTTGGTTGCGCTCAGAGCGGAATGTTGTTGTGCTTCTTGGGGAACGTCTTCGCAGGTTTATCTCGCAAAAGCTGCAGGTCTTGGCACAGTACTCGACGTGTCAAGGCGGGGTCGATGATGTCGTCGACGAACCCTCGCCGAGCGGCAACCTGAAGCA
Organism: Ectocarpus siliculosus; assembly: GCA_000310025.1. Lineage (NCBI taxonomy): Eukaryota > Phaeophyceae > Ectocarpales > Ectocarpaceae > Ectocarpus > Ectocarpus siliculosus. The sequence goes on along the minus strand of FN649729.1, from coordinate 332,559 downwards.
ATAAGCATCATAGTCAACGAAAGTAGCGCCCGTCAGGAGGTGAGAAGATCTAGGATACTCTAGAGTAGGTGAGAACTCATTGTGCTATCCACAAGACTCCTGCGCGTGGTAGCCTGAACGGAACGCACAAGAAAAAGTACATGGCAAGCGTGTCCAGAGATCCGATTCCGCGCGATCAGTCGGGACATTTCTACCGAGCACGTAGGAGGGGACCAGCAATGCGGGTATAGAGGTGATGGGCACGACCTGCGATAACTCTCAACCCCTCAAGAGATTACTTCCCCACCAAGAGCAACACGTCAAAAACAGGAAGTCATCGAGCGCCCTACCGCTTCAACGAAGAAGGTGGACTGCGGTCATCGGCGGATATCATTCGAGGCGTAGCGAACCCCCCCCCCCCCCCTGTAATTATGCCATTATATGAGGAAATCCACCCGGGGAAGATACCTTCTTCCCGTTCGTTCCATGCCTCTCACCTAAAGAAGGACTAACCTTCCTTGCTCTATCTGTCGAAATGAGCAGCTACTCCGCGATTCAAGGCAAAAAAACAAAGTTCTCCTCCTCACCATTGGGTTGCAGAAGAGCTCCGTGTACTCCTTCTCCCGCTCGGCCACGTCTTTGCCTCTGAAGATGATCTCCACGGCCCCCTTCGCACCCATCACGGCCACTTCCCCCGACGGCCACCTTCGGTCCCCAGCACGGGGGTAAGGGGATACGCGGTAAGGATTGAGTCGACTAAAACACCAAGCGACGGCAAGAAACCTACCGTATGATATGCGACACAAGAAAACACACCCCGGTGACAACAACAACAACAACGCTTGGCTTCTAAAACCATTGCCATCGGGGGTGGTATTGTGGGGTGTGTGGTATCCTATGTCGCCCTATTGCTTGATCTGAGAGTGGTTTTTATGTTTTGGGCTCAAGTCGGCCGGCAATGGTAGTACACGCCGGATGTGGTGTTGTGTGTGGGGGTGATTTCTTGTGTCGCATACGGCATGGTCCGTGGTCAGGCTGCCTTCTCTTCTGGGTCAGGGCTAGCTGAGGCTACGGTTGGAGTTGGATGGGATGAGGCCGAGCGCAGGGGTGCAGGGAAGTGTACTCACGCGTAGTTCATGTCTCCTCTCAGGTGCTTCGAGCTCATGACGTCGTAGGCGCCGCCGTAAGCCTTGCGTGTGATTACCGTCAGCTTCGGCACAGAAGCCTCCGCGAACGCGAACAGCAGCTGGCATGTGGGGATCGTGCGAAAGGGGGAGATGGCAAGTGCGAGCGGAGGGGTTGCGGTTGGAAAGGGGTTCAGGGAGGTGATTGGAGGACGGTCGAATGTCTTCCCTTGCCCATGTCTAGCACGATAGCAGTCGACTAGAGTTAAGCCGGTGTGCCGGACGGATGAAAAGGTAGGGTAAGGAAAGGAAGCGAAAACTACGTACACACGCAGCGAGTCCGAAAACGCGACAACGGAGCAATCAGCCAAACGTCGCCGAAGAAATTTACCCTCTGGGCGAGTCCTCTTGTATCTGGGTGTTCTCAGTACCACAGTTTGTGCTGGATAATGTGGCACATGACTATGCCACAGCTGCCAAAGGAGGCACCGCTATGTGAATGTCTTAGAAGGACGTATATCGTGGAAACACGCATGCCCACTGAGTGAGATGCGATCCACCCATCGATACAGGCTCCGACCATTCGATCGTCCTTGGGAAGTACTTTTTGTTGTGTTAGTCTTTCGTTTCAGGCAGGGCCTATATATTCAGGCTGTGCACACAAAAGTGGTGCCCGAAGACCCAAGCCCAAACGCAACACGTTTCCATGTGCACAATGCTGGCATACAGGCGCCATTCGGACAGGCCGTCAATGCAATCCATGGTTGATATGCACCTTCTGCTACACGTAAAATCACACCGAGAAAGACCTGCGGATAAGAACATGACAACCTCTTTCATCTAGCACCGTACCCCCACCTTGGATCCATGTCTGATAATGCCTCCGTGCTCTTGCGCAGTCCCCGGCAAAAACCCCGGCACGTCGACGAACGTCAGCAGAGGGATGTTGAACGCGTCGCAAAAGCGAACAAATCGAGCCGCCTGTTTTCGTTGCAACTCTGACGTCAGTGCACTTTCTCCTCAAGAGGAACGTTGTTCATGCTCCAGTGCATCAGGAAGAGGGAGAATACGCATAGCTTGCCTACGTTTGGCACCATGCACCGAAATAAAGATGAGCAATAAATAGAATCCTATACTTAAATCGTAGGGGGGACCAAGTCTTCTTCCTTGGGATGTATACACGACTAAAGTTATCTCGGTTATGAACAGACGGGAAACCAAAAATAGCACGAGCATCGAGAACATAAAATGGGAGGACTCTGTCCATCAGAAAAGGAAGGAGTGAGCGTGTCACCCCACTTTTCTTAGGGTTAAGACCAAACGCACGGTAGATGGTGTAAAAAAAAATGAGATACGAAAGCCGTCCACGATACCAATCTCGCAAACGGCACAGAAACACATATATCGAACACGACCAACGACAAGACGGTCGACCTTGACCGGAGCGTTGCCCTAGGCTTGGACTTGCCTTGGTGGAAGAGTCAATGTCGAGACAGCCGGCCAAGAACATCGGGTTGTTGGCGACGACCCCCACTGGATGTCCCTCCATCCGGGCAAATCCCACAGTGATGTTCCTCGCCCAGTCCGGCATGATCTCGAAGTAAGTGTTGTCGTCCACAACCTGCGGAAAAAACAATCCGCGTGTTCCACCACAAATAGTCAACTTACATCTTTCACTCGATCACGTACTCAGCAAATGGAAGGCAGTTATGCGGGCCTGAAATATCGTAGGATTAACATAGGCATGGCGAAATTGTTTTGTCTTGGACACGTAAGTTGCAGGAAGGCTACTTCGGAGCCGCCTGCGGAGTCCAATATTCTTCGATAAAGACTGTCTCGACTAAGTGTAGACGGTCCCGTCGTGTGCGAATTTGGAATACAAGCATTGGCGAGAGCACTGCAGGCAACAAATTCACAAGCATGCTCCGAAGAAAGAAAAATGGTGGCAATGGTGATGACTCCGGCTCTAACCCATAAAGAGGCTAAAGGAGATATGGCACAATGGATGGGACGAGAACGACTGGAATGTGCGGTACTTGGGCTACTCTCCGATATTTCGTCTTTTTCCTGAGGCATGGCAGGAGCTCTCCGTGCTCAGTAGAATTGTTGTTGAAAAGAAGCTTGCCGTGAAGCTCGGAACGACGTGCCTTCATAACCTTACTATGCATTTAAGTCCGTGTGCTTTGTCGTCCTTATGCTGCTCATACGTTACCACTGTAAGTTCCCACGTTACCACACCTTGGAGACAACGTGCTTCATGTCGTACGGGACGTTAGAGTCTTGCGGAAGCAAGTACCTCAGCGATTCATCAACCCGGTCACGGGAGTCACTGGTTTTCCTCACTGGGGGCTTTTCTGTGTACATGTAGCGGACAGGGGACAGGGGACAGGGTGCGGGGTTGAGGTGGGTACGTGTTTGGCGTGCAATGGGTGAGAGGTGTGCGGGGGACGCAAACACAGCCATCGGAGACGACGAAGACGACGACAAGAGCAGTACGAGCGCCTGCCACGACCATGGCACTACGATACCGCTGGAGATCAAAACTCTTCCCCCCTCAAGACCCCTGAGTTCGCACCGCAGTGCCGCGTGTTGGCATCTGCGTCTCAGCCGACGGTATCCGGTAAGCCGCATTCACCCTTACAACCCATAGAATGCAAGCAGTACAGTCCACGCTACATTCCGGCATGAAGAGTCCCTTCAGACCGCTATCAACACACTCATCATCGACACAAAAATAGTGACGGATATTCCGAATTCTGCAACAGACCACAGCGGTGAAAGTCCTCACTACTCGCCTTTGCAGCTCAAAGGAAGGAAGCCGTACAGCTCTCTCGCCGCCCGCAGCGCCTCCAGGTCGTTGTTGTAGGCCGCGTGCGCTACCCCGGACATGGTGGTGTGGGATTGGGCCCCTCCTAGGACCTCCTGCGTCACTTCCTCCTGGGTGACCGTCTTCACCACGCCTGGGCCTGACAACATCAAGGATATCGACAGTACAAAATAAAGAAGAGGACCAATACTACGTTTAGATATCAACGACTGTATCGGAAACAAGGCGTGATATATACGCTATGCCAACATACGTTTCCTTCGACAGTGCGTAACACAACACAAGAAGTGGCCTCAGCAAGCAAGATCCAATAAAATAAGAAGCACGATTTGTGTAGAGAATTCCGCGACAGAGCAAAATATTCCAGTAATCTAGCAACAATCCCAAGCAGCTACTAGCTTCCACTCTCGACAGACTCAACTCCAAGATATGATTATCTAATTGACATCGAGAAATCGCAACAGACGCTGCTACAGTGTGCGCAACAACAAATATAGACCCTGCCGCCATGCACACGGAGCTTGTCATCGCCAGAAGATGCGCCGCCGCTCCGGCGCTACGCACGAAAAGAGCAGGTACTCTCAATGAAAGCGACAATAGTAAACACAGACCACACATGCCTTCAACTACGATTCCAAAGCAAACCAAGGCAGCACCGCATGCAGATGTACACGACAAACCAAGGCAGCACCGCATGCAGACGTACACGACGGTGAGAACAGACCGTTAACTTCAGCGAAAGAGAATATAAGGAAGCATTGCACCCAAACCTCTTCACGAAGTCAACACGATAAAATCCGACATGTGCATACCTGTAACGAACATGTAGGAAGACCGCTTCACCATGAATATGAAGTCCGTCATAGCTGGAGAATACACCGCCCCGCCCGCACATGCCCCCATGATCAAAGACAGCTGCGGAATCGACCCCGAAGCATCCACGTTGCGTTGAAAAACGTCCGCGTATCCGGCGAGCGAATCAACCCCTTCTTGGATGCGCGCTCCCCCCGAGTCATTCAGCCCAATCACGGGGCACCCCAGCTAAAGACAGCCAGAAAATGAGAGAGAGACGGGGGGGGCATGTGACACCGAGTAAGATAACGGATGTTGTGTGTATCTGAACAACGATAGGAACTTTCATCTCTGATGTTCCCTAGCATTCCTGTGATTACATAAATCCTGCACACCACCATCTGAGGGATGCGGTAGGAAGCGTTAGTTACACGTATATGATTATCAGCAATTTTCTTTGGACGCAAAATAAGACGGCGCTAATACCGCTTTTTCATTATATTCTCCCTCGTTCTTGTAAATGTATGTACTACTCTGTCAACTGATGCTCTCTCGCTCTTGGGCCACGAGATATATTTGTACAACATGCGGGGCGCTCGTGGAAACCTGCAGTGCTTGGTCCATGATCTTGCATATCTTTTGGGCGTGGGTCTCGGAGAGGCTCCCCCCCATGACGGTGAAATCTTGGCTGAACACGAAGACAGTTCGCCCGTTGATCTCGCCTCGCCCCGTCACCTGCACCAAACAAGGAGTGCAAGCAATGGCGAAAGGATCTTGCATTGTCTTTGTAGTTCGTCCTTCTTGTATAATGATCTGATGATTGAAGAAGATTTGTACATGCAGCCTATGTGGGCTCCTTGCCACGCCTCTGGGCTTGCCTGAGACATGAAACAGGACGAAGAGAAACAAGCAAACACGTGCGCAAACGAGGTAGGCTAGTGTACGGGACTTTGGCATGTGCGATATATCGCATCACCTTGTGGTATTCTATGACATGTAAATCATGTCAAGCAGCAGCCTGATTGGATCGAAGAGAGAGGTGGTGCGCGTTATCGTGACCGTATGATGCATGCACCACAACACTGCAACCGAATGGAGTTGTTGCACGCATGTAGCTGAACGTTATTCCCAACGTCAGGACGGCTTTATTTCCAAGACAAACATCCCTCGACAAACAGCGCTACCGCTGTACTGTAGCATACTACTTGAGTAGATTTCTGTAGACAATAGTGCAAAAACTAATGGCCCAGGTGTGATGCTGGATGTTTTTGCAACAAATCTTCGACAACGAGTAAAGCGTTGATACGCACAGCAGCACCAGTGCGGTGCCCTTTGCGTGCATCGGCGGCGAAAGAGGAGGGAGGGGATTGTGTGTAGCCTTAAAGGAAGACGTCCACAATAGAGCCAGCGCAAATCGACGTTCCGCACTCGCTCTCACCACACCATCCCCCGGCACCAGGTCCTTCTCCATGCCGAAGTCCGTGCAGCGGTGGGTTTTGAGCATGTCGTACTCACGGAAAGACCCCGGGTCCAGCAACACTTCCAGCCTCTCTCTCGCCGACAGCTTTCCCCTCGAGTGCTGACGCTCCAGGCGGGCGTCGCCCCCCCCCGCCAGCGCGTGGCGCTTCGTTTCCTCCAGCTGCTCTCGAAACACTCGCTTTACTTCGGGGATATTGACAGCTTCTTCTCCCGCCGCTGCTGCTGCTGCTGCTGCTGCTGTTCCTGAAGAGCTGCTCCTCCTGGAAGGCTGCCTGCGGCTGCTGGCGACAACACATGGCCCTGGTGCTGCTGTGGGGTTGACCGACGGCGAGGAAGCCGCCTTGTTCAAGGTTGACGTTGATGTTGATGTTGATGTTGCTGGCGATACTTGCAGCGCGGCGTGCAAGACATGCCGCCCGCTGCTGAGCGCCGCCGTGCAAGTCTGGTAGGAGGGGGGAAGTGGTGAAGGTTCGATCAGGACTGTGGAGTATGGGCATGTTGTGGAGAGCGCTGAGGGCGGTGCCGTGGCAACCTCATGTCTAAGCGGCATTTGCCAGTCACTCCCGCCCGACAGCCTGATTACTCTCCTCGCATCCCTACAGTAGTAAATCGAGAAACATACATAGGAGCGGCAGCTTTGCGTGATGTGTCGATGCGCTTTCAGATATGGATGCATGTGCTATGTGCTGGCAGCCGGTGGGCAGCGGGTGACAAACGTTCACGTCTGTGCAAGAGCAAGAGAAAGCCTACAAGCGCGCGCTGCATCGCAAGTATGTCGGTGCGGTGAATCTCACTCTGCTGCTGTAGGCCTGGGTGTGGTTCTACTGTACGTACACGTGTTCTCGCAAGCTGCACGAAAGAAGGGCGCTGCTGCAGAAAGCTATGGGAACGACTGAACGGCTACCGTACGTGTCGATTCATCGACCCCATTGAACACACACGAAAGAGAGAGAGAGGCCCCGGGCCCAGGGCGGCGTGATAACTGCGTGGATACGATCATGTCCTGTGTTACCAATGGGAACCGGCAGCGGCCTGATTTTGACGCGAGCAGCGTCTTGAGCATGACAACTACTGTGCATGAATCACATACCTGATGCACCGATACGCCTCTCAGAGCTAACAGAGACCGAGCTGAAAGCATTGCTTTCAGCTTGAGGTGTCCGGCGTAGCAGGTCGCCCTTGCACTGCTTCACGGGCAACAGGGGAGCGCCCAAGTTCGCCATCTTAGGGGGTCTACAGACCGGATTTGTTTTTTATATCCCTTTGGGTGGGGTGGTTTTCACTTGTTTCACCTCAAATGCAAACCGGCCGAGGATGTGAATATCCAGACAGCAGCAGCAGTGGTTGCCGCACCCGCCCTTGTATTTCCAACTTTACCCGGGGCTCGCGTTGTGTTTTCTTTGTATAGGGGCGAACACGTAGGCTCCCCATAAGAGCTGTAGGTTGAGCGTACATCCGATGACGTAAGATACCATACACCCTGGACCATCAAGGCTCGCAGTTTAGTACACTCATACGTATGCTAGTGATGCCTACTGTACTCCGTACCAGAAAAAGTGGCGGCGCCGAAGAATGGCGGCGTTGGAACCACCTCGTTGGGAGCGTTCCGAAAACACATAAATTGATGTTACATCTGCTTCTAGGTGAATCGATCCAAGCATGATCAAGTGCACTATAGGTCGAGTCGAATATATTGTGTAGACTTCAGTTTGTTCAAGTCTACTCATCATAAGATCATCAGAAATTGGCAATACACAAGCCCGGAAGTCTGTCCGCCGAACGGATGGTTCTCCGGCTGGATATCAGAATCAGCACTTGACTTTCTGCTTGATCATACTGAAGTCTACCAAGTAAAGTACGATGTAGTCAAGCAAAGCAATGATCACACACACAACGGGGTATACGTTTGCATCGACAACACCTGTCCCGCTCAAAGCATGCTTGTGGAACGATCAGCCTCTTCACAGAATATCGACAATACAGATTGGGCTATACTAGAAGTAGTCTCTAGTAACTAAAATAGTGTTTCACATATGTACCATACGAAGTCTATGCAGTTACACCTATTCTATTCCCCTTTTAGCCCGCAGAGAATGCCCTTCGCGGGTGGAAGACGCACACCTCCTAGACACGTTGTTGCAAGTCCCAACGATCAGGGGTGGTTCTGGGTCTTCCAGGATGCCGCCCGGTATTGCTTGCAACTTACCACGTACTTGCGGGGACGACGAATAAGAGCCCAACCAAGCTCCTGCTACTTTTTCTGGCCACAACGATACCGGCCGGTAGAAATACTGCTAGCCACCAGCAGAATTTAGCCCTACTCATCAGAGTCATCCGAACAGAAAAAAACAGGATCCGGGGGAACCGAAGTACAACGAACAGCGCTGCCGCACCCTCGTCCTCTGGTCAAACCTGGTGCCCCCCCCCCCCCCAAAAAAAAAGCATGTATGTGCATGAAATCAAGCGACGATGACGAGTGTTGAACAAACGTGTGCAACCCCCGCGCGCACCAACATGTAAACGAGTTAACCGACCACCCTTTCGTGAAGAAAACGTACTAAAATAGCACATGCACGTAGATATGAAAATATGCCTCCAAGCATATTCCGAAAAAAATAGGTATGTATGCCCTCCACATCCTCTGTTCCTACAGTGTGGTGTGTGTACACACCAGCAAAACTGCATTCCAAGATGCGAAAGGACTAAAGGAAGTAAATATACGTATATGCAAAATACAGATGGTCTCTAAATTTTACTACCTGACGTACACGATCATGCGTCCCATCCATCGTTTCCCCCTCCATGAACGACTGCAAAGCGGCCAACAGTACCTCCAAGCAATCCGAATGCCAACGAGTCAGGTCTCTTTGTGTATGTGGTTGAATAATTGTCCCTAAATTGTTCGTTACAACGATAAAAAGAACGCAGCATACGCGTGATCTTTGCACAACCACGCATATGGCGTGATACTAAACAGAAAATACATAGACGAGGGGTCCAACGCACATCTTGACTTCCCCACGACTCCAAACATCACCTGGATACATTCCAATACATTCTAATCTCACCAAAACCGTGAAAAAACAAGCTTCCGTCGCTCGGAGATAGACCAAACCGTCAGCGGGGCTGAGAGGTAGTACAACTTTTCACGGGCGCCGCGTTCTTGTTGCTTCCTTATCAAAAAACACGTTTTGTTGCACTTGAAGCCACACCGGGAAATGGTTATCCGCTCGTGCTGGTCTTTGAAGTTCTCCGCGACTACGGCGGCGCCCCTATTGTCGCCCTCCGAGAAACATGCCTCGTACACGGCTTTGCCTGTCAGGCCCATTGCCGTCGATGCGATACCCATGGTGGCTGCCATCGACCTCCGCGTGGACCGACCTGTTCCCTGATATTGTGCCACCCTGCCCTTGTGCCATCACAATGGCATCTGGGTGTGAGTTATGATTTTTCGGCCAACTTCCGCGTGCCCACATAGAGCCTGTACCTCGATAGCCGCACCGTCGGCATCAGCAGCCCTAAATTGTTGTTCAACCTCCGGCAACGCTCCACACCATTTCTTATTCCCGTCTGATTGGGGTTTGAAGACTCTCCTTCAGCTTCTCTTTGCCGCAGCTTGCCAGATGTACGCCTCTCGTCCTCGCGGTCACCCACATGTTACCGACCGAAGGGAAGCCTGTGGCTTTGATAGTGGCGCAGCAATACCGGAAGCAATAATACGGGCTTTGTGTCATATCACCCCCAACCAGAGCTCCAGAAGTCGTCAAAGTCCGAACCCTCTCCCTTAGCGGGAACACAACGGATTTTCTTCCTGTCGCTCGCCGTGCTGCATGGGGTAACAACGCAACCGTCATGCATCATCGTCGTGATCAGAGGAGGCGGTTTCAGCTTCGTTTGCTTCTTCTCGTCGGTTGAGCGCATCACGCCGCTTTGGCTCCCGCCTTCGCCGCCGCTGGAAACTGAAGCCCCGGCGGCGCTCAGCGGCGCCGCGTTGTTCTTGGCCAAAGCTATTGGTGTCATGCTGAAAGCGCGAGGAGAGTGCACGCGTTGCAGCACCCGGTGCTGCCTTCCCTCCATCCCACCTCTGATCCGCCTTCCGCCTACGGTGGAGTTCCCTACCGGCTCTCTGTCCCCGCTCGGACTAGGAGGAGGGGGTGACCGAGGGCGAAACGTTATCTTCGTAGACGCTGGGCTCGGACGCGTCAAGACACGAGGGGGTGTTATCATATTGCTATCCTGGAACAGTGCCTTCCCACCCGAAGGTGCTATCGTTGGTGCTCCCCGGGACAGAGAAGGGCTGGCGGACACGGCCCGGCGCCCACCGCTGTCTTCGCCACCGCCCCCGCCGCCGCCGTCACCCCTTCCGGGTCTGCCACGATGGAACGCCAATGCGGCCCGCTCTCCGCGACGCACAGGCGAGAGAGCCCTTCGGCCACCTCTGGAATCCTTCCTCCCAGACCGCCGAACGAGATTGAGGCGGGCAAACGCCGGCGAAGTAACAGTAGGCCCTGCCGGGGTTCGCACGACGTCCATGAGGGCGTCCACGATGGCCGCAACGTCGGCGCGTCGGACGTAGATCAAAGGCTCGGTCCCGCACGTCGATGCCGCTCCAGCCAATCTCGTCAGGGCCTCCTCGAAGGGATTTCCCTGCGCACTGCTGGCGGTGTTGTTGGGGGTGGCAGCGGCAGGAGCGCTCTCTTGAGTTGACGTACCGGGTGCTTGACGCCGCACCCCGTCAGAACTCTTGTCGAAGAAGGCCTCTAGCTCGCCTGTGAGAAGCAGGTTCGCTGCCATCTCGCGTGACCTCGCGCTGTTGCCGTTCTCTGCCGATGAGAGGGCGTCTGGCCAGAACGACTTCGGCCGGCTCCTTGAGGGCCGGCGCCTTTTTGTCGGGACCAGATACACGGCGAGCGTGAAGAGAACCGCAGTTGTCCCTGGCGATCCTCCTTCGATCTGCAGGAACAGCCAGCACACCTGTTTCGACGAGGGGCATCGGGCGAATTCTGTCGTGGCCTGTCGGATGTTCTTCCAAATTATGTTGAGCAACAAGAAATTAAAAATGGCTGCACAGTTGTTAGAACTTTCCACACCATGTACGACTATAACTAAAGAACTAAATAGTTGGGTAAGGGTCCAACTACCCCGTAGTTGAACGGAATCAACTAGTCACCCAAGATTCTGAGCCGGTAGTTGAGTCAACCGAGATTCTGAGCCAGTAGTTGATTGGAATCAACTACAGTCACCCGAGATTTTCAGCCAGTAGTTTGATTGGAATCAACTAGTCACCCGAGATTCTGAGCAGATAGTTGATTGGAACCAACTAGCTACCCACGATGCTGAGCCGGTAGTTGATTGGAAACAACTTTTCGCCCAAGATTCTGAGCCAGCAAGTTGATTGGAATCAACTAGCCACCTCAGATTTTGAGCCAATAGTTGATTGGAATCAACTAAGCACCCGAGATTCTGACACCTGTGTTCGATTGGCAAAAGGTAGTCCGCACAAACACAAAAACAAATACACCGAGAACGAAGAGGCACCGAAGCGAAACAACTTTAACCGTTGGGTCAAGATCCAGTGGACACACCCTGCGCACACACACGAGACCCGAGCAACCATACCAGCTGTCCCTACGCCACTCTGGTGATGACCAGCAAAAAGACGGGAAAGGACGACTAAAGTCACGAAAGGGGTGGCGCGGAAGGGTGCCGGGGCCGGGTTGGGAGTGGATGTAGATGCGTACCAGTGCGGACTTGCTTTATTAAGGTTGGGTGAATCGAAAGAGATATGAATACAAAATGCTTCTCCTGTATCGCATAATATGTGCAGTCAGTGGAAGTCGAGTTCCCGGCGGTACCGGTGCTAGCGCAGGATTCTTGAATGTCTTAGCGCGTTTGCGATTAGACAAGCAGGCCTCAACTGAAAACTTGTTTGATTGTGGCGCTTGGGAAACGTACGCTATTGTAGATCGGCTCGGTTGTTGGCTCTTGCTGTGGTTCGCAACAATAAATGACAAAATTCCACCGTGGGAAATTCTTGTTTCTTTGGGAGTAGTTGGAAGATCAATGAGGCATTCCTTCTCCCATTCCTTCATATTTCATGTCTGAGGTCCGATACTGCTGTGTTTTGTGTTGGTGTTTCGACGTGGGATGAAGCGTGAGACGCACAACTTACAACCGAATACATTGATACTTTCGCATGAAACTCATGACGGGATACATACATAACGTGTTTCAACGCACAGCACAAAAACGAAGTTGCATAGTTTTTTGTGCACTGATCACACTCGTTGCATTTCATCTAACATCCCATACTTTGCATGGCCTGACGTTCATGGCCGACAGACAACGATTAACCATTGCTTTTACCATTCACAGCGTTAACATTTACATCCGGTAGTCATCCGCTGGCGACAACCCCAACAAATAGTTGGGTAAGGGTTCAACTACCAACAAGTCACCCGAGATTCTGAGCCGGTAGTTGATTGGAATCAACTACAGTCGTGGTCCCGGTGTAGCGATTCCTTGTGCAGCGGGATGCCCTGAATACTGGTTATAACATCTCGTGACACGGCTGCACGCTGGCTTAGCGGTCAACCGCTAAACCAATCGTGCCATCAATAGCCGTTTTTGGGCATGTATTCAGTCACCAATAGCAGTTATCGGTTCAATTGTTGCGGACACCCAGCGCGCGCTTCGCTTGCACACACTCATAGCACACAGCGACATTGGTCAGCCAGGTAGCGTGGTCGATGCTCAAAATACAGAGCCCGCAGTGAGGCACATACACACCATGCGGTGCGCAGATGGAGAACAGTGCAAGCTGCCAGATACGGCACTGAGTCCAAGCGGCGCTCACGATTGTAAAGGTGTGGCTGTGGTGGCCGTATGCACGGCATGTGCGGAGAGGCGGAGAATCCAGATGGCAACGAGATGCACCGCATTTTCCACCAGTGTGCACTCAAGAAGGCGTAGAGTTCCCTTCGCGTCTCAAATCCACCCACGCGCAAAGAGGTGCAAGGTGGCTTTCTAGCTACAGGCGCGGGGAAACAACCAACTCGCGCAGCAGGTACACAACAGCCCCGCACGCGACTCAACGTTGGCCAGATACTTGAGGTTTTGGAGCTTCTTGACCAGAAGGTAGGGCACTCAGAAAGGAAGGATCGCCGAAGCTTTGGAAGGATGCGAATGACGAGATCGTTGAGAAGTTGTCCAGTATGTACATGGAGGGGCCAACCACCTGCAAAGACGACCTAGAGCTAGAGCTAGGTAGCACGACAGAAGTTGACGGTGTGAACGGCAGGGGGGTGACGGCACCACCGCCATACTCGGAGCTATCGTCGGATTTTGGCCACCTTGATCAGTGCGCGGAGTCGTATGGCGTGAGCGAGGCAGCACACTATCTTCTCAAGGCAAAAATGGCGTTCCTCGCAGCGCACGCCGCTCAACCAGCGCGCCAGGCAGATATATGAGAGATGTTGGGTTAGGCATGATCGATACACGCGACAAATAGCAGAAATGAAATGCTCAAGCACGTGGTTGGTTGCCATTGCGTTGTCACGAATTTGCCCCATGTTCGTTACAGACGCGAACGATTTTCCAGTCTTGACGAAGGGCATACACTCCAGAACGGAGCACAAGCTTTGTACTTTCGTGAATATTAATGCACTTGCTGTGTTGTCCTCCTGCATCTTCGTATGACTGCTGCAATGAGACACATGCATGGCCCTATCAAGATTATGAGCTTTCGACGCTGCTCTTGCTTGGCAAAAATGGGCTTTTCCCCGGTTAAGCGGTCCATAACCGCGTAAGAGGTTTGGAGGCGATGTCCTGAATAGGTCCTGAATAGCGGTTATATTATTTCGTGACCCTGCTGTGGACCGCTAAACCGGGACCACGACTGTAGTCGCCCAAGATTCTGAGCCAGCAGTTGATTGGAATCAACTAGTCACACATGCTTCCGAGCCAGTAGCCAGACAAATACAACTATCAACTGTCGTAGTTGTACAGGGTGTGGAGATATTGGTAGTCCAATCGCCACCAAGACTAACGGGTAACCGCTTATATTCTAAAGTTGCTTCTGGGCACCTTCAAGGTGTGACTCTTACAGGTTCCAACCACGGGGGATTCGGGCGGAGTATACCATCGATTGCATAAGATGCCACACCCCCCGGACCGATTTTTTATAAAGCGCGGTGCGCTACAGCAAGAACAACGACAGTGCCGAACATGGCGGTGTTGGAACCGTCCCGTCGATAGATTTTCGAAAATGTGTTGTTTAACCTCTTGGTCGTTGGGTATTTGAGCTTAGAAATCGGCCCAGGGGGTGTGGTATCTTTTGCAACTTGTACGGCGACCGACCTTACAGCCCATGTAGGGGAACGGCATGCCCCGTGCACCAGCACATCGGGCTACTTGCGCGCGAGTCTCGAGAAAAGGTTGATCTTTAACCCTCCGTGTATCTTGTATCTTCGCGATCTTTTTCCACGAACGCGACACCTACACATGTCTGATGCTGTAAAGTCTATGTTAGTCGTATGTATTTGTTTTGCAAACCAACTACTGGGTCCGAATCCTGATCAACTACAAGTAGCTGAATCCAACCAACTACTGGCTCAGAATGTTGTAGTCTTGGGCGATTATATAATACAAGTACCTCGTAGCAATTTGGGTTGTTGGCAGCGGAAAACATACTACCGGATGAAAATGTGCTATGAATTGGTTAGGCTAATGTTTGTTCCTGCAGACGAATCGGTTCAAAACATTTTTGCATTTTTGTTGGTCATCATCAGCTGGTGCTGGTGTAGGGACAGAAGACATGTTGCGCTCGGGTGTTGCGCATGGTGTGAACGTGTGCACCCATTTATGCATTTATGTCAGCTGGATCTTCACCCAACGGTCCACAACAACTGATGTACCAAAATGGTTGCGCCTCGGTGCCTCTTGATTCTCGGGGCCCAGAATTTTGGGCTACTGCCGTGTTTTTTTTTTCTTTCGAAAGCACCTTCCCAACATAACATATATGAGACGCACAAGACATCTACCAAACTGTTTTGTTGAGCCTGTTACCCGCAGGGGAGATGTCCCTATATGCTGTCTGGGAAATCGTAGACATACAGGCAGCTTTTTCTGACGCTATCAATTCATTGCTAATCTGTCTCTGACTCTTTTCTATGATAGAGATGGATTCGTTGTGTGATACTAAGAAAAATACATAAAAAAGACCACACAAATCCTTCTCCACAGATAAAGAGTCCGTCGTAGATCAGCCATGAATTTTTATTGTTGCATGGTGACCAAGTTAGAAGAATATTGTACGGTTCCCCAAGCAGCATCCAACCAACTACTGGATGAGAACCTCCACAATCTTGTCCGACGGTAGGTGGTTGTTTACTACTGTCTGTCACTACCGGGAAGTTTAACCCTACACCCAACAAAGAGTACAATAGTCGAATTTGTTACGTACTGCTGTAGCTGTAGGGTGACAAGGCCAGAGTCGCTGGATCTGTTCAGGCCCAAACACCAACGCCAACCGATCACGAGGAACAAACCACAACATGTAGCTGGGTTGTACAGAAGTAGCTCCCAGCCATCTTTTGCTGCATGCTGTATCGCATTACAGCAGGTATGCAGGAGGTCCAATAAAAGGCAGCACATTTACCAGTGACGAGGGATGGTACTTGGCCGGCCTTGTACCGGGCTTGTACCCGGCGCCCGACGGTACACCGACCATGTATCAGAGCGTGAGACAACACGAACATTCCATCTTTGTCACACCATTCCACCGGTCATATACAGGGACCACTAGCACTGCTGTACCAACAGCCACCAGTTTGGACGGTGCGTACGTCAGAGCCAAAGGAATACGGACGGTGCTATGGATGCGTGATCAGAGCGAAGAGTTGACAACATGTGTATTCTTCCGTTCCTATGTGTAACCGCACAATTACAGCAGTACCTTACGCGCGTCTCTCGACAAGACCACAAAATGGGAGGGGGGCAACACGACCAGGACACGGAAAACACCATGCGTGCATGCAGGCGAAGAGGGTCGGGGATCGCAAGGGAAGACAGACAGATGCCGGTACTGCCCTGTGCATCACCATGCACGCACCCGCAGGCGATGCCACTGCGGCTGCTGTTGTTGGCATAAGTTCAACCCCCGACTCACACACGTGCACACGACATTAATACCAACGGCTGAGTTTGCATGCTGTAGTTGGCAGGCTGAGAAAGGACACCAATAACGAGTGCAACCAACAAGACCTCCTTCACGATTGCCTCCACACTACGACAACAAACGGCAGCATGAACAGCGGTAGTTGGTTGTCAGCCAAAGGTTGGGAGGTGGTCACGTTTGAAGAGGCACCACGCAGGCGTTGTGTTATTTTACATGCTTCGATTCGTTACCACACCAAACTGACATATGGGTTCTCAGTCTCAAGGCGCCTTTTGCCCGGTAACGGTGACCCAGGCAGGCCAAATGCATAGTCTGTATTCGCTCACCGACACGATGACCAGCTGCAACACCTTCGCCTGCTCTCCCTTGCTCCATGCGGCGCAATTCCAGCCTGATGACACCATTGCGTTCGGTGGCGCGACGCAAAATTGATCTCTACTGCTCGTGCGCCTCCTGTGAATCGAGAGCTAGAGTGAGCCACCCGTTCCCAAGGCCTGCAGAGGCACAATGCACCCTGTCGCGTGTCGGTCTCCTTCGCCGCGCTCCGAACAAAACGGCCAACTGCCACGCCTCGCTGCTCTCGAAGACAGTTGTGGGCCAAAAGTGGGGCCACGAGGGGGTCCCGCATTTTGGAACATTTACAAAAATGTAACGGCAATTTTTCAATTTTCAATTTTTTTAGGATAAAAAAAAACACAACCGCCCTTGTGCCTCATACATCACACACAGAAAATAACTTGATGACGAACAAGTACACACCCCGAGACGCGCTTGCTCCGCAACCACATAAGGGTGCTATAAATAGCACACCCGACAAACCGATTTCCCCTAAATCTTCCGTCTATAACTTCCCAACATAACATGCAGATAGATAGACAAGATGGCTATACCAAACTGCCTTGTTGAGCCTGTTACCCACAGGGGAGATGTCGCTGTGTGCTGTTCGGGAAATCGTAGACACACAGATAGCCCTTCGCTGACGCTATGGATTCATTGCTAATCTATCTTAGACTTTTTTCTGTAGATAGAGATGGATTTATTGTGTTATAGTAAGAAAATATTAAGAAAAAATAAAAAAAATAAAAAAAAAATAAAAACACGGAAGACTACCCATTCGATTTCCAAGAGCTCGACCGACAGCCAGAGGAGAACTGAACCCGTGAGCACATACATACGTCCTTGGATTGGATCCAGAGAGATTGCGGTTTGCCTTGCCTTGCAGCAGTACGGCGGTCGCTTCAAAAGATGTTCCGACGCCGGGGAGGAGCAGGATATCAAAGGCTGAGAGTCGCTGCAACCGACTCCACCCACCACGATGTAGGCGTGACGTACCGAGAGAATCCGAGCGCTGATCGCAGCAGGTATGCAAGCGAGATAAGCTCGAGCCTTTCATTGCAGATCCTCATCTACTACAACGGCCTACTCTCGCTGATATACTTCGTCTTAGGAGGAGGGCTCGTCATCGAGAAGGTGGGTGTTCTGCTACCAAGTGGTCCTCCGATATTGTATGGACGAACGGTATTTATTTGTGCAGTCCGTGCTCTACCTATGTACATTATGTGCATGCGTACATCGGCGGCTGTTGTTTCCTTTGGAAGGTGCACCCTAGTCTAGACTACTACATCGATTACCAAAGCGGCGCAAGTAGTATTTCTAAGTGTGTACATGATGCGTGCTTCTAGTGAGGCCTGCTGTTTGCCTGTGCGGCATGTTGTTGATGTTGTTTATCAGCTAGAATTCGAGAACGGGAGGCAAGCATCCCAGGAGAGGGAAAAGGGCGAGACCTCCTGGTGCCTGTATAAACCAGGTGGTGCGTTAAACGTATCCCGGAAGGTGTAAAAGACTGGCACCCAGAGTGGATGGCACAAAACACGGAGTATTTGATTGCTTGTTCCGCCCATGAGCGAAGAACTGGGATTGAAATATGATACACATCATCAAGCCGCGATCTCTGGTGAACAGGCTCAACGGGGGATCCGCCAAAGTCATCTTCTATGCTATCCTTCTACCTGGAGACTGTACTACTGTAGGTCTATGTACACAGTAGCGGTGAATGTACCCCGACCTACAAGTAGGAGGAAAAGGGTAAACACACGCGAGTTTACTGTCTTGATTTGTTTGTGTTTATTGCGGTTGGCCTCGCCTGTCGAATGGGGGCGGTGGACTCCGGCATCGATCCCACATTTCCCTTAGAGTTGTTACAACGCGTACCATTCTGGAGGTGGTTCGCCTGTGTACACGGAAGGCGTTCGCGTCAGTTGTGTAGACCAGAACGGATGTTACTGAGCAAAGGTCGGGACCGTTAACAACAATCAAAACGGCGACGGCGACGACGACGACGACGACGACGGCTTTTCACCAAATCCCGCCTCGCTGAGTTTCCCCCCGGCCGGGCTTTCGTAATTGTCCGACAATCGCTTGGTTTATATTTCCCATGTGTAGTCAGGGCGTGCATTGGGGGGGAAATCACGATTTGACGGGAACGGTGGCTCCATTCACAAATTTTCCTACCACCATTCCCGTGCTCGCAGCTTTACAACTACAGGTTCGAGTCGGAGCTTCAACGAACAGTGTTGGCACCGATCTTTATTAGCTGGGCCATTGCGGAGGTGCATCGATTTTACTTTGGATATAAGGGAAACATCAAAGAAATGGTGAGGAAGATCGCCAACGTTCGTCCAGTTGTGCTTTGTACGAACGTTGCCGGCATATGGGGGCTTACGGTAGGGGCGTGTGTATACTCACCCAACTACTGTAGTGGTACACAGGCCATATGACGGCACGCTGAGCTCTCCAGGAGCCCCACCCGTGTTTGGTGGATATGATGGGCTGCTACGCCATTTCATGGGTCTGTGTCATGGCGAGATATCTACAACGTGTCAGTTTTGGTTATTGTCTTCTTCGTTGCCTGACGGGTTTTGGGCATCATTCCCGACACCGGTACCACCCTGGAGCGCCTTTGCTTAGTTTTGAAGAAACGTCTATTCTTCCTCTTGTTCTCTGGCCAGGTACCGCACATGTGTGCCTTCCTGTTGATGACCGTGTTTCCACAGATGTTCTGCCTTGCCTTCTTGGCGTTTTTCCAAGAGCACCAATTTCCCGTCGATCCGATTCTTGGAGCAATCCACATCGCGTTCTTGGTGAGTCATCGATTCAACGCATGTGCCCACGTGCGTGAACATGAACGTACGGCCTGTTGTTTTTGGGATGACAAAACGTTTGCACTACGTTCACAACGCGTTGATCGGGACGATGAAACATGCTGGGTGACACATACGAACATTGTCAGATGCTGCTGTAGATCAGGCAGCGTATAGCTTGTTGGCACGACAAGGAGGAAAATAAGGGCACGAGAAGTATCCATGCCAACGAGAACGACACACAGAGCATTTGCCCAACTGGTCGCTATGGGAAGCACAATCTCGTGAGTTGTCAAAGTGTCATGTCTGCCAGGTTGTCCGTGTCTACCTTATGGTACGTGCCCCCATAATTCGTAACCCCCCCCGCTTCGGTTCCATCCTCTGATCGACTGGAAGTTGACTGGAAGTTGGCTATAGACAGACACGTGAACGGCTCTCCACGTCAACCGTAGAAGACGTGAGCAATACATGTATCCTTGCGGTTCAAACCCCCAATTCCCTTCCCCCGCTCGCCGTCTGCCGTCCGGCCCAGGCATCCGAAACAATTGTTGGCTACAATGGGATCAAGGCAATAATCAACAAAAGGACCGCGCAGTTCTTCCGCGTAGCGCAGGAAGAGTACCTTCTGCGGCCAGCGAGCGAGGAGCACGCACGGCTTTTGTAGCACACCGTTGGACGTCGGTAAACGTTTGCTAGAAAAACCCGAAAGAATTTGTAACACAGCGTGGAAGGAGGATCGACCCTCCTAACCCTCCTACTGTCGCTCGATGATATTTTGCGTGTACTAGGGTATTCAGGGTTCGCTCGACTCTGTTCGTGCGGAAACATGTCGTCATATTCGTGTCTGCTTGGTTTGTCCCAATTCAATTTTCATGGTCCAAGCAGCTTACTGGGGGCGTATGCAGACTTTGGAACTACCTTACCACGTCATGTGGTATAACGTTATAAGTTTACCCAATGTTGGTTGGCATATGTTACATGCAAAGAAACTGGAGGCGGCCACCGCTTTAATCTGAGAAGGGTCGGGGGGGGATGCGGGTAGCGAGGCACCTACGACGCGACGATCGAGAGGTCACTATGGATATCTAAATTTCCATCGCCTATCGTTGAGTCTTCCCCAACGTAGTCGTACCGGATCCATTCTCAACGATATGTAAAACATGTATGGTGGAATCGGTTCGTCACGCCTGGCGGCGTAAGCCGCCCAAACCCTTTGTAGTCGCTACGCTTTGTATTGTAAGTTGTGGGCAGCTTCGATGACCACCTTGTCACGCGCTGCTTGCTTCATGTATGACAGAAACGCAGCCGAGGGACTTCGTACAGTATCCTTCGTTGTGGCGATGAAAAGACGGTAGAAGATGTGACGGTGTTCCGAACAAGTCAACCCTTGCCTGGTGTTGCATTTCCTTGTCTGGTGTTGAAAAGGGCACGACAGTGAACAAGCCTGAATGTCCGTGTTTATTTGTCTCTTCGGCAATTGATAGTGAGCAATCTCCCCGATCCGGGTAGGAACTGCGAAAGTTCGAATACCAGACGCACGCGTAGAGTGCACAGGAGGCCGGACTTTGGGCGGCGCGTCACACCCAAACATAGCCCAAGCTTGACACCACCAGCACCGCCGGTAGTGTTTTCCCCTCATCCAATCGCCGTCGACCCGAGCTACACGGCACAAATAGAGGCTACGTACTGTGCAGGAAGACGCCAAAAAATGCCCTGGGAGCTTCATCGTGTTGGCAACGACGACGAGCTTCGCACGCAGAGTATTTTGTAGATCGGTGTTCACCGCCGTCACACCTGCAACACGAGACAGGTATTTCCAAGAGCACTAGGCTATCTCGGGTTGCACTATGTTTCGAGACAACTACTTTAACTAAGCCTCTCGTTCACGAACGAGTTTTAGCAGACGCTCCAGGCTGTTCCGAGTGTCGACCGTGGAATGGTGACTTTCCCCCAGCTTCTTTCGAAAGATACAGGATGCCCTCTCCAGAAATGGAACAGCCTCCTTGTACTCGCCCTGCGGATGTTGGAGATGCGAGGTTTCAAAATTCAATGCCGTGCGTATGAGGTATATGTGAACGTGACTTTGCTCTGGCATATACTCGAAAGAGCGGCAGAAACGCTTCTCATGTTTGTCTGGATCCAAAGTTGTGGGGAAGCATGTTCCAAGCACTCGGTTGTTGAGAAATGCACCATTCAATAAAAATTGCAAACACCACGTACCTTGAACGACCCCGCCGGCCACCCGGCTGTTGAGCAACGACATTCCCAGCATTCTAAATCCAACATCGCTCTCCCTGGTCGATAGTCCTAAAAAATCCAACGGCGCTGACTCTCCAACTCTCCAACACCACCGCACGGTTGTTGATAGCTCAAAACTGCAAAGAATATCACAGAAACACTTCCTGGAATATCGAAAAGGCCCTCACCTGCTTGTACAACAGCCCCGCCCGGTTGTTGAGCGTCGTGGCCAAACTCGGGTGCTCAGACCCTAAAACCTTCTCCTCGATTGCCTGGCATCGTTCATAGACCGGCTCCGCCTCTGCATACTTGCCCTGCACATGCTCAAAAGCGCGGCAGAAGAGAAGTAATTCAGCAAAAGGCTGGACCTGAAGCATTATTTCAACGCCGGTTTATTCGCAGCACCCACATAGCAACGCTCGAATACTTTCAAGCGGAACTCTACCCGTTCCCACCTGTGCCCTTAGCAATTCGGCCCCCCGATTGTTGAACAGTGGCATATCCACCACATCAGAGTGTTATTCTAAACCCCTTCACTGTCCCTGCCCCGAAGGAAACGATTCAGAAAATCTTAAGGCTCTCACCTGCTCGTACAACAGCCCCGCCCGGTTGTTGAGCGTCCTGGCCAAACTCGGGTGCTCAGGCCCTAAAACGCTCTCCTCGATTGCTTGACACCGCTCATAGAGCGGTTCCGCCTCTGCATATTTGCCCTGGTACATACTCGAAAGTGCGGCAGCATAGTATTTCAGCGAAAGGCGGGATCTGAAGCATTCTTTCTACGCCGGGTTGTTGCGCAGTACACCCACATAGCAACGCTCGAAACCATACCAGCGGAATTCTACCCATTCCCAACTGTGCCCTCAACAACTCCGCTGTCCGGTTGTTGAACGGTGCCATATCCACCACTTGAGAGAGTTTTACTCGAAATCCCTTAAATCTCCCTGCCCCGAAGGAAACGCCAACGACTCTCACCTGACACTCCAACAACCTCGCCCCGTTATTGAGCGCTGTTGCCACTGTCGGATGCTCCGGACCTAATGCTGCCTTCCAGATCTCTGTTGCCCGTTCATTCAGGGGCACGGCGTCGACGAACTTGCCCTGCAGGACCACGTGTTGGCGGGGGGCTTTAAAACACTGCCGAAATGGCTCAAAAAATTGAATGAAAAACCACAAAGAAACATCCGGAATAATTCCTTCGACCTGCTGGTACACGGTTGTCGAGAACGACAACATCCGCAGACACCCACAAAGAGCCATACTCACTTGATGTTTAGCGATTCTCACCTGTTTGGTTAACAAATCAGCCCTGTTGTTAAGCACTGCCGCCACCGCAGGGTGATCGGGTCCTAGAGCTTTCTCGCGGATGGCAAGGGAACGCATGTACAATCTCCCGGCTTCGTCGTATTTGCCCTGGGGTATGGCGAAAACGTCCGCAAGGAAAATGGTCAAGACAAGACGCGTGGGGGAACAAGCTCAGGATCGAGCCGCACTTTCTCCACTCTCAGTACATCGCGGTGTAGTGACAGACAAAAGCCACCGCATTATGTCGGGAACCGTACTACCTATTGGGGGGAAGGTCCCTGAGCAGTCTTCTCGTCGTGGTCTAGGGTGTTGTGCCAAGGAATACTACCGCAATATATCGGGACCACTACAGCATTCGAAGATACCTAGGATCGACCTTGCACAGCAAATTGGTTGTTGTTGTTAAAAAGGGTCCACCAGAGAAACCTTACCCAACAAAGGCGGATCCTGTAATATTTTATCATTTTCTCACCTGCGCAGTCAACAATCCCGCCTGGCAATTGAGCACTGTTGCCACCGCCGGGTGATCCAGTCCAAGGGCTTTCTCGCGGATGGCAAGGCAACGTTCGAACAACGGCTCGGCTTCATTGAACCTGCCCTGGAAGGCCGCGAAAAGACGGGAGATTGTCTGTGGTGAAGACCAGAACTACGGAGTAATTTTTGCGGACAACCACGCCCGTTGCCAATGGGCACTGAAAGCCCACAACATACCACAAGATTATTGCCTGGAACTTCTGACGGGTCTCACCTGTTTGTGTAACAACCCCGCGAGGTTGTTGAGCCACGTAGCAAGATCCGGGTGCTCTTTGCCCAGTACCTTCTCTCCGATAGCAATAGCCCTAACGTACAAAGGTTCCGCCTCGCCGAACTTGCCCTAGAAGGTGAGAGAAACAAGGAATAACAATATGCCCTATTATTATAGTAGAACACCTACGTCAACAATGCCCGGCTGTCAAGCGTTGTTGTCGCATCGGTACCCACTGCCCGTTCGCGGATGGGGAGTGGACGCTCAATCAACGGGCCAGCTCCACCGTATTGGCCGTGGTATTCGACGGAAGACATTGAACAGAATTGTGTCAAAACAAGATGCGGAGGAACAGTGCCAAAAAAAACGGTTGCTGAATGCTGTTGCCACTGTTTGGTGCAAACGTTAGACCGCCATCCAAATCGCCGTAGCCCGTTCGTTCAGAGGAAGTATTTTCCCTGCCGGAAATTTCTGGCCCACAGAGCCAGCTGGAGTTCCATTTGATAAGTGGAACAGCAGAGTTACCCTATCGACATAGTTTGGGCCCAAGAGTGTCACCTGGAGTCAATACAAATATGGCGGTGGTGGAGTTGATACTTGAGCGGGCAACCGCAAGAAATTTCTGGAAACATCTGACAGCTCTCACCTGTGCTCTCAACAACTCGGCCCGATTGTTGAGGCGAATAGCAACATCGGGGTGGTCAGGGCCCAACGTATCCTCCCCCATCTCAATGTCTCGAAGGCACAGACGGTCGGCCTCAACATACTTGCCCTGGAAACAAACGTGGACAACGCAAAAGGAGAGTATTATCGGGATGTACTTTTTGCTGCGGAGGCACAAAAACCCTACAACCACGCGGTGCTATTGAGGCATACTCCCACGGGCGGATGGTCAGGGCCCAGCATCTACTCCGCAATCTGTTTTGCAGGCGCGGATGTTTTTTTCTTCAGACGTGCACTGAACAGCGACAGGGAACGCACATATCGAAGGGAAGCCAAACTTACTGCGGAGGAAAAATGCTCAGAAACCGCGTGTGGCTATTGCGCATTGTGGCTCAGTTGGAATTATGATCGATCGCCGACGATTGCAACAAGAATCCCGGGGTGTACGCGGGGGGTCTGCCTCTTCATTCTGCTCTGGAACGCGGGCGGAAAACGATAGGTGTGTGGTCAAGCCCAGGGAAGCACTGCACAGGGGGGGGAGGTGCTTTGAGAACTTCTAACACCTATGCGAGCTGATATACACGCTGAGGCGCAGTTCGACCTCAGTTCACGCCTTCTAATTTACTTGGCCCTGTAAGAACCCTGAGCCTACTTGTTGACGAAAATTGTCTCCGTTTGCTCGATGAAACCTGGTTTCAACCAACAAGTAGCAAAAAAAGAGAAACGGGTGTCGCGGCCTACGGAGTGAGAAGATGCGCATGCGTACAACCTGTCAGGCGATCTTTCAACCAATCCTGGAAATGCGTTGTGGTTGAAATGCTCACACGCTACCTGTTCTAGCAGAACAGACCCGAGGTTCGATCTGGCCGTATTTACGCCGAGCAACGCCCGTCTGGATTTATTGCTGTCGTCGTCAACCCCCTGTTTGTCGTTCTCGGCCTCCGATAGTTGCTGGTACATTAACGGAGCACAAACCGTCCACAATTGGTTAGATGTTAGTCACACATGGAAGGAATGTGGACGCCGAAGCCTGGCGGCGTCCCTCGTCCTAACGACAGGTGTTGGGAAGGTGTTGCTATACTATTTCTCACATGACAAGACCCGACCTGAATACACCAAGAAATTTGTCAGCCAACATATTCCGCTTTGGAGAAGGGCAAAACAGGTTGTTGGTTATGGTGGTGTCCTATCGGAAAATCGTCGGCGCTGAGAGCGACTGTGAGCAATCCCACACAGCTCTGGCTTACGAATAAAGATGAATCTCAGCGAATTATGTGCCACAAAACCTTCTACACGGGTAACTTGGGAGGTTGAGTTGCTCAGCTCGGCGACAGAGCGGCAGACACAAACGTTAAAACGAATCTCACACGGAAGCGTAGTCCTAGTCGTCTTGCTTTAAGTCAGCGAAGGAAGTCAACAAGGGTTGAATTCTGTGCCCCCAGCGCTCTACAAGAAAACAAATACTTTAGATATTTCTAGTCTATGGCACACGTTGGCTGTAGACGTACGCAAATGGGCCTGCAGTGTTGAAAAGGAGCCCTGAGAAAGCATGGGCAAAGTTGTACTCAACCTGTCTGAGGCCCTCCTCGGCCTTGTGGTACTGTCCAGAAGCGAGGAGCAATTCCGGCAAACAGTATCCAGTTCTACACCAGTCCTGACGAGCCAAGCGGATCATCTCCTCCGTAACCTCGCGAGATAGGGTGCTGAAAAGGTCGGTAGCGCGCATTTTCGAGGTTACCTTGAGGTCTCTCGCCCACTCGTACACAGCGTGTTGGTCGCTTTTTAGTACGGAGAAATCGCCGAGGTGGAGCTGAATCTCGCATAGGTGTTCGTTCACGACGGGATTGACTTTCACATCCCGGTAACCGCTGGGCATCCAGTCGTTTTTGAAGCCGTTTGTCACCCGTCGTACATCCTATAGGAGGCATTTCAGAAGCAAGTAGCAAGCAACAGACGTACCGAAGGGGTGTGGAGACGTGCCACCGCGGTTCTGCCACTTTGGCACAAGGGACATACGCCTCGGCGTCTAAGGTAACCGAGGAAACGAGATTAAGCTCTGCGAAGCATGCAGTTCTACCAAAAGTGAGTAAGTAAACGGAATTGAAAGACAAGTAAGGAGGTGAACGCTTGGTTGAAGAGTGGAAAAGGCGCTGGGGTTTCGCAAGGCCGCGCTATATGCGTCATGAAGTGTACGTCGTGGAGTAATGTCAACGGTAGGGCGGGTCCTGCTGGGCAAATGGAATTGGGGAAAGGAAGGCGGACCTGTCTTGTCAGTCGACCGGAGGACCAACTCGCATAAAAACTTACCACGGCAAATGGTACACAATGTCAGGATATACGTACAATAGAGCTGATGTAATAGGCAATCGTCAATATGCTCCCGAAGCAATCGGTACCAAACAACCCGGTGCATCTCGGTCATTGTCCACGATCACTACTATTTCGCAAGACAAAGCAGCACGAGGGGTTATTTTTCAGTTTTCCAAAGTTGCCTCAGGTACCCAAGTAAAAGATCAAGCAGCAACGAACAGCAAGCAACAGCACCCACGAAAGCGAACTTGGAAGGCCTCATTTCTAGAGTTGCGAATCGTCCGCAAATCTGCAGACATATATATCTCACCATGGACCCCATGATATCCGAGTACACCTGCTGCAAGTCCTCCGGTGTGAGACAGATCACAGTCACCCGAGCCATGTCAGTAACCTTTCGGACGTCACCGTCATATAACCTCCTGACCTTCCGTTGCGTGCTTTCCCACGACTTGACCTCCACGTACTGAACCTCGTATCTCCCCCAGTCGTCCGCTAAGTTCGTTATGATCTCGTCCAAACGCTGCTTTGCCAGCTCAGCGTCGGCAAGGTAGAATTCTAGCTGTTTCGCAAGTCGAACGTCCTCATCGACGCAGCCGTATAACTCCAAGGCCTTGGGCTGGGAGAAGTCCTTCGACCGAAACGGGGCGATGTCGCGAAGACATTCGAGCCCTCCCTCCTTGTCGAGCTCGTAGTACAAGGTGTCGTACGCTGCTTCGAACAGCAGTACCGTCTGGATTTGAAGGTACTTGAGAAGATTCACCTTGGCGCCTCGAACAACAGGCGGTGTTACACTGTCACATGACTTTTTGAGCTCGGCCTCAAGGCGAATAAGATCCTTGATGTCGACCTTCATCTGAGGTACAACACGAGTAAGAAGAGAAACACATTACCGAACAGCGGCCCGTACAGTGTCACCGCGAAGGCCGCTAGAAGGATGTCCAGGTCGTGGCAGTATTGACCCTCTCCGTTGGGTATTGACCCTCTCCGTTGGGCAGGCAGTCTTCTTTCGTGAGATATAGCAAGGCAAGGAGAAGCTCAAAAGAGCGAGAGTCTACATGGCGGTGAGAGGGCCGGGTAGGCAACCCAAACAACTCCCGCTGCTCGCCTAGCGGCTTTGGAAGAGCCGAATCTAATCCCAACGGTTAACAAGATACCACCAGATCATACAATCTTCCAGAACGCTTCTCCGTTGTAGGGAGTCTGTTGAAGTCAATCTCAAAGAGAGAAGCCAGAAAACATGGTACTTGTGAGGACGTCTGTGGGTGACACAAACTAAAAATGATCAAAGTGGCGTTGTTCACCAGTAACACGAGCACCCACCATCCGCTGCAGTGTTTTTTTTTGTAGAATTCCTGGTCATGGATGTAAGAGAGGCAGACAATAGCATCATGACAAAACAGGGTACTTGTTTTATTCCATCCCTACATTGTACAGATAAACTGGCCTTGCGTGTCTGGCCTTGCGTGTCTCGTGAGGGAATGCTGGGTGCTCCCTCTCAGGATCGAAAAAACGAAGTGGTCATCATCGATCGCAAAATTTAGAAGTACTTCGTATTTTTTGCGGGCCCGTTCTGCAATAAACGCCACCACCAGTGAGTGTAAGAGGTCACTGCTGGAAAGTGTCGTAGGTGCCACAAGTAGTGCAGTCTTGGTGGCGTGGAATGAGGCAGAGACTGCGTCGCGACCGTACTTGAAGTCCGTCGAGGACACGTGCAGACCACCTAACCTGCGACGTTTCGACCCATCCATCTCATGAAGCCGCACTGCTGTTGTTGCACTGCTGCTGTTGTTGCAAATCGCAAAAAATATGCAACCGTTTGGACGCACCAAATGAAAACAATCATGACTTCGGCGGCATACTAGCTTGTCGTGCCACGCGCGAAACTTGAAAGGGGGAGGTGCACGCAAAACCAAGATGAACCGTAACCGTTTCACCAGGCTGCGCCCGAGTCCTACCGAGAGCTGCAAGGAAGGATAAGGATAGGTTTCTGAAAGAGTGCACAAAAAAATAACAAAAGCACGGTAGACGGGCCTCCCCGACTCTCACCTAATCTGACGCGCGATTTGCGAGCACGACAGATGCGCGGTGGGGCTGGAAAAAAGTCAGACGAAGCACTGACCTGTGAAACGGGTGCGGAGTCAGTGCGGAGAGTCTAAGTGTCGGTCGGTGGCTCCGTGATGGAGACAACCCCTCCCCCCATCGACCTCAAAACACGGAAGAGAAGCCCCCTGCAGCGCATCCACTAATGTCCACTCCCGTATCACATCACAGATCATACCATACGACGGTGAGGCAAGGCTTGCACACGACCTGCGTACGGTGTGGCTAGATTCCACGGCCTTCCTGCTGGTGCTGGTGCTGCTGCTGCTGCTGCTGCTGCCGCCGCTACTGTTATCCTCCGTGCTGTCCTCTCTATCCCGCGCGTCTGTGGTGCTCTCCGCTGCCGACCAGCAGTTGCACTACAGCAGGCACACACACCTTATGTTGCCACTCCTAAGGTGAGGAGCAATTACTATCCTTCAAGCCAGTCCCTGCACGACAGCAGCCGAAGAGCGGCTTTCCCTCTCAGGTACGGAGGAAGAACTAGTAAGGGCTCCACTGCGGTCTCTAAGTTCATGGCTATGCGGTCGGACTCCAGCGCCAAGCGCTCGACAAGGGCAGCAACTCTAACTCTGGAGGATGGGACCGTGCTCCATGGCTACTCCTTTGGAGCGGACGTGTCTGTTGCGGGGGAGGTGGTGTTCAGCACCGGCATGGTCGGGTATGCGGAGTCCCTGACGGATCCCTCCTACAAGGGACAGGTGAGTTTGTGTAGTGGCCTCTGTTGCAAGGGTGTGGTTGGTTGGTGCCGCATCATCAGTGGTTTGGTTGAACATGAGCATGATGCACATGCGTATTATTGTAGAGAAGAGAAGCGGCGGGACCGCAGGCTGCCGGCGTCGGTGTGTTTCTGTGCGTGTTGCGTGTCGTGTATGGCCGCGCGGCGCCCTCCCTATCTACCTGGGGGAAGGGGCGTCGCGAGCGCAGCTGCGTAAGGCCTTGCGCAAGTCTTGTGTCGTGGAGTGTTCAAGATGCAGCGTGCGTTTCCGTCCCTGGGTGCTGCTGCATGTAGGTGGTCATATACGTGTTTGGATTGCCTGTCAAGGAAGAGGCGATTTTGCGTAGAAGAGGAGAGTTGGTGAGCAGAGGTGGTCGGGGTGTCCCGTGGGAGGAGGTGCTTCACAGGGCGATCGATGCCAGCTTGCTCCTCGATTCTTCCCTTGGTGTAACCTGATCTTACGATGTTGCTGAGCAGCAGAAAAGACACATGTCGAAGGCACTCTACTGCTGAAGAATTGCTGCCGTACGTATATTCAGGTGCGGGCGAACGCACATACGTGCGATCGATCGATCAATTCAAAGCCCGATTGCTCCAAACCAAGAGACTGCCAATGCCGAAAATTGATGTTTGGGAACGGTGTCGTCTAGAGCTAGCTGTCTTCATTTGCACGGGTCGGTGTAGTTGACAGCCTCTTGGTTGTAGCATTGAGCAATCGAGCTCTATAATTGATCGATCTTGACAGCTGTGCGTTAGCCCGCACCTCTTCGTACGCGGGTACAGTACGTCCGATTGAGGTTTGCCGCAATGCATGCCTGAGGTTGTGGACACTTGCCGGGGGAAACCCATGTTTGTAGACGTAACCGTCTACATGCCCTCTCCTGTTGTTGGTACGATCTAGTGAAGCCTCTGCATGGGAGGGCGTAGGTATTTGGTGAACAACAACGGAGGTGCAGTGCATGGTCTTGTGCTCCGATCAAAACGTAGCTTGGTACCTTTGTTGAGCTATCGCGCGTGCTTAGCTTCACGCAAGACAACAATCGGTGGGCTTCGCTTTCCCATGGGCTACTCTCCTCCTGCACGTGAACTCTTCCATGCCTTGGCTCCAGCATCATCATGAACTTCTCTCACAGCTACGCATGCTGACCTGCACCAACACAGCAACCGACGCATAAACTACTCTCTTTGGGCACTTGAACTTTCTCGTGCACTGGTCGCTCTAGTATCACAACTATCATACGTACACGCACGATCGCTGGTGCAGTTCAGTCGGTGTGGCCCTCCCGCTGCGGCCATGTCTTTCATACCGCACGCCTCTACGGTATTTGGTGCAGATCAATCATCCATACCTGCCCCGTGTGATCTTTCTCGGCATGTTCCAGATGCTTACTCTTACCTACCCGATGATCGGAAACTACGGCGTGCCGGACCGGAGCCTTCGGGACGAGTTCGGGCTCGCTAAGCACTTCGAGAGCGACAAGATTCACGCTTCTGCGCTGCTCGTGCAGGTGAGATGGATCGGATGCTTCGGGACGAGGTGCGGGACGATTGGCTTGGGTGGGATCGGACGGAATGAGATGGATGAAATGGGACGGGATGAGACGTGAAGAATCGGTTGGTAAATACCAAGCAGCAGCGGGGGCGGTGTCGTTGATGAGCACCTCGATGCTGCTGATGCTGATTAAACAGGGTTTTGGTGGGATGGGTTGATTGGTAGATCATGGGACTGGTGTTGCATGTATCTGGTCTGGGCTAACTGGTCGACGTGATGAAGGCGGTTTGTGGGCGATCGATTAAACTTATTTGCTTGACTTCATGGTCTGATTCGTTCGGTGTAGTTGTTATTCGTATGGTTGATACCTGTGTTTGACTTGAATTTCTATGCTGGTGTGTGTTTGATTGCCGCTTCCCCCTCAGGACTACTCGCACCACTACTCCCACTGGGAGGCGACGTCGTCCCTCGGGGATTGGCTTAAGGAGGAGGGTATCCCAGCCATCGGTGGCATCGACACCCGGCATCTCACGAAGAAGATCAGGGATAAGGGTAAGAAAGGGTTGGACCCTCAAATCACTGGAACAAGGAGCATTGTGCGACCAAGAGAGAGACCTGAACATCACCATTGACACCCCGCCCCTGCCGGGGTGGGCTTTCCGCCAATAGCCAATATCTTCGCCCATGCAACCCACCATCATTTTTTCGAAGCGAACTTTCCTCTCTGCCCGTTACCACGCTGTTTCGGTGTTGCGTTTCGCCGCACCACCGCCACCTTTGGTATGGATCAACTCAGGGGCGATGCTTGGAAAGCTGGAGGTGGAGGGGGGGGGAGAGATTGCCTCTTTCTCGGACCCGAACAAGAGGAACCTTGTGGCAGAGGTGTCAATCACGGAGCCCCGGGTGTACGGCAAGGGGAACCCAATCAAGGTATTTCATTCAGTCCATGTAGTTTATTGGCTGCGAAGTGATTCCTGCGGACTTTCAGTGCTGGCTCGATCGATATAAAGGGAATTGTGTGGTCACAGGACATCAAATCTCCGGGATTTCGATGTCTCGTATGCGAATGCCGAACTCTGTTGTCCTAACACGGAGCCGTCTTAATGGTGTGGTGTATCGATTAGTCAGACGCGAGGCCGACCCTGTACTTCGGCAAACGGAATAAAACTGAACCCCAACGATACCTGAGCGATCTCGCGCCAGTTGTACCATGGTGTTTTCTCCGTCCCTTTTGTCCCCATGGGTTACCGCTTCTGTCACGGGATTTTGTGTTTGAATCGATTTACTGGCGATGACGAGTACTTCCTTTTGTGCACACGTATGTATGATGATGGTGTCATTAGGTTCTGGCGGTGGACTGTGGCGTGAAGAACAACATCATCCGAATCCTGTGCAAGAAGGGTGCGGAGGTTACCCTAGTGCCATGGGACTACGACCTCTCCGCCGACGCCCACAAGGTCGGTCGGTGTCGCTCTCGGGGATGACGGCCTCTGATGGATACTACCGCTGTGATGTGATTGGTTCCGGTAGACAGGGTAGGCTTGTTTTCAGCAGTACTGCCTACCACGGCCGTCGCTTTGTGCATTTCACGCAGCCATGTTGCAACATGTCCATTTTTTGCCGGGACTAATCACATCAATCGTGCCTTGCGGCCAATTCTGGAGTGCTGACGTCTTCTTCATGTCACAAGTTTGTTACTGGCTGGTCCCTGTGGTTGCTGGTGTTGTCGATGATGGTATCGTCAATGCCGCCGTTGCTTGTTGGTTTCGCGGTCGTTCTTATTCCTCTCCTGTGCATTCGTGCTGTGCTTGTGGCTGGAATTGCTCTTCGCCATCATGCCCCTGTTGTATTCTTACTCCGCTGTACATTTTTTTGCTCTTGCTGAGTTGTTTTGAAGGCAAGAACGCTAACCGTAACGTGCTATATACCGGTTCCTTGTTCTTGAAACTGTTCCATGTGGTCACGCTAGTTCGACGGAATTTTCCTGTCCAATGGGCCGGGAGACCCGACGATGTGCGTGTCGACGGTCAAGCAGATGGAAAAGATCATTGCCCTGGAGGGTGACGATATGAAGCCCATCTTCGGCATCTGTATGGGGAACCAGCTGGTGGGGCTGGCGGCCGGGTGCACCGCCGAGAAGCTACCTTTCGGAAACCGTGGCCAGAACCAGGTACGAAAAAGAGAGCATTCGTTGTCACCGCCCTAGTGTGCTGTGCTGCTGCTGCTACTGCTGCTGCTGCTGCTGCTGTGGTTGTGGTTGCTGCTGTGGTTGTTGCTGGTGATGTGAGATGCTGTTGCTGCTGCTACGCTGCTCTTGCCAGACCTGGTTATGCACCGTCATGCACTCCCTACTGCCGTGTCGTCGAACGCCGTGTATGCTGGCGCTTACCAATATGAAAACCTATCAAACTTCACCGTGGCTCCCTCCCCTCTACCTGTCTGTCAATGTGTGTGCCTTTTCGTCTTCTTTCTCTTACATCTGCCCTTCTCTCCCCTTGCTATCCCTGCTGCCTCTCTGCCCCGCCCCCCCCCCCCGATCCCTTTCCCGTATCCTCTGTTCCTTGCCCACAGCCGGTAGTGAACCGCCTGACGAACGAGTGCTACATTACTCCCCAAAACCACGGCTACGCCATCGACGACACCAAGCTTGGCCAGGGGTGGCAGCCTCTCTTCACCAACGTGAACGACGGCACTAACGAAGGCGTTCGCCACGAGACAAAGCCCTTCTTCAGCGCCCAGTTCCACCCGGAGGCACAGGTCCGCGAAACGTTCCTAGGCTATGTGGGATATGGGATAACTTTCGATTTTGTGCTGTTTTGCCGACGACGCGATGGTATATTGGGTAGGTGCGTCTCTCGATATCAAATTTGCGTTTGACTAGGTGGTGTTAGTGTCATGCGTTGTTTTGCTCCTCTTGCAGTAGGGCAATCTTGGTGGGTAACATCCATGGTCAGGTGAACATCACCTTGGCAACGTTTCGGATGGTCAACGTCGAAGTCACGGTGTCAATGGTCCAATCCCTGCCGTGGCACATGTTTTCAAAGCGCTTACTCGATAGTGAGCTCGGCGTAGATGTCGGCCCAGGAGGGAGCTCAAAAAGTTGCTGAACAAACCCTTTGACGAAAGAGGGGTGATAGGACCCACTGTACGGTCCTGTGTTTTCTTGTTTCTTGTCGACGTGATCCTCGACGCATCGTACTAGCCTGTGCATACTATTATACCCAGTAGGGTCATACCTGGAAGCTGTGGCGTTCTCATTCTTCACGTAGTATGCCGGTGATCTCATATGCTTTTCTCTCTCTCTCTTCATTTTCTTTTTCGTTGATTTTTTCCAGGGAGGACCAACAGACACGGAGTTTCTGTTCGACGTGTTTCTCGAGGCGGCTAAGAGCGGCCACCGCGGCGCGATCGACTTTGCCAAGAGGAGTGCACCGCCCGCCAAGCCAGATATCAAGAAGGCGCTCATGTTGGGATCGGGAGGGCTGAGTATCGGGCAGGCTGGAGAGTTCGACTACAGCGGCTCGCAGGTGCCGTTTTACAGCGTCATCTTTGGGCTTTGTTGTGTTGGTCGGTGGTGCTGGTGGCTTGACCACATTCTGTTGAGCGCGTCAAGAAATTTCTTGATACACGTTGCCTCCGATTGGCGGCGTTGTTTTTCCCTTACGGATGTACCAGGTTGTCAAGGTTTAGGTTTGCCACGGAACCCAACCGCGAAAGGGAACCTAACCTTGGTTTTCTGGTTTTTCGAGACTATGAGGGTTGGCATTCTTCGAAAAAGATCGTTTCAACATCCCGGTGTTTGTGTTGGATTGGGTCTTGATGTTATCCCCTGCTGGTTTGCTTGTTTTTCCTGTACGTTTTGATGTTTTTCTGTCGTGTGTGGCCCTCCTTATTTCTATCAGGCGATCAAGGCTTTGAAGGAGGAGGGCATCGAGGTGATCCTCATGAACCCCAACATCGCCTCCGTACAAACGAACACCGACAACAAGAGCCCGCACAAGGCAGACCAGGTACGTTCATTGAGCAAGCAGAGGCTTTTATGCATTGTTTTAACTGTTCTTGTTGAGCACGCTCGTTTTGTGCGATGGTTGCATTTGCCGTCTGTTGTTTGATCTTTGGGGCGTGATGGCGATGCGCCGTGTGCCGGGTGTTGATGTTTCAGCAGCACCACAGGAGCAGAGAATCACCCCTACTTGCATGTCATTGGGGCCTACGAGAAACCTACTAACCAGCGGCCAAGCAAACTCCGATTATGGCTGGTTAGAACAGTCCACTGACTGTGTGTGGATTATTTTCTTTTTTTTGTGTGTTTCAATGTGTTTTTGTGTTTTTGTGCTGCTGCTGCTGCTGCTGCTGCTTGTTCGGAGTTGATCAATGGCCTTCAATTTATTTTCACGTGTCACTCGCAGTACAACTTCTGCCGAAGTCCAGTGAACTGCATGTTTTGTATTGACTTGCTCGATTCACGCCCGAAATTTTAACCGGGTTCCTGGATTTCTGCGGCCTTTACCCTGCTCATGAGGAAGGTGTTCTTTTTGCCGGTGACACCGGAGTTCGTGGAGCACGTCATCAAGCGTGAGAAGCCCGACGGGATTGTCGTGTCTATGGGGGGGCAGACGGCTCTCAACTGCGCCGTGCAGCTGCACGAGGCCGGCATCCTCGAAAAGTACAACGTAAAGGTTAGTATGCATATAATATGTACTTCCAGGTTACATTTACCTTTTACGACACAAGCAAACACACCCTGGTGACAACATTATTGTTTTTACAAATAACCGGGTGTCTTGTCCTGTGTCGACACATCGGGTGGGGTAAGGCTGGAGTTTGGTGCGAAAGGGTTGTGTATGGTTGCAGGGCGAGGTCTGTCTCGGCCTTGGGGTGTAGCCGTCATGTGTTTTTGTTTAGAACGCCCTGTGCTCGACGCGATTCGACTCTTTCTCATCTACGCGTGTATCTGCATGTGCCATCTATATCTGTTGTCTTCCTTCTTTTTGTTTGGTCTTGTTGGCACAGGTGCTCGGAACCCCGGTGCAGGCGATCATGGCAACTGAGGACCGGGATGTCTTCAACCAGAAGCTCATGGGTGAGTAATTACGCACCTACGCGCATGTCAATGGTGAAACGCCACGAGGAACTTTCCCGATGTCGTGAAATGGTCCGTTTCCGAGCGTTCGAGTGAGCAAGAAACGAAAATAGATCAGCGGCGGCTGCACAAACCTACACTAAAGGCTACACTAAAGGTCTTCAGCTCGTGTGTATTCTTGCGGCCGATTTTTTTTACACCTTGGGTATGGTGTGTTAACGCACCAGCCGGGATCGCACATGAGGATGGAAAAACACAGTTGTTTGTGTTTGTTTTTGGTTTTTGGTTTTCACGACCTGTCTTCCTTCAAGGTGCTTGCCGCGACATTTTTGTGGCGGACAGTGTCGTGTCGTTCCTTTCCTCGTCGACCATCGAGTCCAATTTTGTGTATTGTTATTATTGTTACACACGAGGCTCCCAGTTTGTGAAACTGCTGTGCCAACGGTCGGAGTCACATCCATAGAAGCCACAAGGTTGTGATGAGGGTAAGGCTACCAACCGAATCACTGGGACGACCATCTTACAAATGATTGCTTTTTTTGTCGGTTCACTTTACTGTAGTAGGAGAGATGGGTCAACACAATCAAGACGAGCCCCCCAACACCACCGAAACCGAGTTAAACTATCATATCTAAGGGGGTTTTACTCATTTACACGCGTGCCGTAGTCGTTAGACCATTGACCTCGCATCCATACAATGCCGGGACGGAGCGATACGAAGTAAGGGTGCCTTCTTCCGTAATACTGTGATTGTTATATCTTGGTTTCGGGGGGGGCAGGACTGTTTTGAGCCCTTGCCATTTCAAATTCTATACAGACATCAGCGAGCGCTGTATATTAGTTTTTGGTTTCGGGAGGACCAAAAATACTGTCTTGCGCCCTTTGCTATTGACAAAAAACAGAAATCGGCGAGAAGGTGGCCCCGTCGGAGGCTGTGGTGGGGGTGGAGGCGGCCGTTGTGGCGGCCAAGAAGATCGGGTTCCCCGTCATGATCCGGTCTGCGTATGCCCTCGGCGGTCTCGGATCAGGCATTTGTGACACGGAGGAGGCTCTCAGGTGAAGTGACGCGATGCTTGTGTTATTCTTGCGTTGTTTTTCTTGTTGTCGCTCATGTGTGCTGACGTGCGCTAAGTTTTTGTATATCTAGCCTCGCTTGGCGGCGGTTGTCGGAACGATGTTCCGAAACCAACTTCCGTAACCACTATTTGAGTGCTTGTACCTTATTCCCATGTCAGTCCCCCTAAAGGCTTACATATAGGTGCGATGGTGTTTTCCTCAAGCTTTGTGAATAGACGAGATCCCTCCTTCACTTACCGTTCGTTCGAGGCACCAAGGCGATTAACGCTGTGCCGGAGTACAGCCGTTCATATCAACGCGTTTTTATATTTGAGTTGCGAATTGTATGTGGCAATCGTGGGTACCTGGTAGGATATCTTGATTTTTGAAGACGAGGGAAGTCAGGGAGCATCCTTCCTTGCGGACCAATTTCCGTCTTGTCTCGCGATAGCCCGAATAGTTTTTCAAGCTAGACTGTCGAACACATGTGGGTATCCTCCCCGTGTATTGCATTTGGAATCAATCCCCGTTCCTTGGAAAATCACTGAACGTTTCGCGATGTGCATGTTTTGTCAGGGATATGGGGAGCAAGGCGCTGTCGCTTAGCAACCAGATCCTGGTGGAAAAGTCCCTCCGTGGCTGGAAGGAGGTGGAGTACGAGGTCGTCAGGGATAGCGTCAACAACTGCATCACCGTCTGCAACATGGAGGTGCGGTAAAATGCTCCGGAATCCCGGTGCGGTATGAGTACGTTGTATGGGTCGACAAACAAATTACGTCAAGGACTGGTGCAGCAGCGAAAGAGCGGCCGTTTCGAAGGTGGAGGTGTCCTGTGATCTCCGTAGATGAAGTGTCGTGCGGCGTATTTTATTTCTTCGTGTATGCCTCAATTCCAGCAGTGTCCCATCGTAAAGTCGTCAACCTCTCGTACTTGTCTTTTGTTCGACGACAGAGCAGAGCTTCGGAAGGTTCTTAGTCTTTGCACCATGTACCAATTTTTTTTTGTTCATCGTCATTAATCGACGCTTACACCACACGCTGCCGTGTAGGAGCTGGCTCCAGCTCGTGGTCACCCTGGAGGGCTCCTCCCTGCCCATCGTGCGGTGCTTTGCGAATGTTGGCGGTATCACTTCATTTTCGATTTCTCACTGTTGTATTAATGTTCTGCCGTGCTCGCCGCCGTCCTATTTAGTCTTGGCAAAAAAAAAAATCGCCACGACACAATAATGCTAATACGTCGTATTTTTTCTTTTTTTTTTGCCTTTTGTGCAGAACTTTGACCCGTTGGGCGTGCACACCGGAGACTCTATCGTGGTTGCCCCTAGCCAGACCCTCAGCAACACCGAGTACCACATGCTCCGACAGACTGCCCTCAAGGTAAGTAAGACAAACAGTGATTACATGCCCGTGGTGTGGTGTGGTGGGTGGCAGTGGTGTTTGTGATGAAATTCGGTTGGGTGAGATGCTGCGACGTTTTCAGAGTCCAGGGAGAACATTGAAGCAGCAAATACTAACAAATCGGCGGTATGCAATGAACTCACGGCCGTGTTTTTCAGCGCGAGTTGTTCAATCCCCAAGAACCGCTTCTTAGTTTTTTTCGCTGACGTATCTGGTGCTGATTCTGCGTAGCCGCCTTCACACGTGTTTCCGGGAAATCTTACCAGTAATACTTTCAACTTCGTTGGGGAGAAAGGCGCCTGGGAGTGCGTAGAGGTGCTGAAGCTTGAAGGCGTAAGGAGCGCTCTTGGTTTATGTTGGATATTGTGCAATCGGAGCTGATTCGCTGACTGGCCATGACCTCAACAAGGGGTAGAGGTGTGTATGACTTGCATTGCTTTCGATGCGCTTCCCTGCTGTGGTTGCTTGGCTTGCATCGTCATTCCAGGTGGTGAGGCACTTGGGAATCGTGGGGGAGTGCAACATCCAGTACGCGCTCGACCCGCACTCATTGGACTACTGCATCATCGAGGTAAGAATAAAAGCAACGGTTCCTGTGGAGAGAGAGTTGTCATTTTCTTGTTTGGAAAACAATGGGGAAAAACGAACGCAAAGACAACACCGTATCTACCAGCAACGATTTATTCTTCGGTGTCCTTTTATCCATGGATACCAACGAGGTAGATATCTGCCACGGTTTGTTTGACACGTTCGTAGCAGCAATGCTGTCGTCACTTCATTGGGCTACTCTATGTCATGGCTCCTGCTCGTTACACTGGCCTCGTCGTCTTGTGTGTAGCGTCACGGTCCCGCTGGCATCCAAGACCACTGACTGGCCCCTCTCGCCGACTTTAACATGTCTTTCACCCAACGTGGCATTTTCGTCGCGGTATACACACCTAAAAAAAAAAATGCCAACAAGGCGAAGCGAAATTGCAGGCGGCAACGCATCGACAACGACAATGATAACGATATGAACCGCTGCTGAGCTTCGCCTGTGTGTTTTTGTTCTGGGTTTAACCAGGTGAATGCTCGGCTCAGCAGATCTTCGGCATTGGCCTCCAAGGCCACCGGTTACCCTCTCGCGTTCGTGGCGGCCAAGCTGGGCATGGGCATCACGCTCCCCGATATCGAGAACGCCATCACCAAGAGAACGATGGTACGTTTTTTGTGGGGTTGTTTGGCCGCCTTTTTGTTTTCTGTTTGGGACGTTTTGTGCCATGTTGACGAAGGGTGTTCTTCGCTTACGTGACCAAATGCTTCCCGAAGCCCACCGTTTTTTGTTTCTGTTGCAAGAGCATCGGAAAAGACTAACACCCTAGTCGTTCTATACAACACGGGTTTTTGTTCTCACCTCGTCCTGCTCGTTCGTGATTTTGGGACCAATGCTTGGGAGGTAACTTCTCCTACCCCTCCCCCCTGGTGATGCTGTTGCCCTTCCTCCTTCAAGACCCTGCTCGTCGTTTTCTACCAATCCCCCACCCACCCACCTTCAATGCCAATGGTCGAACAATTAGGGCAACGTGAGCACCGAACTCCACCTGGCTCACCCACGGTGTATTTTAGTATTGTTACCCGTTTCCGTTGATGTTGTCTCTCGCTGTCTCTGTTGTCTCTTGTGTAAGGCTTGCTTCGAGCCCTCTTTGGACTACTGCGTGACCAAGATCCCTCGGTGGGACTTGTCCAAGTTTGAGGGCGTGTCGAGCAACATCGGATCGGCCATGTCTAGCGTTGGAGAGGTCATGGGTGAGTCTTGAGAGTTGTTAGGCGTTTCCTGCACATCTCTTTGTTCCTCGAAACAAACGTCCAGAGTAGACAATACCACCTGGCACCGTAGAATGTGCTTGGTTGATCATGCTTGTGTTGCCTTGACCACCCCGTTTTTCATCCCGGTTTAACACGTGTTCACTACCCGTGGTTCCATCGCACTCGTACTCAGCATGTGTGTTGGGTGTTGTTGCTACCGTTGTTTTGCATATCACGCATCTCGGTCTTGACACCAGCGATCGGGCGCACTTGGGAAGAGAGCATGCAGAAGGCTTTGCGCATGACCGACCCCAGCGCGATTGACGGCTTCCAACCGCACGGCAGGATCAGGTGAGAGAGAGGGTCTCCTACGCTTACATGTCCGTAGGAGGGGGGGATACCTGGTGTCATTCGCGGTACGAGGGGGGGGGGGGGGGTACGCGTAGCCGTGCATGCCGTAGTCGTTAGACCTTTGACCTCGCAAAGCCGGGACGGAGCACGCCGGGTTTTGTCGGACCATGCTAGCTCATCGCTAAGCGCGAATCGCCGTGGACGACAACGACCACGACTGGGTATAATCTTTTATTTTGCAAGGTACCTTTAGATCGTAGTGTCGGCAAGACGGTAAAACCTCGCGTCCATCCCAGTCTCTAGCAAGCCGGGACGAGCGGATGTTCCGGATAAGCACGCGTGTGGCCCCGTCAAGTGAAGTTTGACGGGATTGATATGGCTGTTGCCAGGGACAATACGTAATTTAGAACCAAGAGGAGGAACCCACGCTCCTGCCTTAGGCTCTTCCTCGACTCCACTTGTATTGTTTTTGCTCCCGCCGTCGCTCCTACCAGTAAACGGTAGGTGATGGCGATACCATCAATTCTGTTGGTTTTAGTACACAGAATTCTGTTGAGACGTGTTTATTTTGTGCGCTGATCCAAGGACACTAACTACTGCTATTTATTTGTACAGGACCATGCCCGAGATGCTGAAAGTGCTGGACAAGCCGACGGACCTCCGCGTGTACACCATCGCACAGGTGACTTTGTCGGGGCGTCCGTTCGTTGCTTGTTTTTGTCTATCTTCATGCCTACCGGAAAACTGTCTGGTTCTTGTATTGGTGCTTGGTTCGATTCGGACGTGGCTGCGATGAAATTCTTTTGCCTGTGTCTTGGACCGCGATCGTCGTGCCAGGTAATGGCGGAGGGTTCGATGACGGTTGACGAGATCCACGACTTGTCCAAGATCGACCACTGGTTCCTCAGGAGGCTGGAGCGCATCACGAACTTCAGCAAAAAGATTGAGGTATGTGTCAATATTGAC
Source organism: Ectocarpus siliculosus (assembly GCA_000310025.1). NCBI lineage: Eukaryota > Phaeophyceae > Ectocarpales > Ectocarpaceae > Ectocarpus > Ectocarpus siliculosus. The sequence continues at coordinate 290,832 of FN649729.1, read as the reverse complement.
ACTTCCCGTCTATGATGTCTACTCGTTGTGTTGTGATGTGCTTTGTTGTATATTCTCTGAGTAGTGGGCTACACGACGTGAGAAAGAGTGAAGGCAACGGGATGTTAACCCAGAACCAACACGTTAAATGACCACACACCCCTTTCAGCTTGAAATTACGTTAAATACACACCCTTGTTTCTTCACTTTACAGCAGTGTACGCCAAGAGAACGTGTATGGCATTCGACATCGTGCATCTTCTCCAAGGACATGCAGAGGGCAGAGCATACCCCACATAATTTGACCCGAGCAACCGTAAACTTTGCGGGAGGTTTACTTCTCTCTCTTGAGTAGCGATCGTCTTGAACGATTTCGCCTTTGTCCCCCCCCCCCTTGTTTTTTGTTGGCAGGGCTCCGAGCTGTCCTCTTTCAGCCGGGAGGACATGCTTGAGGCCAAGCAGCTGGGGTACAGCGATATCCAGATCTCGCAGCGAGTGGGCGCCACGGGAGGCGAGGTATGTATCATATTCAATTTAGTGTAGTGCCTTGAAACACAATGAAAATAGTGCTTTGTTTTGTCTCGAATAATGCGGTGGTTGTCGAAAGCGATTCCAAGTTACGCCCTGTATCGAATAGTTGCTTTCATGCAAGTCTCCGGTGTTTTTTTTTTCTCGTTTGTGTTGTTTATTTTGGGTTGTGGCTGGTGACGACCGAACTTGGTTATTTACCGGTCAACCCTAAGAGGTGAGAACGGTTCATCATGGCGGTTCATCATGTTCACACAAGAGGAGGCAATGACACGCTTCTTCCTTTCTCCCTTGTTCCTGTGTCTCTCTCTCTCCATGCTGCGTCTCTTTCCGTTCTCAATCCCTCAACCACTTCCCCCCGTCGTTCTTTTCCTCTTCCTCTTGCTCCTCTTCCTCCGCGTGGTACATCCAACTAACTACGTACCTAGGTGCGCGAGGCTCGCATACGGTTCGGAGTGACGCCGTCCGTGAAGCAGGTGGATACCCTCGCCGCGGAATACCCGGCACAAACGAACTACCTCTACATGACCTACCACGGTGACGAGGATGACGGTGAGATGAGATAGGCGGAAGAGATTGTTGTGAATGTTGTTGATTGGTGGTGGTTTGCATCTGTTGTTGGTGTTGGTGTTGCTGCTGATGCTACTGCGCCCGCTGTTGTTTACAGAACAATACGTGCGACATGATGATGCACGTGTACGAAGCAGCACTCACTCCGCATCACATTTCAAGGCACCACAAATAACCATCAACCCCTACCTCGAACTGGTCGGGTATCCCAAACTTGCCCGGCGTTGCCACCCGTCTGTCGTTTCGCCCTCCACCCAGTGGAAAGCGACGGTGGAGGCGTGATGGTTCTCGGGAGCGGGACGTACCGCATCGGCAGCAGCGTGGAGTTCGACTGGTGCGGCGTAAGCGCCATCCGAACACTCCGCAACATGGGCTTCAGGAGCACCATGGTAAGAAAAGAGGAGCTTTTGTAGTACAGATTTAGAACGACCTGGCTTGTCCTGTTGGTCTCACGTCTTTTGTGGTCGATGTTGGGTCGTGGCTCTCCTCTCGGGCTGTCTGTTCGTCACTAGTCTATGCAGGTTTTTCGAAGTACAGTATTGAATGGGCTAAGTTGGAGTTGGAGTTAGGGTGAGGGTCTGCGTGCCCCCTGCCTGGTCTTTTTTTGTATAATAGTAACTTGCTTTGTTTGCGTAGGCAGTCCCTGTTTGTTGTGATGTTTGCTCCAAACTATTGATGATCTTCTCGCAATCCAAGACTTGATGCAGCGACGGTCTCAGGAGCACCATGGTGACAATTATCAGAATTTTGACTTAAAGTTGCTTATGTGTGTGTCTGTATGTTTTTTCTTTGAGATTCCTATGGCTTGTTGGTTGTATTACACCATGTTTCGTCAGGACTACTGTATAATGGTCATAACCTTCATCGGATTCATGGGGTACCTCTCACCCGCCCGTAGATATCAGCCACAACATCCATAGTGAGCAAGCAATTGCGATGCGATCATTGCACCGCTGCACGAAATCACAACCCCACGTACTGCGTTGCTTGTTTTGCTACACTTTTGGACTCGTTCGAACGATGGCAACGACGACGACCATGCTTTATTAATAGGTTAACTACAACCCTGAGACGGTTTCGACGGACTACGATGAGTGCGACCAGCTCTACTTCGAGGAGTTGAGCGAGGAGCGTGTGCTGGACATCTACAACAAGGAGAGCCACAAGGGTGTTGTCGTCAGCGTGGGAGGCCAGGTACGGATTGTTTGTTTTCGCAGGGAGTTGCAGGACGCACGCTAGCTTATGTTTACCACACCACCAGTAGGCCTTGTGTTTTTTATTTTTCGGGATTGATGACCCATCGTTTCTGTGCTGTTGAGGAGCAGGGCAGACGAGGTACTGAACACCGAGCAGAGATATTTTTCTCTAAGATATTATTAGCCAAAATTGTAGCAACTTTACTTGTTTTAGACCTGTTGTAGACTTGTTTTAGAAGGCGTGAAAACTGACGATAGAGTGGAGTGGTTCCGTTTGTCGTGGAAGTTTGCTGTGGAAGAGAGCGAGGTACATGGTACTTGGTAGGTGTGGTCGTCAATGTCGGGGGGACAGAGTATCATCGACTTACTTCTTATGCATACCCCACTGCTGTTGCAGATCCCGAACAATCTGGCGATGCACTTGCACAAGGGAGGAGCCAATATCTTGGGGACTACCCCCGACATGATCGACAACGCCGAGGACCGGTACGTGTAGTAGCGTTGGGACCCCGGTTTTCAGATAACCCGGTTACCCGTCCGGTTTTCCCGGCCATCCGGGTATCAAGATCGGGAACGGGATGATCGGTCTTGCTGCTGGTAACCTCTCTTTACCCTTGCTATTAGAAACGGCTCTGTCGGTGGTGTCCTAACTAGTAGTCCTACCCTCGTTTCTGCCAGCAACAAGTTCTCGGCCATGATCGACGACATGGGGCTCCAGCAGGCGGCGTGGAAGGAGCTCACCACCACGCAGAGCGCCCTGGACTTCGCCACCGAAGGCGAGTCGCTTAAAATACTATGGCGCTATTTATTTAGTATTGTGTCGGTGATTTTTTCTAACCCGCGCATGGGTGTTTGCCTGAACGCGTGGAAATAAACATACTTTTTTGTTTGAATTGGGTTTTGCCATCATTGTCATTCCTCTCCGTTGTTTTATTTTTTCTGGTCGTGACGAATGGTCGTGTCTGCTGGCACGCATTTACGAAGTCGTATTTCGGTTTCAGCTGCTCTGCGTGTCTTTTGTGTAAACCTTGCATGTCTTTTTTGTCACCCGATAACACATACCTTGGTGCCCATCTGTTTCGTGGGCCTCCCCATTGAGAGAGTTCCCTGTTTCTGCCTCTTTATTGCTGTTCTCGCTGTTCAACCCCTCGAGCGCTGTCTGACATTTTACCAATGGTACACGCGTTGCCTCTCTTTTTTGCTGGCTCCCTTTTGGCGCTGTTTTCTGTCAGTGGGCTACCCGGTGCTTATCCGACCGTCGTACGTTCTATCGGGTGCGGCGATGAACGTCGCCTACACCAAGGAGCAGCTGCTGAGGTGCCTTGACCAGGCCGCCGACGTTTCTCAAGACCATCCCGTCGTTGTCTCGAAGGTCGTGCCGTCGTGCCTTTGCGTGGCTGTTGCTGTGGCTTGTTCTGTTCTTTTTTTGTCTTGTCGTCAGTGTTGTCTCTGCCGTTCTTGTTTGTCGTCAGTGTTGTCAGTGTTTGTTGGCTCTGTCGTTCTTTTGTCGGTTTCGAAAACAAGCGAGGAACGGCGTGTTTCTTTTGTTTTCTGGTTGTGTTTCTCCGCTGCTGTAGGTGACTTTTCGTCGCTCCGCTTGTCGTGGTACCGCACTGCTGTCCTACAAGTTCGAAAGAACGGGCAACCTTGGTTCGTCCTCCTTTTGCCGCTCTCGCAGCGTGCATGTTCGCTGTAAAGGTGTCGTTTTACGCTGGGGTTAGACCACCCACCTCTCTGACGTCTCGCCTGGTTCGCATGATGTCATGCAATCGATCACAGTTCATCAACGGTGCCCGCGAGATCGAGATGGATGGCGTCGGCCTTAACGGGGAGGTGGTGGCGGCAGCAACGCACGTGCACGTCGAGAACGCCGGGGTGCACTCTGGCGACGCGACGCTCATTCTGCCGGCGGGGCCCGAGGACATGACCCCCTACATGTTCAAGAGGGTGCAGGCGAGTGGAACTAGTGTGCCACACGACAGCAGTGTGACCAAAGGGTCAAGTGTAGCCATGCCCCAATGTCAAGGGCGAATAACAAGAAGTAGCACACACACGGACATAAGCCTGCTCGGTGGGTTTAGGTTCGGTTTAGGTTTCGGGGACTTGGTCGTGGCTCCAGACAAGAAAAACACAACATGTTTCAGAGGACAAGGCTTGCATCATCGACCCTCTCTGCAAGCTAGTGGAAAACTGTCAATCGCGCAATTGTGATGTGGTATTGTAGTGGTCGGTGACTTGGTTGAAGAGGAAGACGGTCGATCCATGATAGCGGGCGGGATCGAAAAACCGAAATACCAGAAATTAGGCTCGTATGTACTTTATACAAATACGTACGTGTTCATTTTGTAACGGCAAGCAGGACGCGACCAAGGCCGTGGCGAAGAGGCTCAACATCACCGGTCCGTTCAACATGCAGTTCATCGCCAAGGGCACCGACTGCATGGTCATCGAGTGCAACCTGCGGGCCTCTCGATCTTTCCCTTTCGTCAGCAAGACGATGGGAGTAGATTTCATTGAGATCGCCACTAAGGTAAGGCGATGACATCGAGAATTAACCCAATTACATCTGTTGTGGAGCGATTGAGTGCAGAAGACTTGGGGTGTTTAGTGTGGCCCCGAGTGGGACGGGGTTGGACTGAGAGAAACTGCAAGCGCCTTAAAAAATGCGATGATTTGGGTTAACGAACAATCTGTTTGTACCACAAGGATTTGATCTACTTGACCCAGGGCAAGTTGGGGAATATTCCGATGTGTTCACGGTTTGGTCCATGCTTGTCCATGCTTGGGCATAGGTGATGACGGGCGAGAGCGTGGAGGACATGAATGCGCCCAAGCTGTACGAGACTGGGCGACCACATGGCTACGTCGCCTGCAAGGCACCCATGTTCTCTTTCACCAGACTCAGGTACCAAAGTGCAAGTACAAGGTAATATGGTATAGCGGTTGGCGATGCTCTGTTGGGTTACTGGCTGGGTTGCCGTTCTCTAGTTTCCGTTCAAGGGTTGTCTATCTTTTTTGTTCCCTCAAGAGTATGTGGCTAGGGCTGGCTGGTTGGCACGTGATTTTGCCCAAATTGTTCTCAGTACAGTGTAGTGAGCGCTAAACCTCACTCTCGTCCATTCAGTGCGCGACATTAACTGCAGCAACGGAGAGCACCACGAAAAAACAGCATTAGTAGCTAGCAACGATTTTTTTTTTCTCGTGTGTGCTTTTTTCGTCGCTCAAGAATTGTGTGGCGGTTGTTTTCTGCACAAGTTTTGCTGCACGTACGTAACCACGTGTCATATGCATTGCATCATTCGATGCGTTCCAGGGGGGCAGACCCGGTGCTGGGTGTGGAGATGGCGTCTACGGGAGAGGTGGCGTGCTTCGGCGTAAACAAGGAAGAAGCGTTCCTCAAGGTAGGCTTAGGTCACAGCAGTGCTGTCGATGCCATGGCATGGGCCCTCGTTGACGCCATTTGTTTTTCGTCCAATTCTTCATGCTGTTTAATTGACGTATCAAACGGCGGCAAGATATCCGCCGTGCTATTGTACTGCTGTGGTGAACATGAACAGAATGTGAATCGAAATCGTCCAAACATTCGTGCGATGCTGCTTTTTTTTTCAACCCACTCTGTGCAAAGATTATATTACACTGTCCCGCTTCCCATCCTCTTCTGTCTATTGTTTTTCGAACCAATCTTGATGGTCAAATCAGGCGCTGCTTTCCACGGGGTTCAAGCTTCCCGCCAAGAACATCCTCTTGTCGGTGCAAGAGAGCATGCTCGACGACATGGTGCACTTGGCGCACGACCTGCACGAGCTGGGGTACCACATCCACGCCACCGACGGCACTCACGACCGTTTGAAGGACAAGGGCGTCCCCGCGACCCTCCTCCAGTTCCCAGGAGGACAGGTACAACATTTTAACTGTTGTTTGTCGTCTTCTTGTAGACTATGTGGACACGAGTGCGGTTATAATTATGTTGTCGCGGCATGCGATCGAGAGGACGTACGTGACGCGCCGCAGACCAGATCAACACTACGGTGTGATGAACCCTATTCCCCTCTCCCATCGTGTCGCTTTCATGTCGTGCTTGCTGTGCGCGTTGTTGTGTGGTAGTGTCTGTGTCGCTGCGCAACGCCGTCCTTGTCTGGTCTACCCTGTCCTCTCTTCTGCAATTGATGGAGGAAGTGCACGATATTCTTGTCTTTGTCTCGCAAGCAAGATACATTTTATTTACACTGTAGCGCAATGCTTCATTGCTGTTTACATCTAGGGAGCATTGGGGTGTCCCACCACTCGGTCCACTTATCCCCAACCCCCCTGTTGTTACCTGTCCTCAGCGTGAGGGCCCGACCGTAATCGAGCACATCCGCTCCAAGAAGATCGACCTAGTGATCAACCTGCCGACAGCGGAGAGCAAACGCCTCGTGGACAACTACCACGTCCGCCGCACGGCAGTGGATCACGGCATCCCGCTCCTGACCAACCTCAACCTCGTCAAGCTTTTCACCTCCTCGCTCATGTACAACAAAAAGCAGAAGCTGGTGGGACTAGACCCCGACAGCTTGTTCGACTACTACGCTAGGGAAAAACCGGAAGAGGCCTGGTGAGGGCAGTTGGTGTTGGTGTGGCTGCTGCTGCTTGCTGTGGTTTGGTTGGCGTGTTTTGGTTGATTTTTGATGTGTCCGACTTGTGCTTGTATCGTTTCTTATTTTGGGGTGCCTGCCGTAAGTATCAGAAGGGAGGCGAAACTACTGGTCGGGGTGAATTTGTAAGAGGCACCATGAAAGTATCTCAATACAAGGCTGTCTACATATAGCGGTGCCCGTGTAGTACGTAGACATTTCGCTTGAATCGTTAACTAGCGAGAAGAAAGAGAAGCATGTTCTTCCAAAGTACGGTCCAACTTCTGGTGGGGCACTGAACGCTCAAGAATGTTTCGTGGTATGGTGGACTGTTCTGTGTGATACGCGTGTGATACTGTAGAGGGAATTGGCGCTGATTCGAAACCCCGCAAGTCAAGGGGTTGCTTTTAGTGTTTACGGCTCGTGCATCCCAAGCTGTCATTTTCGCCCCTCACCCCCAACATTATCCCGCCGGTCGTTTGTTGTTTGACCAGGACACACGAGAAGGAATTCCACTGAAGACACAGCAGCGCGACGTTCACCACAGGCAGGACGCAGTTTTGGCGGCCGATCGTCCCAACCATATTCTACGATAGTACTGGTACACTTGATTAGACTGCGACGTTGCTTGTTACGCTAGCAGGGAACGCCGTTTTTTGTGTATCGCGCGTGGGTCGGAACTGCCCCGCCTCGATGTATTAGAAGTTCGCAGAACGATTTAATATTTGCGAAGTTAGGTTTTCAGTTGTTCGGTTTCGTTGTCAGCTAGTTACTGTTAGTGTTGTCGTCGTCCGTCGGTGGTCAGTGTTGATTTGTCTTCCTTGCTACGCAGAGGATGACGGGATTGAACATTTGCAGTTTGCCTTTACAATACAGTATTTTCTTGTTCGGCCTCTTCTATTTCTGCAGATTTTCGGTTAGGTTTAAGTGTGCATGCGTGCCCACCGTTGGCGCGAATTTGGTCAGATCCATATATATGCCATGCGCAATGCCGGAAGTTTCGCTGGCTCTGAAAGGGATTCAATTCGCTTCAGGTACGCCTCACTGGCTGCGCATCAAATGACGGATGGTGCATGGGTCTCGAAGACTTTCATTCTCCGCACGTAGATATATAGCATGAATTTCTTCGTGTTGTGGTTGGTGCTCTTGGTTGTGTTTCAGCTTTTGGTAGATGATACAAGGGACTGCGTGTCATCAATGCAATTTTTTACAATGAGTTCACGTGCAGTCGACGACCTAATCAATAATTGGGTCAAGGCATGCACACACCACAATACTTCCCGAAACAGACCCCCCGTTGGCGTCTCTGTTAAATAGCGTAATCCGAATCCACCCACAATTGAACAGCCCTGAAGTCAGTTAGAACCGCTGTTGTTTCATCCCCCGCTGAAACCCCGAGACAGACAGTTGGTGTAGCTTTCCGGCGCACGAGTCCTCCCGGAGTGGGAAAAGCAGGTGGCTCCTGCTCTTTCTGTATTCGGGATATCACGGCGTGCCTAGTTTTTCAACCACATCATCCGGTGTCCGACTTTAGACTAGTGCTCGTAAAAATGCTTGGGAGTTTCTTTTTTATTTTTCATGACACAACGAATCCATCTCTATCATAGAAAAGAGTCTGAGACAGATTAGCAATGAATTCTTTGTGTTGGCGAGTAAAAAAATGACGGGCTGTCGTGCACCGTCCGTGGTGCTGTACAGCAAGCTCTCGGGTTGAGATGAAAGGATCAAAGTACTGTGGACCGAATAACATCCAGCGTCCGGCTCTTCGGGTACTGCTGTTGTTGGCTGCTGCACGCTACAGCGCTGTCGCGGTGCGCTGGTACCGGTTCGGGATCACCTCCTTCGGGCCTTCGGGTGATATTTCGCCGCTTCGAACCACACAAAAACGCCGCTCGAACCAAAACCTCTCAAATTTCCTCTCTGCACGTGCCGCGTGCACCCCAGCACCTCAGTACTCAGCACCCCAGGCGCTAACTGCTCGTGTCTTGCGCTATGGCTGGTCCGGATATCAAGTGGACGGCTGGCCCTGGCCCGGCCCCGCTGCCGTACTCAAAGCGGGCGAGAGAAGCAATGGGTGTCACCGACGATGTAAGGGCATGGCATTGTCGAAGCGAAGCAGCGCACTACTGCTGTCGAGATATAGTCCATGGTGTCGAAAGAGCTTTGTAGCACACAGTGCACGCCCAGCGACATTCTACGGTTGGTTGTGCTGGCGCTGGTGGTGGCAGCATCTTTCTAGAAGCTTTGCCATTATGCTGTATATGTATATACTCATCACTCATCGCCAATTTTGGTACAGCGTGCAGCAGTATATCGCACGGTGGAGGTATGCAGACACAGCAGTCCCAGCTGATCCGTACATTCTCGAGCAGAGCATCATGGGCCTCGAAGTTTGGTAATCTCCTCGACATGCTTGCCCTTGAGGTCTTCTTGACGTGCTTACGCGTCAACTTGGGGAGCTGGGAATTCCGCTTGTGAAGAACGTTTCCAAGATTCTGTATCTACCTTTGATGTTGTTCGACGGCATTTCGTACGGTTAACGCCTAGACTTCAGCAGTACAGCAGTAGTTATCGTCTCTTTGTCACTAGTCTATGCATACAGTTAGCGCCCGCAATTAAGAAATATTTTTTTAAGAAATAGAGGCTCACGTTTACACGAAAAATAAGAAAATAGGGTTACGAAACATAGCTCAGTTTGGGTCACACAATAAGAAGTGTCTCAATAAGAAACAGCGGCGACCGCTGCCCTACTACTGCTACTTGTACATAAGAAACGAGGGGTTACGGGGGAGTGTGTCGAATAAGAAACACCCCACAGCTCCTCCTGTCTCTCGCTCTTTCCCCCGTCTCCCACTACCCCCCCCCTTCCATAATGCATTATTATTTGTACGACGAGGGGGGAGTGTGTTTGTTTTGCGGCGCCCCCTCCGGCCCCCGGCCGGCTCTGGCGCTCTCTGGCGCTCCGGCTCTGGCACAGCACACCAGACAGGCCGCGAACCACGATATGCTGTCTGCTGTACGGTTTTGATGGTGCTCTCCGCCAGCTCTCGTGAGGGCAAGTAATTTGCTTATTTTGAACGTTGCGTAATGTAGTAAGCAAGCAGAGAAAATAAGAAATTGCCAATTTACGAAATTCAGCAGGATTTGGCGGCACGGAAAAATAAGACTTGACAAAAGAAATTGAACGACATACGCTGAGTTTATCGCCCACAATAAGTTTTCGAGGCTGGACCTGAAATAGGCCTTTCTTAAATGCGGGCGCTAACTGTATCACAACGGCCACTCTCTTTCCTTCCATCAGTTTAAAGACTGCATCACAAATAGTCAGAGATTTCCTGCATGACTACTGCTGCAAACGACTCTACATTCTTGCGTCTAGGAACAATCTGCCAGTGCCACAACCGCTGCTGCGAGTGATGCGCCATGATCATGTGCGTTGGTGCACCTCATGCGCAGGATAAACCGTGGGCGCACCCAGACCCACCGGCGGCAGAAAGCTGGGGGTTCGGCGGCGGCGGTGAGAGTGACACTCTCACAGAGGGAAGGCTTCGGACCAACTTTTTCCTGATCGTTCTCTCGATCATCTTCGCTATCTGGGTATACCGAAAGGTCGTGAAGAGAGATCACTCTCCCTTTTTCCACGTCTCCCCAACACCGCCGCAGTCGGAGGACGTGAAGGTGAGAGGTCTGGCAGGACGTAGGTTGTCCACGAGATCGTTTACAAGGTGAACAGCGAGCGATAGATGCGGCGTTATGCCTGTTCATTTCTGAGTTGAGACGCATCTCTCTTCATTTACGAGATGGGAGGCGCTTCCTGGCAAGGAAAAATTTATACGTCTCTCCCTCTCTCTGATTGTACTGTAGAGGCGAGAGGCGTTCTTGATAATGATGGTGAAAATGTAGAATTGTTGGTGCGTCTGGTTGTTCAAGCGTATCCCTGCTATAGCATATCAGGGTCAGTGAATACCTTGCGAAGGCAGACGCCCACCTTCGCCGATCTCCACCAATCGGAGGGCTCAGGCAACCGAGGTTTGCAGTTTTGTGAAAACTCTTCTTCAAGATCTTCCCAAGTACCTGAAAGTGGGGTTGCGGCTGTCCTTGTTTTTAGAAAAAATCGGCCGCAAAAGCCCATTAGCCCAGAGGTACGATCGTGTGTTTGTATTTTCAATCTGGCCATCACCATCCACTAATCGCATGTACACTCGGTCGATTGCACCCACATCAAACATCGGTGTGCGGTAGGTTTCAGAGGACATGCGAACAGCGAGAGAGGCCAGACTGAAACGGTTCCAGGAAACGAAAACCTCGTACGCTGACATGATGAAGGAGGCGGCTGGGGGATGTCCTCCTGCCGAGACAGTTCGAAACGATGATGATGGCGGGAATTCTGTGGCGGCGGAAGGGCAGGGATATTCGGATGGGCTGCGACGTAGGGGAGGGGGTGACCAAGCAACAACAGGCTGAAAGTGTCTATGGAAATCCCTTGGAGCTCTTTGGTATTGTACACGTAGTGTAGAGTATTGTGTTGCGGTATCGTATGGGTGACTTCGGCAACAAGCGGAGATAATCCGGAATACAAGCATTTGAGACTGGTTATCTGTATGACCACAGGCAGGGTAGTGATGCAAACACCACGTGGGGTTTGCTCACTTTCTGTTAGCTTTGCGACGCGCCAACTGGCCCGGTGTAGCTCTAAACACGCAGTATTGCTGGCCACTTTCTTTCCAATAACTTGTTCACGTCCGAGAGGTCTATCCCGAGGGGGTTGCACAGCAGTGGAGAGACGTTCACGCACCAGTTGACCGGGTTGTGGATTAGTTGTGTGCCTTGACGACCCGGAGGGGTGGAACTGATTCGCAACCTCTCCTACGATGATCAAGAAATCAATCAAAGATGCTTGCCATTAGTACGTTTTTTCGATATCGCCCTCACGTCGACCGCATGCACTGTCATGTTTTCCGTTCATCACATATGGACCTACTCTTTCGTCGCTATCGAGTCCAGCACCAAAAAACGTGCCAGGGTGTGGGAGACCATCACGGGAGGAAGATCATGGCGGCTTTAGAAGCGCTCGTCGTTTTCCCAATTGGTTCAATCTATAATATAATACAATCTGGGCCTTGCTTTTCCTTATATTTTGACCGTCATCGGTGCAATTTGTGTTCAGGGGAGGATTTCTAAGGCCGGTTCTAGAGGAATGCATGGTCGGGCGGATGCCCTGTTCTGCCTATTTGACCAGGAGGCGCTGGAATTCTCTGTCGACTTCCTCCGCTTCCCTTACAGCAACTGCTGGTAAACCCTTTCCTTCTTGCCGTGAGGGAGTATTGTGTTGACGACTGCTGTTTTTTGTGTGGATGAGTCCTTGTCCTGGCCAACCGGACACGCACAATCCATGAACATGGAGTGCGCTCGTAAACTGCACAAAACAAGGTACCCACTTAATTTTTGGCGGATATAGTAGATCTACCTTCGGGCAAGAGTCAAACACGAACAACAGGCGCAAGCCCTGATTCTCCCACCATTGCAGATACACCTACTCCTACCTTCTTCTTCTCAGGCACGTGTTTGGTCATCCATTGGCGAATGATGTCGGAGCCAACACCACGCATTAGCCGGTGTGGGCATGCCGCACGCACGCGTGTAGGCGGACTGGTCCCTACTCGCTTCTCGCTTCCCCGCCCTGTGCTTAATTTCAAAATGTTTCCTGTTGAGACGAATACTCGCACCAACCCAAGTACTCCATCTCCGGTGTATACGTTGCATGCGCAGTTGGCATTATTCCAAGCTAAATAGTCCTGCGCGTGAAGTACAGTAGGTCTATCTATCTGCAGTTTTATTGTCGGCTTGTGCTGTATGTAGCAGCTTTGAAGTGTATGTACGTATCTGGTTGCTTGATTGGTCAAGTGTAGGCCATGCAGATACAACAGCGCCGAGGAAGGACCTCCCAGTGGAGATGGATGGTCACAGGGCGTGTTTTTCAGTGGGTGCTGACACCTTGAGAGGTTCGACTGGAGGCGTCAATGAAGAACGTGTTTTGTTCGTGACACGAGATATCACTCATTCCCTGGAGCTCGATCACATCAGAACAGCAGAAGACTCCCCGAGGCAGAAAGAGAAGCGGAACCGAAAATGGTGGTGTTTATTGGAGCCACTTCGTCGAGAGCTTTCCGACAACAAATCGTTTGATTTGTACATGCTCTTCGCCGTGGAGTAATCAATCATCGAGCCTCGAAATTCGTCCAAGAGGTGTGATATCTTACGTCATGTGTACCATTCCTCTACATCAGCTCTCTCGCTACGGCAGCGTTCTAAAACAGGATAGTGCCTACCGAACCTGTGCCTTGCCAAAATCCTAGGAGACACGCTTTGCACGCCATGAGTGCCAATGGGTATTTCGTGTGGGGCAAGAAGGCTCTCTGGGTTGGTTGATGATGTGGAACTCCTGAAATACGTCCAGATCTCACGCCGTTTCGGGGCTCCATGGAAACAGCTCTACATCTCTACAATAGATACATGCAGCTGAGTACGAGAGACATCACGGCATCTTGTACCCCTATGGCTGCAGGGTGGCTGATCTACCTCACGCGCTCTTTCTCCCCCACGCGCCCCCTTGCCGCGTAAGGCATGTGCCTATGCGTGTATGCTGGTATGCTCTACCATGCTAGTGCTGATCTTCGATTGCTCAGATCTACAACATTCGGGGACCGGCCGATCTACGACGACCCCGTGCCGTATTGTCCCGCATATTTTTCGGCGCGGGAAGTCATCATCACGCCGACCCGAAGTCCGTGCACGGATCTCAAACCACCACACCATATGCTCTCGTTCATCCTGATTGTGCTGCTCTCGCTGCCCATCACTCAATCGTTCCTCGCTCCGCCCTCCGGTATTGCAGCCCCTTCTCGTCGCACCTCAAAGCATCCAATGGCTCCGCCGCAAAGCGAAGGTAGTGTAGATGCCCAGGCGCTCGAGATCATCGCCGAGCTCAAGGCGGGAACGAAGACCATGTGAGTCGTGTGGTGTTTGGTGTGGTACTCTCTGTCTTCTCAGGGTGCTCTGTTCTACTTACTTGAAGATGTGGCTCTGTTGAACTTTGGTGCTGGCAGTTCCCTTGTCATGTACTGAGTCACTGCATTTCTCCGGAACAACCTGTCTCGAGCAATTGCCGCACATATCAGCAGGTCTACCTCGCTGTCTCTCTTTTTTATGTGCAGCAATGTAGAGACACAATGTCACGCCCTGCGCCTTGTGCCTCTTCACGGTGTGTTTCACTGTTGTACCGGTCCTGATTAGTTTGGTGGATTGGTTTTGGGAAGCCCCAAGGACAATGTGTTGCACTGCATGTACCAGACACGAGCGAGGGAGGAACCCATCGTTGTTGTTGTTTCGGATTTGTGACCCAGGCTACTGCTGTACATCAGTATGGACAATTATGCACACTCAATGCTTTTTTGTGCCGTAGATAGGTGCGTAAGATACCACCTCCTCTGGACCGGATTGTCATATCTCCTGCAAATCTCCATTACTGCCGCGGGCAACGCAGAGGACATGCACCAGAATCAAATCATGCGTGTCCGGAAAGCCCTCGACGACTCGAGATGGCTCCAACGCCAACACTCGCGGCACCATCACCATCACCATCATCATCACCACCACCATTACCATCACTATTTCCTATAATCGAATGCTGGAGAGCAATCGAGCGAGTGTGTGTGGCGTCTCATGCAACCAACAGCAGTACGGCGGTATACCGCGAAGTCAGTGCCCAAGGACGCAGGGGAAGGACCCGTTCGATTTCCGTTTCGTGGGCGGTGCTCAAAGGCTGGGCTGGGCGTAGGGCCGAGCATGAGTACCTGCTTCATGCTCGGGTAGCTCTTGTTCCCCCTGGCATCTTCACGTCCTCACGCCTGAAAATTAGTGTAATTCTGCCGTGCGTGCGAGGCACCACGGTACCAATATGCATTCTTCGTCTCTTCTATGTTCGGCGCCAATTTGCACGTTTCGTGATAACGGTTGACCCACCAAGCCGTGTGATGGTTGCGCGGTACGATCGTTTTGGAAAGACTCATCTCTCGATGTTTCGTCGGGCACCCCGGTGCCATAATCCCGAGAGGCTCTAACTAAACCTTCACCACCTCGATGCCGAACTACACAATGTACATCATTGTCCCAGGCACCCAAGGTGCAATAACTCCGATAGGTGCGATCCTGGCAACAATACAGTACGCAGCGGCCTTACGTTGGTGCTATGCATATTTTGCCTTTTTGCGGGAACCACGGCGGTACGATGGCACCGATAGTTGCGATAAAGAAGAAAAACATCACAGCGGTGGTACCGGCACTTTCACCCGTTACAGCATTCGGCGTCCGGCGGGTACATATCCATTCGTAGTCGCCTATTGTAGTGGTCACACGGTGATATGCTTGGTGTCCTTTTCTCGGACAACATTTGAGTTGTCTGCAGCTAGAGGTGAAATTCTCGTGTTGTTCCGTACGAGAAAGGCAAGCACGTCGCTCGGAGCAAGCCGTATCCAAATCGCTTGCTCTCGTTGCTCCTGGATTCTGGAGGCCTCCTCGGCCTTCTAGTTGCGAGCACACAAGGGCATACTGTAACACATGCCGTCAATGCGGCCACCCCGCCACCCCAGAGATGGCGATGTCTCTTCTGTCGAGCTCGTGCCACCGTTTCCGTCCCCGCAGCTGTCGGTCGCCTCAAACACAAATATCGGTGGATTGTGCGATTGACTTTCGGACAAGACCGAAGTGCCATCTCGCATCTCGCCCAACCTGACCCTTGCTCCTTCACTCCTCGAATGGCCCCATAATGTGTTCCCGTCGCACCCTCTCGTGACCGATAACGACGACGACAACAACCACAACGACAACAACAGCGCGGATCTCCTTGGTCCCCTCACGGGCACCAAGGACATGACCCCTGCCATCAACATCAGGCCCGGCTCGAAGGACCCGGTTCCCGCCGCCCCGCAGGCGGAGTTCCTCCCCAAGGACGACTACAACGTCAAGCTCGTGAGCAACGTCGGCCCTACTGACTACGTCAACCCAGAGCCGCTCGAGAAGTATGACCTGGTGAGAAAACACGCTCACTGCTGTGTTGTAGCTTCATTTTTGTCGTTTAGCATCAGTCGGCCGAATGCTGGGCTTAAGAGGGCCCCCGACTGCTTTGAGGCTGAGCGAAGCGTTACTCTACGTTGTGCTGCTTGAGCGATTTTCCTTTTGCTCTGGCTGTTGCTGTCGCCGTTGTGCTTGCGGAAAGCGATAACAATTCCTCCCGACTCGAGCGCGGCCGGCACCCTGAGCGCTGCCGTGCATACCCCATTTTACGGTGCCCTCCGCTAGGCTTTGTTTCTCACAAACGTTTTCCACGTGCTTGCCTTGCTGGTGCTTCCGCTGGTATGCTGCTGTTCCTGGTGCTGCTGGTGTGCTGGTGGTGGTGGTGGTGGTGGTGGTGGTGCTGTTGTTGACGGAACACGGCCAAGGTGGTGATTGGCTCAGGTGCAGCGGGATTGCTGAGCGTGATCATCGCGAACGGGCTGGGCAAGACTTGCGCCCTGGTGGAGCAGCACGCCATGGGCGGCGACTGCCTCAACGTCGGCTGCGTGCCTTCCAAGGTAAGCTTTACCCTTCATGCCACACGGGAAAGACGAAATCGGCAAACAGACATTTGATATGGAGCGACGTATTTGCCACATCGCCCTAGAACAGCCCGGCTAATGTAGAGCCGAAATAGAGTAGAGACGAAGGATGGGCCTCACACGAAGAAGCCTATTGGGTAACCGACTGGCTCCGCGGTACATGTGTACCGTTAACCATTCCATGTGTACCTTTTGACATGACACGAGGAAGGAACACGGGAGACATATTGGATGTTTCTATCTCGTGTGCAGTATTGACCGAAAGGCCTGGACCTTGAGAAGAGGTAGGATCGTGGTGTTACTGGCTGCGTACTTTCTGAGGCATGCATGTCAATCCATAGGTTTTCGTGCCAAACCAATAACGGCCGCACCTTCGAACAACTTCTCTTCGCTCTCCTGACGACCATACTGGTTGCCGTGTTTGTTTTTTGCAGCTGTCGAAGCGGTGCCCCCCCCTCCCAGTCGTGTTTGCACACGCTATACACTTGTAGGGTATTCCAATTTTCAAGCTTAAAAGAACTACATCTGACCATTTTTGAACTGAACACGCTGTTGTGTAGGCGCTGATCGCGTGCGCGACTAGACTGCATGAGGTGCAACACTCCGCCGAGTTTGGGGTGGAGATCAAGGGTGAAGTGGGAGTGGACTTTGGCAAGGTTATGAAGAGGATGCGCCGGGTACGCTCCGACATCTCGGAGGTGAGAAGGTCTCAGATTCACAACACCACGTCTGTTCTTCGTCGTGCTCTCTAATATTTCGCAAGTGTCTGTTGCCCGTCGTGCCAGTGACATCTTGCAGATGCACGCACGGTAGACATCTTTTGACTAGATGAAGTGCAGTCTTTCTTTTGTCCTTCGAGTAGATGAGCTTGTTCATCTTCGTGTGTTCGCATGTGCGATAACAACGCCGTGGGCGTTTCATGGGCGCGGATATACATGGCACGTGCTGTGCTAGTGCCTTCTCGTCAACTGTACCTTCCGTCCTTGTACCCCATGTTTTCGACGATGTTCTTTGTGACAAATTCGAGTCCAAATATTTGCTCTTCTCTTGTATATCAGATTAACCTTTTCACTGCTGTGTCTTGCTGCCTTGGTTCGTCACTGCTGTTTTGTGTTGACTGCAGCACGACTCCGTTGCCCGCTACTCCCGAGACTTCGTCAAGCACATCTTCCTTGGACGGGGAGTGTTTACATCGGCGGACACGATCGAGGTTGCCGGAAAGAAACTCAAGTTCGACAAGGTATGCTGTCCGTCGTATCATTATACACGTAGCAGGGTTAGTCTAGGCTTGAAGCTCTGACAGTATGGTATCTCGTTTGACGAAGATTGTGAAACTTGTTTTGTGCTCGAAAGGAGCCACTCGCGCTCTGCCGCAAACCCGTGTAAAGGGTAGACACGTGGGCACGTGGGCCTAGAGTTGCAGTATTTGCTCGAGTGTATGATGACATGACTCTTCCTTCATGTCCGTCGTCTTGCTACCACACACTTTTCGATTGGAGACTCGCTGCCTGGAACAAACAGATGATTGGGGGCCTCGACTAACGTATCTTCCTCGCGCACGTTCGTTTAATTGTCACAACGATACGCGCAGGCCATGGTGGCCACGGGAGCTTCCGCGGCAGTCCCCCCAGTCCCCGGCCTGAAGGACACGCCTCACCTTACGAACTCCAACTTCTGGAACCTGGAAGAGCTGCCACCGAGGATGGGCGTGATCGGGGCAGGGCCGATCGGCCTGGAGATGTCCCAAGCCATGCAGCGCTTGGGTTGCAAGGTGTGTGCGCGGGATTATCAGCCGTTGCCGTCTGAACGGAAAACATGCTCTTTCGCGGTTTCAGCTGGCGGTGCCCCCCCGTCCCCCCTCTGGTGGCGTGTTGGCAGAGTCATGACCGTGCTTCGTTCATGTGCTGCTGATGTCATTGCCTTTTTGGTCACGCTGGCCCCGTCGTGCCAACAAAACCTAGGCCAGTGGTCTTAAAATGTAGACTATGTGGCTTGGTGCTTGGTGTGATTCTTTTTGCAAGCGCAAGCGCCTTCGCAGGCGGGAATTTGCCTTTCTTTCGGTTGCGGCACCGGTGACAACAACCGTAGCACGGCGTGGTTGCAAGCATTGCAAACCAAAAGGCTTGACATTGCTCTATTAAGAAGGTGTTTATCCGGCGAAATTATGTCCAAGTGTACGTGTCTCTTCAATTCCCCAACGCGGCAGGAGGCTTGCTTGTTTTCTCTTTTCTATAATCCTAACAATCAGTAGGTTCAACTGGTTGCATTCACGTGAAAATGCGACCGAGGTGAACTGTATTTTGTTTTCTCACCGCTATCGGCTCATGTTTTAGGTGTTGTGAAATTTGGTTGTCTTTGCTGCCTGCCGCAGGTGACCTGCTTCGAGTACGCCGATCAGCTTTTGCCCAGGGAGGACCCTGATGCGGCCAGGTGCCTGGAAGGAGCACTGCTCGAAGACGGGCTTGACATCAGGCTAGGTGCGTCCGCCCGTTGTGTGGTCGTCCTTCCTCGATTTAAAAAGCTTTACATGTACCGTGCCTTGAGAACGGCTTCAAGCGTGTGGAATTGTTGGTACCTGCAAGGTCGAGTGTGAGGTTGAGGCATGTACGTCGGTGGCTCCATTACCTATTGTGCCATTCAATGTCCTAGCTGTTGCGCTTTCAATTTCCGCTCCTTCGTGTTGGATTTGTTCGCAAGCGCATGGTAGCCGCTGCTTCCCGCCATTGTGTCCTAGACATGAAACTTGGCCATTCCGTTCAGTAGAGGACAACGCTCCCCTTTTGGCGGTTGCCTACATGCGTAAAGCAAACTTTCCTGTAGAATTCATGACGATACAGCAGTAAAGTTGGCGCGTATCGGCGGTAGATGTAGTAATATGGTAATATGGTAATATCCTCTCCGGTGTACCGTACGTACCGTACCAAGGTAGCGGCCTCCAAGCGACCCTTGCGTGAGAAATGGGCACAAGGCGAGTGGCCCCCACCATAAACAGAAGGACGAAGAAAATGTTTTTATGGCTGCAGTGTTTTTTTTTCGCTTTGTTGCTGATGAGGTGCATATTGTTGTGCATGCATCTACCGTATCACATACCTGCAGGCGCTCGCATCAAGCGTGTCGAGTGTGACGAGGACGGAGGGCAGTTCAAGGCCCCGTTCAAGGCCTGCCGGGTCATCCTCGACAAGAACGGAGGTATATACAGCATCTCGACAACTCGAGAATACTTTTATTGTGACGGTAATGGTTGGAGAGATGGTGGTGGGTGTTGTAGTAACGGTATGAGGTTTACGTGGGCGGTGTTCCAGTAGGGGATTCCCATGTTTTTCAGTTTTGGCCTTTTGTCTTGTCTTTTTTTTCTTGTGTTCTTGAAAGCCGCCGATGGTGGTCGAACCCATCCAATCAATCGATGGAAATAGTTGAGACGATGCAAGCCATCAATGGACTTAAGTACCTCTGCTTATTTGGAGAAATGGACTTAGTACCTAAGCTTAATTGAAGCCACAATACATGGGTGGACGGAGATTGTGCAGTGGCATGCCACGGTTCAAAAACATGTTCCTAGCAGGAATACTTCCAAGTTCAGGCAATGAATCGAACCTGGTGCTTCTATCGCATGACACCCCTGACTAGAATGAGTGCAGGACATTGAGACTTGGCGCTCACATCCTCCCCCCCATCCTGACGGCTAAAAAACGTGTTCTTTCGATTTCAAGTATCTGCTTGCACTCGTCTTGCTCTCTCGTTTTCTTTTCGTTATCTGCCGCTGCTGCTGGTGGTGCCATTCGCTGGCTCCGATTGTTATTCTTCCTGTCCTATGCACTCTGACGCTGATATACACCATCTTTCTCGCTGCCTTTTGTTCCCGAACTGCAGAGGAGGAGGTGTACGAGTGCGACTGCCTCCTCAACGCCACGGGCCGCGTGCCGAACGTTTTCGGCGTGGGGCTCGACGATGCCGGCGTGGACTACAACAACCGCCAAGGGGTGGTGATAGACGACTACTTCAGGTGGGTCGAGCTCATGGACTACGCATACACTCGCCGGTAGCCTGTGAGGATAGGAACGCATGCAGGGGGAAAGTGTCACGGAAGGGCAGCGATGGGATACGATGACTGCGAGCAGATGGGGACGTGGTTGTGTCGGGCTCTTGTCGGGGGGTAAGGGCTTGTTCCCCGCTCATGACACTGAGCAACGTGGCCAACGTTTGCTTGCTTTCCTCCTGATACCCTTACGACGTTCCCTCCGTGCCGTTTCGGGCGAAAGGGCATCACACGATGCCGGGGCCAGCGTCATGCCAATGGCGAATACGCACACACCTCCCTTGTTGTCCTCCGACATGGTTACGTGTGATGTACCTTCAGGTCTACCTCTGGGTCCCGTGTTGGGTACCAGTATAAAAGACAAGCGGAATCGTAACCGTTCACAGTTCTCCCACGTCTTGCTGATATCTATATTTTTGGCCTTGACAGGACGACATCCCCGAACATCTACGCGTGCGGAGATTGCGCATCTCCGTACAAGTTTACCCACGCGGCTGACTGGCAGGTAAGAGATGAGTGAAATTACCCACCCCCCGTTATTGCACGCCACGGGGACCCTACGTTAGCGCACGTCTTCCGGTACGGATCTAGTCCTTCCATCTGCTTGTTTTTTTTTTTTCGGTGTATTGCATGCTCATTGGATTTTCCGCGGCCAAGTGCTGCCTTTCCTACCCACGACGACCATGTCTCGTATGTGGCGAAGCACGTACTCCATGATTCAATGCTTCGTG
This sequence comes from Ectocarpus siliculosus, assembly GCA_000310025.1. NCBI lineage: Eukaryota > Phaeophyceae > Ectocarpales > Ectocarpaceae > Ectocarpus > Ectocarpus siliculosus. The sequence continues at coordinate 269,526 of FN649729.1, read as the reverse complement.
GCTCCTGGAACGGAGGCCAATCAATCTTTGGTTATTCAACTCCCGGAAAACAACAATCATCAGGCGCGCGTGGCGATCCGGAACATGTTCCTGGGCGACAAGAACAAGCAGTCTGACCTGCTGGTGCCGTGGTGCACCTACACGGAGCCCGAGGTGGCTCACGTTGGCAAGTACGAGGCGGAACTCAAGGAAAACGGCGTGGAGTTCGAGTCCTACATGGTGCGTACTAAAACGCATTTTCAGTTGCCTCTGCTCGTGTTTTTTTGTTCTCCGCCCTGGCGAACCAGAACGGGTATCAGAAGGTACCGAGCGGAGACCGGAACTGCTATTTTGAATGTGAAGACAACAATAGCATCAACCCTGCCCAACCGTGAAGCACGGGCCGCTTGACACGCTTGAGAGCTAAATCGACGCCGTCCTTCCTCCCCCCAGTGGCAGCAGCCACGATGTTTAATACTTGAGTGTGTCCTGAGAACGTACCAGGCGCTCCCATGATAGGTAGTCGCAATGAGGAGGGGGGCCCCTCATGGTGCTTTGCATTGTACTTGACCCGATTGGGCCACATGCACTTGAGAGTAAAATGAGCGGGCTGAACACAACGAAACATAGGGCAAGGGAATACCGAATATACACAGGAAGTAGTGGTGTTCGGCAGTAAGGAAACGGTGTGTGGCACGGAGGAGATTACATGGATGGAAGGAAGCCTGCCGTTGAATCGTGCTGAAGACACGTCGACCGTGCTCTTGTCTAGTCCTGGTCGTCACGGCTCAGCTTTTTGGTGTCGCACAGTGTATGCTTGTGCTGGAGTTCATGCTGGCGACAGTGATGACAGCACCAGCCTCCTGCCAGCACTGTATTTCATGTGTCAATCCTCGGTTACGCTGTTGTGTCCACCACATGAAGCGTTACATTCTTCCCAAGTTTTTGTTGATATTTGGAAGCTCTCATTGTGTTTTGTGACAAACAGCGCCAGCTAAAGGACGTCGACCGCGCCAAGTGTGAGGGTATCACGGAGGGGTTTGCCAAGATCACCGTCGAGAAGGGCTCTAACGGCAGGATTCTTGGCGCTACGGTTGTGGGCCCGAACGCCGGGAGCATGATCTCGGAGCTCACCATTTGCATCCAGGTGTGACAAGAAACAGCCATGGATGCTGTGCATTAAAACCAGCATCACTTTTTTTTTTCCGCGGCATAAGCATAAGTAGATGGGTTCGTTTCCAAGGCCTCGGTATCAGCTATGGTTGATGCACGGTATTTCGCAACAATTAGTCGACATACCCCGGAAGGAAGCTCTTCAACTGTACTTGAAACCCAAGGTATCCGTGTTTCGGAGTGTTTGTGTTGGCCTCACTATCCGCGGCCAATGATCTGTTGTATCCTTGAACCAAGCCATCCTCTTCGACGTCTCGTGGAATCCTTGCCGTTTTTCGCCTTTTCCGTGGCCAGAACAACGTTTCGATGGGCCAGCTGGCAGGTACGATTCACCCTTACCCGACGGCGGCGGAGTGCATCCGGCAGGCCGCGAACCTGTACATCAAGACCTACCGCACGCCCGCGGTTAACAAGGCTCTCGACATCATCATGGCGGAGCAATCTTGAGTTGACACCCTTGAACGATAGGTTGAACGCCTTCTTCCTTGTGATCTCGAGCATGTGGACCACGGACGACTACAATGGGATTCGATTTTTTTTTTTTTTCTCTTGCGTGGTTCCCTAGGTGCCTCGTTGGATGTGAACCACGGACGACTACAATGGGATTCGAAAATAGTTTTTTTCTCTTGTGTGGTTCCCTAGGTGCCTCGTTGAACCATTCGGTGCTTGTCTTCTTCGATGTCTACGAGTCATTGCTGCTGTGGCATGGTTCGAAAGAGAATGTGGTGTGTGTAGACGCTGGGCTGCACTTGCCACACGTTGCATCGGTGTTCCGCGATCGTGCCAGTTTTTTGGGATGTGGATCAACTTTCCTTCGGGTGGTGCGGCTTTTGAACCTAAAATCGCGATCGGCAAAGACGTTAGCTAGGTAGCGCGTTTGCCCATTTTCTAGCGGTCGGTGTGTCATTGCACATACGGTTGGGCAAAAGGCACGGCGAGATTGCTGGAACGGGAATGTTTGCGCAACGAGCAAGAGTAGGTGGTGTAGTTGTTCATGTCCGGTAACGTGCTGGATGTACGGCGGTGCTGTTTCGAAAATGACGGCTCAGCACCACAAGCGTGTTTCGTACTCTTGTGTGGTAGCTGCGGTATGAACTCGTTTCTTGGGCACCGCGAAAATTTGACGTTGTTGCTTGGTTTATGACGCCTACTGTAGAGGACATCTCTTTTCAGCGCCCGTGGGGCTTGGAATTATTGTCTTCTCCAAGCGAGGATTTGTTAAGTAGTAGATAGTCTAGTGGCCGTATTACCGGGTTAATGGATTGTCATTGGTGAGGATGTTGCGGGCTTCCTTCTCCTCCTCATCGTTCCCTTCCCCCTGTCTTCTCCCCGTTACCCCGACCCCTACCCCCCTTCCTCCCTCTTCCTCAATGCCGTACTCCCCTCTTCGCTGAATATCGAGTCTCCTTCAACTGCACGCCTAGAACGTTTTTGGCAATAGTCTTTCTCCGCAGCAGTCTGGGCTAGGCCTGCGACACCCCCGAGGGTGGGCTGATTATGCTCTTTCTCCCTTTCGTCGTTGTGGTACGCGGTACAGCGTACAGGCGGCGAGCGCGCATGGCTAGGGGGTACGCAGATGCACATTATCCCCCCTAAGGGACACGGTGCCCCTCCAAAAACTACGAATTAGTGTGGCGTTTTAGGGGGGGGTGGTCACTTCGTACCCCCTCCCCACCCTAAAATTATCTCAAATAGGTGTGCAAAAACATTTTCGCGTACCCTTGGGGGAACAGGAGGCGTTTCTTCCCTACCGCTGTACTGTCTGCGAGCGAGCCCCGTGCGCGATTGGCGGGGGAGGGTGTGTGCGTGATTCGTGGTGCATCCTGCAATTGGAAGGTTAGGGGGTTACATTGGGTTCATTTGGCTTCTCGCATGAGAGACTTCGTGTCCGCCAAGCTGCGGCACTATTCAGAGAAATTACCTAAAATCATTCCAACAGTGAACCTCAGAGAATCTCTTTCAGTCAACTCAAAAGAGACGACGTACAGGTACGGCGCGGCCAACATCGTGGTCATGCTATCTATTGACGCGCTTGAATTCCAGCCCCTCCCTCCCCCCCCTCCTCCGCAAACAAGGTGACACAACGCCACGTCCCTGGTGTTGACCTATCACAGCAGCAGCACCGCGACCCAGCTAGACTGCTACACATACACCGTCCCCAACGGCATGCGTACTACTTATACCCTCGGCTTGCGATATAGTCCGGATCAGTAACAGGAGCGCTATTGTACACTGCAAGAAACAAACGGAGCTCCCCTCGGCAAACAACACAACGTGAATAAACATGCCCGCCTTTCTTTGAGTAGACGTACGTCCCAAACCACCTGGAAGAACAAACTACGACCGACTTGCAGGGAAGCCAGTTTACAGCAGTACGGGAACAATTGACAGCTATTTGAGCCAGCCGTGGTCCCTCCGTGCTTCAAAATGCACCTAGCATCCTTTGTTATCACCGGGTTCACATCCTGCCGGCCGCAACACCGTACCAAAAGGCTTGAGAGACGGACTCGTAACGGGTCTTGCCTGCACACACAAAAGGACCTAGAAGAGAAGAAAAGAGAGATACCGCACTATCCAGACAGGTGCAACGGAATCGAGGAGACAGGAAACCAAGCAATAGTTTTCTCGAAAGAAAGCACAGACGAGGCACAACGCACACACCGAGAAATCCAGCACCGTGTTCGAGGGGGATGCGGGTGTATTTGTGCCAAAGTAGTTCCAGGTAAGACAAATAATTTGTTCTCGCACAATACCCCGTTCTCAAGCCACAGCCAGGGTGCAGCTCTCCCCAGGGTTCAGCCCTGGCACACCTGAATCTGTGCCAACTCTCTAGCCACCATCTTCACCATCGACATATTGCAGTGGCCACCACCTGGCGCGAAGAATCAGACGGCAGTGTTTGACTCGGACAAAAGGACACCGCTCGGACCTCTTGCTGTGCTTGAAACCCAAACAGCTGTACGTAGTCGCGGGGGAAAACAGAAGAAAGACGGCCCGTGGTCAGAGCGCACCTATCAAGAGAAAAATGTGGAAGCATTCCATCTTTCCAAGAATGCAATATTATATTAGCACATGGATCTACATGCCAGGAGCAAGTAGCTCAGACCGGAAATGATATCAAGGGTGGAGAACGCGAATGTTGCAACGCGGAGATGCAAATATTGATACACCGAAATCCAGCGGTGAGTACAGGACAACAGGTTTGTGCGTTTGTGCGGGCAATCGAACTTGATCCATGCCTTACATTTGTTGAGTGGCATGGCCAGCTGCGGCACGACCACAATAGTTTCGTTGCATGTGTTGGACATAAGCCAAGAGCACATGACAGCATATACATACATAACATAACCCACACGAAGGCACAGCAGAATACTTGTTGGCTCCCCCTCCCAAACATCAAGGAATGATATCGTGGGCAACCGACAATTGGTCATCCGCAACACGACTTGGGTGTAGGTGAATAGTCGAGCACCAGTTTGGGACTCGGTCACTCCCGACCCCTGCGTCCAGTAGCAGTAGCCGGCTTTCCCCCGGCTGGATATAGATGTCTTCCGTGCGGAGAGAGAGAAAGAGATAGTTCCAGAAGGGGAATCAGGCGCGAGGATTGTGTGATTTTTCGCCGGTTCCTAGCCCTTCTCTCTCTCTATCCTTGGTGATCTAGAAACCGACAATGATCAAGCAACTCGAAAGAAAACATCAAGAGCAAAGCTTGTTGTCGGAGACGGAACAAACTGTCGTTTGTTGGAACCGCAAGAGTTGAAAAGCATCATTGTTGGAAAACTGGGACTAGTACACGTAGGTTGTAGGTCGTAGCGCTTGTGAGCGCGAGAGACGACCTCGGAGTACGTGAGCACACCGAAGGATTGAGGCACTGGCCAACATAGAACAGGTGGCCACAGGAAGTAGTGTATTTTTCCCGCCCTCCGTACCATGATACAATAGCTATCCTTGTTGGACCGGCACCGCTCGAACCCTGCGTTTGTTTCGCACTCCCGTACGACTGTGTCCAATAAAATGGCATTCGAATATTTTCACCCATTCGCTGCGCGAAACGTCACACAGGTATGCATAGCTCAAGCAAAACTACATCGGGCTATTTCAATCAACCCCCTGTAGACTTTAGCAATACAACGGAATTGGTGGTGCGAAGCAATCGAGAAAAAACAACTTCCGTGCATGTGCACCGGAATAATCAAGAGATTTTTTAGGTCGTCCTTCTTTGCTTCGCTGATACAGCAACGTAATCATAGTCGAGGGCACGGCAAAACTCTTCCCTCTCTTTCGTACCTCACAGAAAGCCCACCACCGAGCGGAACAAGCCATCTGCCTCCAGTCCGACCAGCCTGCCCACCAAATCCCTCAAGTCCACCATCATCTGGTCTTCCGTCTCCTCGTCACCCCGACTTGAACCCTCGCCGCTGACCCTCGCCACCTTGGCGGAGTTACCCATGCCGCTGCTGCTGCTGCTGCTGCTGCCGATGCTGCCGCCTTCGCTTCTATTTGCGATCTGCACCCTGGTCGGGCAGGAACGGCTGAGTACCAACCAGCCGCAGCGACGCCATGACCTGTCGGCTGGAGCGCGCGCCAACATTCGGTGAATGCGCTGGTTGTCGGCCTCGCGTTCTTCGTCGTCAAGGTCGTTCTGTTCCAACACTCCTACCACGTCTGCGGGCGTGTCTCCATCGTTGTTCGCGAGCTTCTCATCTGCTCCCCAACGCAGAAGAAGCTCCACGACACTAACACTCGCACACTCGTAAGCTGTGTGCAGTGGCGTATTGTTGTGTTGAGTGCGCGCATTGACATGGCCCCCTCCCTCCAACAGGGCGCAAATCGTGCCGTTCGATGCTTTCCAATGACTAACGGCAACATGGAGTGGCGTAAAGCAGCAGACAGCAGTGGTGGCCTTCACGTTCACATCAGCCCCAGCTCCCAACAATACAAGGATAGCATCGCCGTTGTTACCGACAGGTCCGTCAAAAGATGCAGCATAGTGTAGAGCTGCCCGTCCGAAATCATTGGTGGCGTCGAGTTCACTACTGTCTTTGTCGAGCAAGGCCTGTAACACGTCCGCGTGACCTCTTCTTGCAGCATTTGTGCATGGAGAAAAGTCGTTGCCGGGATGGACACGGTGGTTGGCACCGGCAGCTAGAAGCTTTTCGACAGCCTCGACGTGGTTGTTTTCTGCCGCCTTGCACAGTGCCGTTTCACCGCAACCATCGACCATGTCCTTGTCTGCACCGCCCAACAAAAGCTCACAGACGCACAGCGTATGGCCCTCGGAATCAGCCAGGTGGAGAGGAGTCTGCCGGGAAGCCGTCGTGGCGTCTACATCGGCCTTATTCAGAAGAAGGCTACCTATCACTCGGTGATGCCCAGCTTCGGCGGCGAGGTGGAGCGGGCTGCGCTTCCTCCCATCACGTAGATTCGGGTCTGCTCCAGCGATCATAAGCGCCCTGCATTAGTCATCAGCACCCCGCGCTGCTGCAACGTGGAGGGCGGACAGGCTTTCGCCTCCGAAGAGGACGTTCACATCATCCATCGCCCTAGCCTCGAGTAACGCGCACACCATCTTGTCGTTCTTGCCGCATGCAGCCGCACCCAGCAGTGTTCGGCCATGGCAACCCCGCCAGCCTGCTTTCCCGTTGGCACCAGCGTCCATCAGCCGTGTGAAGAGATCCAAGTTCCCCTCGGCCGCGGCATGCTCCAGAGGTGCTCGAAGCCACTCCTTCCACTGCTCCGCGGTCGCCTCCCTCTGGACGAGTTCGAAAATCTCGATCTCGAAGCCGTCAAGTCTTGCGCGGTCCTCTTCTTCACGGTTCGAAGCTGGCATGTTCGGTCTTGGACTGCACAAACTATATTGCTTCTGGTGGTGTTGATGTACGAGGTTGGTGCTGTCTCGCTGGCAGGCTCTGGTGTCTTGACTGGCAGGAGAGAGACGGCGATCAACGCCATGCGGCGAGACGAACACGATATGCGGCGGAACTCCGCAGAAGACTGTCTGACTCCTGGCTGGCGCATGGCGTGTATGATGGCGTCTGGCGTCCGGCTGTCCGGGGGCTGTGGGGGGTGATCGTATCCAGGAAGATTGTGAGCGTTACGACGCGGACCCCCCAACACCTTCTTGCTCGCCTGGCTTGCTCCTGCGCTCACAGCTTGCTCGACAAAGTGCGTGAATAACTCTTGACGGCGCTCCAAATAGCAACGGCATTTCATGTTTTTTTTTTTTTCATGTTTTAAATTCAAACACGGAAGACTCTCCGACCCACTGGCAGCAGCTCTAGGTGGCGGGACTAGGAGCGGTGCAAAGTCTGAGGAACAGTTAGAGGCTTCGCGGCAGGAGAATGTGTGGTCAGGTTGGTATGCTTGGTGTGCTGCTGCCCTATTGTGATCTCGTAGTCGACTGCTGAGAGGCTTCGCGGCACGAGAACGTGAGGTCAGGTTGGTGTGCTTGGTGTGCTGCTGCCGTATTGTGACTCGTGGTCGACCACTGCTGTACTACTTGGTACTGCTGTACGGCTGACTCGGTTCCCGATGTCCAAATGCGGAAAGCACCTATCTACAAGTACGCTGTGACATGAGCAAGACGCACATATCCAATTTATGTAGGCGTAGTTTGGTGGATTTTCAGGTTTGTTTTAGCTGTTGCTGCTGCTGCGGCTGCTGCATGTCACACTTTCCGAATCTGCGAGACTGAGACCGATACCATTGTATGTAAGTCCCCTAGCCTGTTTGGTTCGAGGTTCGAGGGTGGCTTTGGTCGAGGTAGGGTTTTCTTGTGGCATGCAGCTGTAAATCTGCTGTGGAGGGCATTGGTGTTGTGTATGCGGTATATCCTGTGAGCTTGTGGGGTTTGGTCCTAGATATTATATGCATGTCCGCTGATACTGGACAGCAGTTAGAACGCCCGTTTAGAGCATCAGTACTGGTACAATCTACCACAAGCTCCACGATGGAACTTTTCCACGTGAAGTATTGTACATGAGCAAAATATAATCCAAGTGTACACACACGAAGTGACGTAATCGCTGTGTGTGGCACTTATTTTTTGTGCGAGCGTTCCAAGATCCCTTGTACTTGAAGTATGTCGTGCCTGCCGAATGCGAAACGTTTGGTTAGGCGGGATGCCCAATCAACCCATGGCGTATCTGGTGCGGCACAGCAAACGCAAGGATGATGGCCAGCTTGAGGTTCCCCCCCAACTCCCCTCCTCGCCGGATACATCAACCGCTGCTGTGCACAAATTGCATTTTCAGGCCTTGGAACAGCGCCGAGCTTGTGCGATTGAGTTGCTCGAGAACGACCCCGTTTTGATGGAACGGGTCCGGGCAATGCTGCGGGCGGGAGCTATGGAAAAGGCAGCGGCTAAGGCAGCCGCAGTTGACGGGGCGAACACTCGTGCTCTCCGAGCTTCGCTGCAGGCGCTGAAGCGGCACCACACCAGCAATATCGGTCGCATCGCGTATACGACGGCACTGGCCGCAACGGCGGGTGCGGGGGCGCATACGTGTGATCCAGGCGACCCGTGCCGCCCGGGGGAGCGGTGCGATTCCGTCGAGCGGGGTGGAGTGAGCTTAGCCGAGCGGGCTAGGAGTCTCGAAATTCGGTGCAAAACCTTCGTTGAAGCGCGTTCGCGGATGCACAACACGAACCACGACCTGGCTCCGGAAAAGGCTTTGGCGGGCGGCTACTACATGTACAGCGAGCGCAAGAAGACTACGAGTGATGCGACGAACCCCGAGGTCATGGCTCTCGCCAGGCTGTACTGTCACTCCGACGACGTATCTCGTCCGACAGGTAGAGCGGTCGGTGGTGTGTTGCGTTGCGCTGCCGCCACGCGATACATAGTCTCCTGGCTCTTTCGGCAACTCTTTATTATGTTGTTATAGCTGCGCTTGACCGCTAGCGGTGCAAATCGCAGTACAACAACCTGTCTTGAGGGAGATGAAACTCTCATTTAGGCGCAGTGGCACTAGTTGGGTGCTGGCCAGGGAGAGAGGGTGTAGTCTGATGTCATACTCTAGAAGGTGCAAGTTCAACCTGCTTTTCGCTACCAACTCCTGCACAAGCGGCGCAAAGATTTCATTGGCACGGCTGCAGCTTGCGGGTTGGTACAATGAATGGGAATTTGTTTGGCGCTACTTCTGTCCTGGTGACGGGCAGGAACACCCACGGCAGAGTTCCTTCGTTGCCCCGCCCCCTACAGGGAATGGGGAAATATGCAACGAGTCCAAGAAGAGCGACGCGCCCTCTCACCCCCGGAGGCAACTCAAGCACAAGGGAGACGACGTGTGGGGGATGTTCCTCAAGAGCCAGCAGTACCTGGCGCTAAAGGCGAAGCTGCTTGGAAAGGACAGCGAGTTCACCGACCCTGGCAGAACGAGGTTCCTGTCCACGCGGTGTGCGTCTTTGGGTGGGTGACCTCAAGGATTGCTTTTTGTTTTGCTTGGACGGACATGAGTTCCCCATTGGCAAGCATTTTAATTTTGCGAGGTTAACAATGTTGGCCTGAGGTATTGCGGGTGAGGAAACAATGCTCACTCCTATGTTTTCCGTCTGTTCGCTTCTGGCTGTTTCCATCTCGCGATGTTGCTTTTCAGTGTAGCCAAGGACGTCGCAGAGTTAGGAGGAAGTGGGGGAGAGGAAGAGCAACACTGTGTAAAGAGAGCACTAACGTATCCCGAAGAGGAGGCTTTCGGAGTCGGTCTAGAGACTTATCGACTATGGGGTACTCCCATGGTTTCTGCCTTGGGGTTGCCCAGCGTGCTTGTTTGCGGCCTCTGGGGTGGCTCTCCAGCGAGCTCTCTATTTGAGGCGAGCGAGGAAAATCTCGCAGCGATGAAATCTTGTACGTGGAGGTCTTTGTTAATTTCTTGTCTGAGTATCGTTGTTGCTATCGTTGCAGATACAACTGCTGTCGTTGTCGTCGTCGCCCCCGTTGTTGTTGTTGGTGTTGTTGTCGTTGCTGTTACTGATACTGTTACTGTTAACTAGATCTAACTTTTATTGAACTCAGACCACGACGAAATAGTTCTTGAGAACTGTTCTGCATGGCGTTTTATCCCTTAAAATCCCTGGAGCAATCTTATTGCGCGATTGTCATGAGTCAGCTATTCTCTTGTGCGTGGCACCAGACATCACGGAGAAGCTCCCAATCGACTCTTATGCACCAAGCATAAGCGTATGTATATGCAGAGCAACCCTGGGCAGTTCACATCCTTGAATCGTCCGGAGTCTAGTATCAGTGGCTCTGGAGGACAATCCGCAGGCCAGAAGTTTGCTCTGCTTTGGGTCTAGATGTTCTCTTGATCACCCAGCACATCAGCCCAGAAAACCACGAGCTTTGGCCTCCTGCAACAACCTCTCGTTGGCCTCGAAAAGGACGGCACACCCGCCGCACCCCACCAAGCTGTTCCCCGCCTCGCCGCCGCCCCGTGCTTCGGGGCTTGCCACCCCAACCGAGTCCTCCCCCATACCGACGCTGCCCCCCCGCTCGTGCTGCCGTGGAGACGGTCGGAGCTCATCACCACCACTAATGATATCTCCGTTGTCGTCGTCTTGTCGCTCTTTCAGTGCGGCAGCTGCCCGCATGCGCACGAGATCCCGAGCCCGCTTGGCGTACTCTCTCTCGGCAGCTGCCGCGGTCCCCTCCGCGAACCTCACGGCCCTCCTCGCCTTCCTCGAAACCGAAGTGGCGTGCTCTGCGCTGTACGCTTTCGACGAGGGGAAGGTGTGATGATCAACATCACCTCCCCCCGCCCTCCGACCGGTAGGTGACGGATCGTCATCTTCACCGAGTGGAGTTCCGCTGCTGTTGTCGCTGGCGTGTTTGGGATTGAGAGCTCTAGGGGATGGTGGCGGCGACGAAAACGACGATCGCGAAGCTTCGGCCTCTGCCAATTTCCGGAGAGAGGAGGCGCTCAGTGCCTCCTCCACGGCAGAGATCAAGGAAGACCTCCGATCGTCCAGCATTTTAACCTCTCTGACGGACCAAGCATTTGAAAGGGGGATAACTGAGGATGAGACAAAGCACTGGTTTAGCTGGACGGCCGCCTCTAATAAGTGCAACCCACTCTTTCTTTGCGCACTCGGCTTGCGTCGACGTGTATCAACTTGATACCACCACGGGGAGACTAACGCTCTTCGGGAGAAAGCTTGGGGGATGAATGGGCTCATGTATGTGTACAACTACCATGAGCGGGTCTACGGTATCCCGCCGCCTTTCCTTACCGCCCCAACGCGACCTTGGTGCGCGTTACTTCGTCCTCGCCCGCCGCGTCGAGTGCTTGCCTCAACGCCTCCGCGGCTCTGACCGTGGTCTCGTGCTGGACTCGTTTGTGCTTGGACGTGCATGCTTCAACGGCAAGATTGATGGATCTTGCTGCCTCCCTCTGAAATCGCCGATTATCGCAAAGAAATACGCGGGAAATGTGAAAGTCACTCGTTGTTGGACGATATGCGTGCCCATCTACTGAGCCACGGTTGAACGGGTGACGCCGCCTTCCTCCAAAGTCGTGTTCCTGTTGAAATTAATATCGCGTTGCCTGATCATTGGGTGTTTGAATCGTTGCCTGCCTTGCCCCCAGCCAAATGTTCCCGACAATGTGTCTTGATGTCACCGGTCTATAGTCTCGCCCACAAATATTCGTGATTTCCTGCAAAGCTTGGAAGGAAAGCGGATAATTACTTCTACGTCGGCGTCAGAGTTGTAGCGGGTGGGCGAGCTATCTGTTTCGTTGCGAACGGTGGGTGACCAAATAAGCAAGCTTCCCTCTCTCCAAGGCACGAGACACTGTCGGTTGCATTTAGAGATGCGCAACCTGGCTTGTTTCAACTCACATGCAGTTGTCGTTTCAGCTCGGTTTCGGCTTCTCTCCTGTCCCCCTCCAAGTCACTAGTCACCCTAGACAGCTCCTCCTCAGTGATGCTGGCCTCTACCTCACGAAGTGCCGCTAGAGCTATTTCCTGAGCGATCGCGGCCTCTCCACCCATCGCGTCTATCTTAGCCTGACAACATGGAAATTATCGACAGGCGGGTGGGGGCGGGGGTGAACTCGATATTCGCCTTGGCACTATGTACGATGCCACGGGAGAAGGTTGTCACGGCATTGTGTAGGGCAGTAAGCACCACAGGTGGGCCAAGCGGCAATTAATGACCGTGGGGAATGAATTTTGCTTGCCTGTATGTTGTGGTCGCTTTGCTGCCTGATGAGTCGGCATGAATGTCCAAACGCCGCTTCTCCCTCGTGCAGTGCTCTGCCCTTGTCATGTGGGCCGCAGAACAAGAGAAATATGAGCGCGTACTCCATGCAAGGGTAGGCTAGGATAGCCCAGGCGTTGCAAGAGTCGTAGTCTGCCACGATCTACAGTAGTAGATGCCCGCCAAAACATGTCATGACGGAAGAACTTTTCGTCGTGCTACCATACGTTTGGGTAGGACAAAGTGATCGACCTGGCTGGGGAGAACTTTCTCCATAGACTACATACATATATATGACTAAATACTTGTCCATTCTACGGTGAACTTAGATCAACGCCACCAATCACACTCGTCCTCACGGCTTTCAAACGAGGTCAAAACGCGGCACCAAGCACTTCATGAACCTTCGGTCGTCACTCCCAGTATGACAAGAGACCGACGCAACGCCGATTCTGTTGTCGTGAGTGCAGACAAGCGCATGATACGATACGATGATCCGTTTGATTGAGTCATACTCCGAAGCAATTCATCCCTTGCACGTGACAAATATCCCCAGCCAGCATACCAGCCTTCCCTCTAGTGAAAGTCAAACGTGAAAGTGTATCTACCTCTCGCGCTTCTCGTGGGCTTCTTCCCACAGCTCCCCCTGCAGACCGCTGACGCTATGCCCTATGCCCCTGCTGAGAGAACGCCTCAGCCTCGACAAAGTCTTCTCCTTCTCCTGAGCATGCGCCACGGCAAGTCTCTCGCGAGCAGCATCTTTGAGGTCCTTCAACTCACGCCTGCACTCGGCCACCCACACAAAAACGGTGCGACAAGGGGAGGGTTGGCATTGTTGCCCACGGAATTCGGGGGCCATCATTGATGGCGTTTTCGTTGAAGGGACAAAAGCCCACACATTAAACGAGACGCGGAGGAAAACGGGCAAGAGCGCAGTGAGAGGTAATCGCCGCACATTTCGAGGGCCAACACAGGCACCACAACCGCCCGTGGGACGACGTATTCATCTACCAGACACTGTTTCCAGGAGCGGGGCACCGCCTATGCGTACAGGTTTCGCTATGAGGGCCGCAGTGTTTTCGCCCTGCCTGGAAACGGAATAATTGGAGTTTTGCCTCGATTGGGCAACAATTTTGTCCAACATCCCGACTTGACAGGCGCTTGAAAATCATTTTCTTCACTGATCCCCCAGCTATTCGAACGGTTCTCGGAACGGTGCTCGGGTAGGGGGGAAAACGAGAGATAAGAGGTTATATTGCTCACGCGTCTCTTGCCACACCTCGCTAGCACCATCCTGAGATCATACTCCTGCTTCTGCAGAGTGAGCGCCTGTTCTGTCTTTGCTTCGCGGTATGCCTAGGAGACGCACAACAAGATGGGGAGCAGCACAAAGCGCGCGAACGAAACAAAGCACCACGGGCGGCTGGGATGCAATTGATGATGACAACAACGTCGGTTTCGGTTGTTGTGTGTGCGTTAATAAAGCCAAGACCAAGATGAGCATTCACATGCAGCTTGCCCAGCCTGTCACAAGGTACAACCCGTGTTAACCAACAACCTCGTTTGCTACATGCACCGAAGGGTATTGGGGACAACAATCGGATAGCGACACCGGTCGCCATCCCTTTCTCACCTCCTCCGATATGGCAGGCTTTCTTGCCTCGAACTTCTTTCTTTCAACGTCCAGCTCCGCGTGAAGCTCGCGCAAAAGCCTTCCTCGTTCCTCTTGCACCAAAAGGTCCGCCCTTTTTAGTAATCGCTTCCCGTGTAGAGCAAGCAGCATCAAGACATGCTATGTAGGTACTGTTTGCCTGTACGAATGCTACTAGCTGTGGTGCGTTAGGGGAGCGATCGACGTCCTTCACTGTCACAGCTGAGTATGAAAATCGAAAAAATGGCCAGAACACATTCGCCCAGCCTAAAACGCGTCAAACGTCGGTTTTGGGCAACACGTCATGCTGACATAGAGCAGTGAGATCGAAACCGCAGTTCGCAACTGACGGGATACCAGGGGAATCGAACCAAACCTGACAAAACCTGTCAACCGCGAGAGAGTGGGGGTGTTGGTTGGGCCCTGGAACCGGTGTCGAATGTTCTGCGAAAAGATCGCAGTGAACGAACACGCCTCCCTAGAACGGTGTATGAAGCAGCCTCCAATGGGCACTGCCGTCGCCCATCGACTTTACTTCGAGAGAACGTGTCGCACTACGTGGTGGTCTTACTGCTTGGAGGGACGATTTGGTAGACGTTGTCGTCCTTTCCTTTTTTCCGCGCGGTGGGCTGGTTGATACCTCACGCCACGCCGGCCGTGCGTTGCGGGTCGCCGTCGGTTGTCTTGCACGGCCAGGACCAAGGTCAAACAATACACTATCGTATACAACATGTGGCAGGGCATGTGGGGACAAAAGGGGAGAATGAAAGGAGGAGGGACGTGGCCGCGAGGACTGGTAGAAGGGCGACACCGCCACTGCTCCGTATAGAGTCGGGATCAAGGACGGCGCGGCCACTGCCCCAACCAATGGCACCCCTAACGAAACTGTTCGCAATACTACAGTGCTTGTCCCTTGGCTAAAACTAGTACACTGCAAGCCCCACGAAACCATCCAACAACATCCTGCTCAGCAGGAAACTCGCAGTTCTGCCAAGGAACGCCGCGGTAGTGGTCGAGCCCTGCTGACCTTTGGCAACAACGCTTTTCTGCAACTTCAACGGTCTAACCAGAGGCTTCCGTTAGTTTTGGCAGAACTTCACCTTGATAGAGTTTCCAGAGCGCGCATTCGTGAGGCCTCTAGCTTGTTCAACAGGCTGGCATTTGCCCTCAGCGGAGGAGTTGAGGCAGAAACAGTGTCGTCGCAAAAGCGGCCAGATCCTGGTGTCTGCTTGGCTCCGGCAGAGATCGAGGTGGCATCGCCTGTGGGTCGAATGTGACAAGCAACACAAGGATAACAACAGAGTTGTCGCTCTGTGGAGCAGCCAGGCAGGGGGCTCATCAATGTTCATCAGTTTCTGGTCCCGGATTGGGTGCGGATCCCTACAGATTGAGCTTCTCTACACTCTCTGTACCGTAGAGCAGTACATCATTTTTGTCGTGCGTGCGAATACGTTCAGGGGTATATGGTGAATGTACACGTTTATTGTATAACATACTCGAGCTCAATAATCACGGTGTACGGTCGCCAACTACTTGAGTTCCGAGAGATGACACTTGCCCGCAAACGTACATGTAGGTTGCCGGGGAAAGGAGTTTGCCTGTCGTCCGCGTTGGATATGTGTATGCGCCATCGAATTACATGCGGGGAGTGCTTCCTGCAAATTGAAAAGTTCCTGCTCGAGCGAGCGATCGAGCCTGATCATGAAGGGGTGGGTGCGTTGAAGCAAAGCAAATTAGAGCTGCATTCATGTCTATTTTGTAACTTACAGAATACACAACAATAGCCTACTGCTTCTCTAATGCTGTGCCCGGGCCACAAAGAATGTGGAAGTTCTTACACACGCGGACATCCTATACGCTGTGCATACAGCAGACTACAAGTAAATACAGCAGTGCATGCACAAGTGCACATACGGCGGGGTTCACAGATGGATGTGCATGTCGTCTACGTACTCCGGTTATGTTATAATTTACGACCACAGGTACATGGAAGACAGTTTACCTTTCAACTACCTCTTGGGGCGTCAGCGTCCTACATTGGTTTTGCTGGCTCGACTGGATCGCCATTATCCACTCCGCATCCGACGGAACGGCAAAAAAATCTGACTGATGATATGTGACCGCTGATGATGACGATCCTTCGTCGAGCTTCAAGATTCAAAACACCAATCAGTCGCTGTTTTCAGTTTCCCAGCACCAGCAAGAGGCACTACTAAGAAACGCGTATGCCACCAACATAGGAGCCACACAGCACGCCAAAAAGAGCCCGCTCACAACTCAGTCCTTGGCATGATCTTGCTTGTTGTGTCTGGTTGTCCCAGCGAGCACCGAGCTCAACTCCCCCCCCCCCGTGCCCCCATATGCGGACCCCCCCCCTTTTCTTCTTTTTTTTTTTTAATCTTTACTTCTGGCCGCGCGCACCGTTCCTCGTTTGCCCGCCTCCACACTCCACACTCCACACCGGCTGCATCACAGGTCACAGGCCGCACTCGACAGTACATCACAGGTCGTCCAGAATCCCTCTTGCCCATCCACCGACCAAGACATTGCTGGCAAGCCAGGAGAGGTTCATCGAAGGTGTTGCTGGGAGCAGTCGGGCGGGGAGCAGCAATCAACTACATACAACATAGTCTAATCTCTCGGAAGGTGAGTTTGCGAGTGCGGAGATTTTAGAGCGTTTTTACCCCGAGCGGTAAACTTCCCGGCAAACCACGGTAAGCAGGTATTTGTAGGCAGAGCGGCATCGGTGTTTTTGCCAATGCTAGTTGTCGTCCGGTGCACAATTGGTTGCTAAACCACACGCATGGCAGCAGTTGCGTCGTGTTGCATGCTTCCGAAGAGGCACGGCCCCAGTCTAGTTGATGTTTGTGGGGTCCCCGCATATAATGTTCTCGAATGTCAAGATCCGACTCACACGCACGTACGTGCAGTATAGTGGGCACTGCTGGTGACACAGATCGGTGTGCCGTCAAGGTTTTGAGTGGTGGAGTGTGTGATGGAATCTGAACAGGCGTGCACAAGGGAAGAACTACATTTTTCTCCGGCCACTTGTTGCGTTGTCTGCTCTTGGATACATTCGCATAAATAGTCTTCCTGCAGTACAGTACTTTCTTCTCTCGAAGAACGAGGAACTATAGTAGTACCGCTTACAGCAGTAGTTCAACCACACCGTGGTTGCACTTGATGTTCTTAGAAAGGATACGCAGAAGGTGCGATCAGAGAAAAATGATATCCTTTCGAGAGAGATCACCCCGCTCGAAGGGGTGTGTTGAAGGCTTTGCACTTGGTTGGGTGTTGAGGCAAACCTGCTGGTCGCTGGATTTGTTCTTGTTATGGATGTTGGTTATTGCAGCTCCTGCTTGAGGCAAATCAAGTTACGGTGATTTAGGGAGCATCGCTCGCAAGTCTCAACCTACAGCAGTGGTATGAGACAATTGTCTCTCTGACTTCAAAGCTATAACCCGGGGTCGCGCGAAGAAGGCCTTCGCATGTCTATGTAGAATAGAATAAGAAAGTTCTTTTACATTCGGCTCGACCGCCTCCTCCTCGAAAGGACACTTGTTGCATACATGTCATACTGCTGTTGGTACGAAATGCGGAATAAACGTTGGGTATCGTAAGGTTGCGAGGTCATCGCACGGTCCGGAGTCATCGCACCCCCGTACGACGAAAGAAAATGAATGGATGGCTAAATTATCAATTGGCTTTCCGCACCGGTCCGGAGTCACCGCACAGGGGTGTGGCGAGTTGAGTGTGATGACCCGCAACCTCGGGTGGTAGTTGTGTGCCAGCGATTCCGGGGCAACGCCCTGCACCATCGTCGCAAACCACACGTGGAGGCATGAAGGGAAAAAACGCTGATTGGTATTTTCCATTGCATCGGTAAACTTGAACATTGTCCGTTCAACCAAAACACGAGAAAGACAACAGCAGCCACAAGCCAAAGGTTTTGTGTTGCGTGTGGTCACAACTCGACATCGGGAAAATTTGTGTTCCGCCCGCGGGATTTCGTATTTCGCCACGTTTTGTTTCGCCGCATTGTGTGTGTGTGTGTGTGTTTCTTCTTGATTAGCATAATAGCATCGACCGCGCTAACCGGCTGACCAATGAAAAGACGTCAGTCTCAGTGCGGTGGAAAACACAAAATGCTTCTACAGGCCACGATCTGGGACCTGTGACAGCGTCATGTGTGTGTGCTTTCTCAAAAAACCTAGTGTCCACCGGGCTAACTGCTGTGGTTGACTTACGGGCGCATGTGTGTGTACGTTGCGTGTGGAGCTTGTAACCGCGGCACAACTGAGGTGTCCGTGCGTCTGCGAGGAATTTTCGAGTACCGCACGTACGTACCGGAGTTACCGCACAAGCGGTGTGCTTTAAAAATTCTTCATAATATCGCCTTCAGGGTTTACCACTCAGGTCTGCACATACATTTGGAGTCATCGCACAGGGTTCGGAGTCATAGCACGGTCCGTAGTCATCGCACCCCTGTGCGATGGAAAAATAATGGCGAAAATGTTGAAAAAACGACCACACTGGGGTGCGATGGCTCGCAACCTTACGGTAAACTATTTAGCTGAGCACCGACCTGAGCGCCCACCTCCCCAACCCTAGCCACTTGGTACATAATGTCCGAGGTCAATGAACGACCTATTTTTAGAGTATTTATTGAACCACCTGCAATACCGTGGACCACCGGGGCGACCGGCAGTGCGGAGTAAAAAAAAAATCACTCACGAATGAATACGAATGCTACGAGATGATCTGATGCCACCCGCTCCCAAAAATATACTTACATTAGCAGCTTCTCGATGCTCCGGGAGAGGAAGAGCAAGCTTCTCTAGGCGATTTCGTCCACGCGTGAGGGGTTCAGACAGGACGTTCAACAAAGGAATTGCTTTGCCCCTTGTTCCCTCCCTATCTCCTGTCTGTAGAGAACACCCGCCGTGAATTAAGTCTGCCCTGTTACGGCGCGAGCTCTTTTCTTTGTTTGGCACGCCAACCTTACGAAACTAACGCAGACAACATTGGCACTGACTGCGCTGTTGTCGCACCGTTCTGCCCCCCTCCCCCCCCGATATCAGATGCAGCAAGCCCCGGTTCAGCAGCGATACCCAGGCCAGCAGCCCCAATCCGCGGCGATTCCCCCCGTCGGAATACCCGCCATGATGCCGGCCACCCCGGGGTCGATGAACATGGGTACCCCGGGCACTGTCTTGCCGAACGGTCAGTTCGTGCCCAACGCGTCGCCCGCCCAGATGAGTGTCCTGCCAAACGGGCAGGTGATGGCACCCCCCGCCGGCGGCGGCATGACGGCAGGGGCGCCTGGGTTTCCTGTCCACACCCAGCCGCCGGGGGTGGGGCCGAATATGGGGCCGGTGATCACGCGAGAACAGCAGGAGATTGTCGGGGTGCCGCCGGGGATGACTCGAGAGAGCATGGCGCCTGGGTACGACCCGCGGCTCAAGAAGCAGCGAAGGGTGTTCGATCCTCGGTACTCCTTCAAGGATTCCTTCGGGAACAGCAGAAACAAGAGCTGCTGCACAATATCCTAGCTGCTACGCATTGGTGAGCAAAATATCCTATTAGCTGCTATGTTGCAGGTAATCACAATATCCCGGCTGCTTTATAACGAGCCGTCAGTTTTTGAGGGCGGGCGGGGTGGAGGGGGGGGGTCGACTAGGGGCAGATTGTTTGGGCCGGAGCCGGGCGAGCGCGACCTCATGAGCATCTGATTCGCCCCGTTGTGCGTGGCTGCAGCTAAGATACTGCACATTGTTTGGTAGAATTGAGAGGGCGCGCGCTGCTACTGTTTGGATAAATGGAGTTTGTAGATTTCTAAGAGTTGTGCTCTTCTGTGGTAGCGGTAGGTGGGTGGGGTATGTATGCGAAAACGCTGCAGGTGTGTCTCAACGACCAGATGTGTCACTGCCATTTGAGGCTCCCGCATGGTTTTTCGAGTCTAGGCTCCTGGCACCGGACTCGCTCTACCCCCCGGCTCGATCGATTTGGGAGTGCTAAATATTATTTTATATTATAGGTCCGAGTTCGTTGTCTTTCTTCTCCGGTAAGATTCCTCCCTCCGTGCGTTGTATGAAAAGGGCAAACGGTGGTTGGTATCATCGTATGTAGTGTAGAAAGCCAAGTGGTACCATCGTATTCCAGTTTGTTTTGGGCAGCGTGGGGGGTGACATTCTGTTGGAGGTGTTGTGTGAAAGTCCAAGCCATTTGGAGGTACAGTACCAAGTGCTCCGAGTTAGTTTTTCCAGTGCTTCGTGTGGTGAACGTTCGTGTTTTTATGTTTAGATGTGTTCAAGTGCTGAGGCGTGCAGAATACCCTCCCTCTCTGCGAAAGAAGCTTTCGTTAAACCATGAAGAAGGTGCATATTTCCGGTGTGCTTTATCCCTACACACAATTTTTTGTGTTGGAACAAGAAAGGCATGACTGCCTGTACTGGTCGTTACGACACCACCTCCGACACAATGAAGGTAGTGTACCAGATGAAAGTACCTTGTCCAGACCTTCAATAGTAGCCACAGATGTCTTGTGTGTGGTCACTTCTCATGTTGAGGAGAGAAAAACTCGCTGTGTGTACAATGCCCGCGAATTTTCGCCCCCAGTTTGGAATGTTTTCGGGGGCTCCCGTAATAGTGTTCATAGGTTGGGATGCTTTGACAAGTTGATCTTCCGCACCAGGTATACTTGATGGCGGAGCTGGGTTGTACGTGCACTATGTAGCAGCGCGCGGCAACGCGCTTGATATTTTGGCCATGGCCATTATCTGAAGGAAGGGTGCAAGTGTGGTGATGGATATTTTGTTTACATGATACGGAAGACCTTGGATATTTTGCGGGTTTAAGAAGTGTGTGTGATGGAAAGACGGATGAAATCACTGTAGGCCCATCTTATGGTAGAGATGTGAAGTCCCCCCTTGTCTCCGTTGGAACGCAGCGACACCATCGTGTGTTAAGCGGTCGTAAGGTTGTCATTGGCTGTCCTCCAGGTTCTTTTGTAGTCCCTTGCAAGGCGGCGGCGTAGGGTATGTGTGGTCTGGGGGGTACACAGACAGGTAGTGGGGTCAGTCGAGCTCATGTGAGGGGAAGGGAAGGAGCGAGTGTCCGACTTGCCAACTTTTTCTACTGCGTGAGAGAAAAGGACTTGCATAGGTGGTACCGTTGGAGTGCATTCTAGTGCGTGTAGTGCAAACGGGAGATTATCGAGAACTTCACCGCTCGAAGGCGGCGACGATGTATAGGTTCGGCAGCATGCTCTTACAATTGAAAGCAAACATGTTTTCCTTGTCTCAAGACTGGGCGTTGGTCTACTGCAGGTACTGCTCACGTGGTTATCTTGAGACTGCTACAATATCAGGCCACCCCCGAACGAGACTACTAGTCAATCTGCTGACTGTGTATCTTCTAACTGTAGCTGCCGAAGGAGGATGGGGTACGCCCTACTGCTGTACCCGGGAGATTTCGGTGGGCGTCTTTCTGCCTATCGCGGTGTTGCTTTCTGTTACACTCAGGGAACTTCAGGTTGGATGGCGAAACAGAACAGTTAATCATAGAGGAAATATCTCCACGGGTGAAAGCAGGCTCGCCGACAACCTATCGTAGCTCCGTGGAATGACGACCGCCATCAAATACCGTGCCGTCCAATACACGAAAATATAGCGCTCCTGCCCACGCGTTTCTGGTGAACGACCGAGGCATCAAACACGCAAACATAACCCCACGAAACATCTTTTTTCAGAAATAAAGCAATTGTAGACTTTGGGTACTCAAAAAAGACGTTACAGGGGTGCGAATTCAAGCAACACCCATGCACTGCCATGCCATCGGTACGGCCGTTTCCTCGGAATCTACATTCGATCGTTTCCATTGGTGATTGGTGAAAGTTTCTGGAATACAAATCCCGCGGGTCATGAGGTTGACGAGCAAAAAACCGTTTGGGGAGAAAATCTAAGAAGAATTTTCCTGGATGTTTTCCACCCCTTCCGCTACCGTGAACGCCTCTTGCTCACACCACATGACAGACTCACACCACACCTGACAAGACACCCACGCTTCATACACTCAACCAGCGCCCCTCGCAAAATCCGCCCGTCGAATTAACCATCCACAGCAGAAGCTCAACAACACGCGGCTCCTTACACAGATGATACGCAATTACTCGATAACGCACCGAGCGTACCTACCATTTAACAATCGTCACCCTGGCTCTTCTACATAACCCAACATTAGATACTTAGGGACAAAAATGCGAATCCCACCCCCCCCCCCAAAACCATCCCATTCGTGGCTTCTTCAGAGGACAAAAAATGAGCTCCTCCAGGTGGCCCAGGGGGGCGCCCCCCCAAATTTCCAGGAGTAACCCCCCCCCTCCCTGCTCCATAAAATCCGTGAAAATACCCTCTTTCTTCGCGATAGAAAAGTCCAAATTCACCCCGGTTTATTTTGGGGTTTGCTTTTTTCTCCCCCCGCCATTAGGGGGGTTGGGGGGGGGGGGTAGACAACAAAGAGGCGGGAAAGAGAGGGAAACAGGAAATGACGAATCTAACTCCTCCCCATTCCTACCCAAAGCTTTAGCTGCAAGACACACACCAGCAGATAGTTCAGGTGCCACTCCAGCTGTTTTCGATCAATTCGATCAACCGTTCCCTTCCGAGCTTCCTCCTTGCTTAGTTCAACTCTCACAAAACGACCCACATGCCCGCAAGCCAGGCAGAACGTACTGCTACGCCGCCTGCAGCGCTGGTTGCCAGGAAGGGGTCCTCGTCACGGGCGGAGAAGCCCCCCCTCTCCTCCCTCGTTCAGGCGCCCCTTCCCCGTCTCCCCCCCTTCGCCGCGGCGAACACGCCCTCTTCATGACGAAACCCTTCTTCCTCTTCTTCGGTACCAAGGCCCGCTCGGCCTGCGCCGCCTCCATCATGACCCGCCGCCGGCCGCCGGTGACAACCCGCCCTTCCTTGTCCAGCATCTCGTCCTGCGGTGGCTCGAGTGCCCGCGTCACGAGATCTATGAAAACCGACCGGGGCAGCCCGCCGTACTTCCGCTCGTCCCACCCTTCGTTTGCCGCAGCCACGCTGGCAGCCAAAGCGGCAGCGGCAACCGCAGCCGCCGGGTCTTCCTCCCCCCTGCCCAGAGACACCGCCCTGTCCGCGTAGAGGAGGTCGTGGCTGGGCGACCTCCCCCTGAGCTTCTGTATCGCGGCGATCTGGATCTGGCGCACTCTCTCGCGGGTGACTTGTAGCTCTTGCCCCACGGTCTCGAGGGTGGAAGGGCTAGAGCCACCGATGCCGAAGCGCATTCGGAGGACGTAGGCTTCTCGTTCCGAGAGGTCCCCGAGGATAGTGTCCACGTCCGTCTTGAGAAGACTCACGTCGGCACCGTCCACAGGTTCCTGAATAGAGTACAATAGAGTATAATAGAGTACAATAGATCGATAACCCCAGCAGCAGAGGAATTAATGGTGGGATGGTATGGGTGGGCGTTGCCCTGGGTGGGGGGGGCGAACATACTCGGGGGAAGGGGCGAAAGGCCTCGAATGTGTGTGCAATGAGGGTATGCCGTGATTTAGCTGTCTGTGATGGCACAGAGGAGATGTCAAGGTTATAGTGGCGTTGGGAGTGTCGAGAGGTGAATCTGCGGTACGTCGAGAAGCGGGGGGAGAGGGGAGAGGCCTTAAAGCAGCGCCGGTGGCTCTTCTATTGTGTAACCCGTGAAGATTACCATTCCATCTCCGAGACGAAAAGAAGAGGGCAATGAGAGATCGATGCCCAAACCTAATTCTACAGTAGAATGTGTGTTTCACTGTTTTGTCGAACCGAACCGTTCCGTGTGACGTAACGTACCGGAATCACTTTTACCCCCCACTGGACGCTCTTGCCTCCTTTGCTGTCACAAACAAAAAGAGCACGCTGTGTCCTCGAAAGGATTTGTCCGTCTCGCACATGAAGCATACAACTCGATTCACGGACTATAATAGTTGTCAACGTGTGTTGACTAGATACGAGGAGGAGAGCCTGGGCTCAGGCCGAGGAACCGATTCTTGATCCCGTCAACAAGCATCTATTAAATAGGACCTCGAAAGAAGCGGAAACGTTGGATGCTCGTGTTAAGAAAAAAAATGGATGCTCGCGTTGTTCGTGCGCGCCTACTGAAAGCAGCAACGCCCCCAACGTCCCTCTGCTGAGACTTGCGACCATTCTTAATTATTAATATTCCATCGCCACGCGGCATCGAACCGACGGCCCTTTGCTAGGTCGCTTACCGTTTCCTGTACCGATTTGACGCTATCCCCGACCCGCTCCCTCCTGAAGCTATTTTCGAAGTTCAGGTGCCCGCTCTTGCTTTTGCGATACCCGTCCAGGGAGATGGGTTCCACTTGGTTGACACGGAGGCACTTCTCGACCTGCTTGGTCGAAGCCGTTCAAAGATAGGAAAAAGGCACAAACAGGTTGATTGGAATCAGCCGAGCGGTCCCAGGCGACTGGGGAGGGTGCTGGTGCCGAAATAACGACGCAGTTCTTGAATAACGACGCAGTTCTTGACTTGTCGACAAATTCAAACGTGGGGGGGGTGTACGCTTAGCGACAGTCACGGGCGTCTACTGAGAAGAGCCGTGGCATTGCTGTTGAACTGGCCCTGTTTGCCACGTAAACAAGCAGCAACAGCCTGACAAGTCCAATGGCACCTGGCAAGTAGTGCGGGGGGTGACGCGGTATATAAGGAAGCAGTGGGAGAGGTTTTTAGACCGGGTGGAAAACGAACATCGTCAACAAAGAGACATCCGCCTGTGTAAGTTTGCAGAAATTCTACTTGAAGGATTTCCTGTAAAGGTGTCATGCTTGGTGGGCGTGTTCATCACCAAGCATCAACAGCTATCCAGAAGCAAAGAGCACGCGAGACATAGGAGAAGCACGACCAAAAGCGAAATGGAAGAAATGCGAAAAACAACTCTGCCATGGCGGAATGTTGAGGTTTTGCAGTCCGTGTGGGTTGCCGACAAGTAGCCCGACGCAACATTTCTGCAGAACAAAACTGTGTGTGTAACCGGACCGCAGCCCGAAGGCAGTTTTCCATTGTCTTCGCCTCGAGATCGATTCCGAACAACAGCAGCTATTAACGTTCGGCGCTGTCGGGGAAATGAGCCGCACGTTCACAAGGAGTCGAGTTGTCAGTCACGCCGCAACACCTAGATAGATACCTTGCGCTCGTCGAGCCCGCTCTCCAGCGATAGCTCCTGCACGGTCGGCTGTCTCCCCAGCTGGTCTACCATGGCCGTCTGCAGCCTCATCACCTTGCACACCATCGTGTGAAGGCTCATGGGCAATCTCACCACCCTCCCGCAGTCCGCGAAGCCGCAGTGGATGCCCTGGTGCACCCACCACGTGGCGTACGTGCTGAACCGGAAACCCTGATTCCCACAAAAGGACACCGCATACAAAACGAGAAAAAAAAAAAAATACGGTTTGAAGACGGAAAAGAACAGAGCGGCTACTGCAACGACAAAAAACAATTGTGGTGCATCTAGTTTCGAGTTAGTTGTGTGCCTTGTTTCATGGAGAAAGCGGTGTGCGAAAGACTGACAATCATCGCCAAGTCTCTGCCCTAACGGTAGTGTTTCAAGTACATACGTTTCAAAGGCCCCTTGCGCCTGGCATGTTCACTACAGTAGTCTAGTCACTCAGTCACTCTCACCTTCTCAGGATCGAACCTCTCGACAGCCTTCACCAGTCCGGCAGTACCATCCTGGATCATATCCTCCAGGCTCACCTACATCAGTATCAGCATCATACAAACCCACACGAAGTCACGTTTGTCAAACAGAATCCTTAAAGGAAGGCGGCAGGTTTTGGGATTGCACCCAACCTCGTCGTTGATAGGTTACGAGCCGGAGACTCCTCTTTCTGTTCATCTCCCTATCCGCGATTGCTCTTCCTATCCGCCACCATGGGCTACAAACCTTCTACTCCCCCCCCCCCCCCCCCCCCCCCCGGGGTCTCCCCCCCCGGGGGGGGTTCCGCGCCCGGGGACCACCGGGGGAAAAAAGGGGGCCCCCCCGGGGGGTGCGCCCCGGGGGGGGGGGGTCGGCCCCCCGGGCCCGCCCTTTTAAAAAAGGGGCCCCCCCCGGGGGGGGGGGCCGGGGGCGGGGTTTCTTCCCCTGGGGCACCGGGGGTGGAAAAAGGGAATTTCCCTCTGGGGCCCCGGGACCCGGGGGGGGGGTTTTTTTTTTTTCCCCGGGTTTTTTTTTGGGGGGGGGCCCTTTGGGGGGGGGGGGGGACA
>FN649729.1:192110-243141 GCA_000310025.1 Ectocarpus siliculosus | reverse complement strand
CCCCCCCCCCCCCCCCCCCCCCCCCGGTGTTTGCCATCGGGGTTGGGTTTTCGTCGCTTGGCAACGACGTTGTAAAACAAGCCGCCCCCCCCGGTGTTTGCCATCGGGGTTTGGGTTTTCGTCGCTTGGCAACGACTTTGTAAAACAAGCCCCCCACTCGGTGTTTGCCATCGGGATTGGGTTTTCGTCGCTTGGCAACGACGTCGTAAAACAAGCCAATTCGCTTCGTGAACTCGGCAACCAGGTTACCGTTTTTTTTTTTTTACCTCGTTTTTTTTTTTGGCGGTAACCATAATGGTGGTCGAGTAGATCATGTTGTGCGGGGTCGAGAAACCTCACTCCGCGCAACGGGGGATGAGCACCCTCGAGGCAGTTACACAGTGCTTACAACTGTCTCTGGAAGTGAAAGCACCAGAAAATAAATTAAGTCATACGTAGCTGTCATCCGTACGCAAGGAAGTAAGCACAAGATGCCGAACACCCTTAGCAGGATGCAGCTCACCCTTCATGCGACTCGCCAAATACCTCACGGCGCTTCGCGCTTGGTGATGTGAGAGCCTGGTCCGGTGAGAACCCGGCGTGCTCCGTCCCGGCTTTGTAGGGATGCGAGGTCAATGGTCAAACGACTACGGCATGCACGACTATGAGTACCCCCCCCCCCCCCCCCCGCTCACTTATCAACAAACAAGAAATGATGAGAAATAATTCCTCTCAAGGTAGGGTCATGGTGGGTGGATGCCCGCATGATAGCCCCCTGTCTACTTTGGGAGGAACGCCCCGCTCTCCATCGGAATAGTTGGGTAGTTCACGTGACGAACAGCTTCCCACCCGTCAGAACACCAAGACAACACCAAGACATCGAACGGGATTTCGACGAGATGACACTTTTTGGGCTACCGGAATGGGAACGAGCGCCATCGAGATACATTTACATTGTACTACATTGTATTACATTGTACTACATCGTACCAGGGGTACGGTTGTTAATGGTCGGGAGGGGGACAAATGATCGTCACCGGGAGGGATGTGATGAGTTATCATCATCTAACGGCGAAAATCACCAACAACGCGAGCACCTTAAGCGTGCCCGATGCCCCCTTGTAGAACTTCCTCCTGGCGATGTGCACCACCAAGCGAAGGTTGCACGAGATCATCCGATCTCTCGCCGCCTTCATGATACCAATCTCCCTCTCTAGCCCTTCGACCCCGTCCATGGTAGCCAGCTCCGCTGCCCACTCTTCCATTGTCGCTGCTCTACCCAACTGCAACTGCCGGCAAGAATATATAAAAAAAAGCAAACACACGTTTGAACCGCGGGCGCACAAGGGGTGTCGCGAGAAGGGACAAAAACACATGCAAGGTGTTCGGAAGGCGAGGAGGATGGGTTTGTAGGGCATGGTGAATAGAAAATCCAGATCCAAAGAACTCACGCGTTATCCCGAAACCAAACGAAACGCCCAGAGGCTCCATGTGCAGCATCCAGACAACATCAATTAGCAAGGGCTAACAGCGTGTGTTTGCTCACCTCGAGAAACATCCGCACACGTTCCCACCGCAATAGCTCTTGAACTTTTCTCCCCAACTCAATTTCTTCGGTTCTGGTGAGAAGTTCCGGGTTCCGCTGCAGGAAGACGAGGGAAAGAATAATCGAGGACACCACGCGAACGCATTGAGGTTGGAATGGTGGTTCGGCTTAGTCGGGCCTTGGACGAGGCCTAAGGAAAACAGAAAAGCGTGATGCTGCCAGATGGCTACCAAGGTCGATGTTGTTGTCAGTACATGGGCGTTAGGAAGAGAGAGAGAGCAACACCAGGGGCTTCGGTCTGTGATCGTTGCTGACGATCTCATGTTCTCGTGTTCTCATGTTCATGTTCTCATGTTCATGTTCTCATGTGTTCTCATGTTATGTTCTCATGTTCATGTTGCCGACGACGGCGAAGCTGTAGGGTGTAGTGTAGGGTGTAGGAGGCACGAGGGTACAGTAGGCCATCGCGACTGAAGGGAGGCAAGGCATCGAACTACTCCTGTACTGTACTGCTGTACAAAGGGCTTGAGGCACATCGAGCATGAAATCAGCAACAGATCGGGGCATCTCACGGTGCTTCTTTTATGACTGGTTGAACCTTAAAGTCTAACGTGGCTGATTGGAAAAGGGCGAACAAACAGCGCGTATGCATACTTGAGGACCATCGTTTTAACAAAGCTGTCACTACCTGCAGCGCCACAGCGGTAACCTTATCATGCGCATCACGCGACACCTTTCGTATGGGAGGAAATACAGATGTAGGGAGTACCCCCAGCAGGACGCGCGGCTAGAACACCGGCCATCACTGCTGTGTGACTCGCGAAGGGTTACCCGGTACTAGGTGCTTCAACTCTGTCCACTGTCGAGTGCACATGCCACCCTAATCTCTCGTACTGCAGCAGCGTGCCCGTCGATCTACAGAGGCACGTGCGGGATGCTGTCAGTTCGAAGCGTTCGCCTATCTGTCGGCATGTCGGCATAATCTTCCGCAGCAAAGACATTGTATGTACCAGCGTTGCCGACGGAAACTGTCGCTGATCGTTCGTATGACCTTGGTTCACCGCTGCAAGAGGTTCGACGACAATGAGTTTGCCGTGCGCGTGGCGTGACACACGGCGGGCACGTTCCCACTGTAATCCTAGCGGGGAGGTACGCTGCTAGTTGTACATTGTAATCTCGCCGCCTTTCCTCGGAATCGAACGACATGAGAAACAGATGGCCGAGAAAACCAGGCCAACCCAATAACTCAGCGTGACGAGTTGTACCCGACCACCCACGTTATTTGCTTACCCTGAGGTCGAAGTGCCTATATCTCCTCATGTTCTTCTCCTTGCTCTCCTTGCTAGCCCTGAGCATCGAGTCTCCTCGGTCCATCATGTCGCACATCTCGTCGAATGGCATCTCCGGCCCGTCCAAGCTCTTGAACGTCTTCATCCAACCCGACACCTCCTTCTCGTGCTCGCCAAAGATGCCTCGAGTCACGGTCCGGCGCTTGTATTCCATGGACTCGTTGTCATCATACAGGAGCATGTTGAGCTGCATCAACAAGGCATGCTGCTGCCCTGATCGCCGCCGGCGCAAGCTTATCGCTGCTGCAGCTGGTGTTGTCAACAGCATGCCATCCCCCCTTCTTATGCCCATCCCTGCTCCTGCTCCTGCTCCTGCACCCACGAACGCGAAGCAATCTCCGGTTGGGCTCCCCCCTCTTCGCCTGGTCCATTCTGCACTCCCGGCCTGGGCTGAAGTGGCACCAACGCTCAGAACTGCTGCAGCTGCATGCAGCGATAGTCGCATTCCTCTCGGCAGCGAGAAGCCTGCTACCTGTTGAGGTTCGCTTTCGGTTGGTCGAGCAAATAAAGCGTTACGAACTAGAGCTCATAGGAACTACGGCTTGCCGCGGCTAGCACAGCAGGGGGCACTTCCCAGCAGGCACGCGAGCTGAATATGCCTGCTTGGTTACAAGACGCAGCTTGACGAACACACCTTCCTGCTTTCACCTCAACACCGTGGTCTCGCTGCTCAAGATAGCAAAACAGGAACACGTCATAATGTCAGGGGGTACCTGTTGGAACATACGGGTACACGGAGCCCCCGGGGGGGGGGGAGGGTGTTATTGAGCATCATGTGCTGCATGGTTACGTAACCTGCTGGTTCAAACTGCTGCACCGCTGACCTCGCGGCCATGGGAAATCGAGGGAAAGGTTTGAGCAAGGGGAAGGGTGGGAAGAATGGCAAGGGAAAGAAGGGCAAGAAGGGCGGCGGCGGCGGCGCCTCCAAATGGGGAGATGAAGGCGCCGGTCGGGAGGACGAGCAGCAGGGCCAGCCAGTCAAGAAGAAGAGACGCTTGACACAGGTAGGCATAGGTGCGGAGCCACTGCTGCCGCCACCGTGTAGCCAGTAGAGATACATGTAGTAGAGGCAGATGAGGGCGATGTGAACTTGCGAACCTCCGCCTTGGGTATGTAGGAGCTCCCCCTGCAGCAACTCGAATCAGCTCCCGCAATTTGAAACGTAGACGATGTTGCGAAATGGTGTGTGGATGATGTGCGGTCGGCGAGGCTCGAAGCACCACGGACAAGCAGGCCAAGAGAGGCCGCTTTCCTCGTTAGCCAGGACGCTAACTTGAGTGTGTGCATGAGTTCGCTGTTGCCCTGCTGTGGAGCTCTTAATTATAATCACTTCTTAATACTGTGGCAGGCACTCCTTTGACGTTTGGACTGCTGCTGCTGTATCTCAGATTTACCGTCGGGGACACCGGCTCTAATTGTCCAATAACTAGCTACCAATAACAGTTTGACGCTTGGAACGTCGTATGCATATGCATCTCGCCGTTGGCTGTTATATCCACGCCCACGCCCAGCATCAACGTGAGGCGTGTGTTGTCTTTAACCGAAATCGGCGAGCGCTCTTGACCTTTGTTGGCGTCTCCGTCGTGCAACCAACGAGCAGGAGGCCCAAGACCGACAGCGACGGATGAAGATCATGGAGCTCAACAGAACCAAGGACCGCGAGCAACGGCAGCGGCTGAGCCAGTCCAACACCACGGACCCGGCCGAGGTCCTCGTCACCAAGCCCAAGAAGCGGAAGCGGAAGAAACGTCCTCGCGGCGATAAGCCTCCCGCCGCCGCCGCCGGTCGACACGTCTTGTACTACAGCAGTAGCGACGATGACAACGTGGCAGGGGGCAAAGAGGAGGAGGAGGAAGAGGAGGCCAAGGGTGGGTTTGACGCGGGGCTTGCGAGCTACAAGAAACTCTTGTCTGCGCTGGAGGCGGGCGGGAGCGGCGAAGACAAGGACCTCGCGGCAGCGGTCGTGGCAAGACGCATGCAGCGGGAAGGGCGGGACAACAGCTACGGAAGCAGCAGCTCCTCCGGTAGCGACAGCGGGGAAGGGGAGGAGGACGGCAAGGAAGAGGAGGAGGCGGACGACGACGATAGCGACAATAGCGGACAAGAGGGAGAAGGAGTCGACGGAGAGGGAAACGATACCAAAGAGCACGGGGACACCGGCGAAGAGAATCTGAACGGAGGAACGCCCAACAGGAGTTCAACCCACGATGTCAACGTGGAGAGCGATATCGGTGACGACAGCAGTGATGACGACGCGGGCGCGGCGGGGGAGGGGGGGAGGGCGGCCGGTCGCAGCAGAGACGAGTTCTGCCGGCACTTCGTCTCCACCTCTGTTTTCCCGCCGGAGAAGGCGGCGGAACTTTCCTCCAATCGCGGGCGGCCCTCGTTCAAGCCCCTGTCCTCGAGTGCGGCGCGGAGCAAGTGGGACGCGGCGGGGCTCTCCGCCGCCGCCTCTCGCAAGGCGGCGAAACAAGAAGAAAATGACGGTGACGTTGTTGTTCCCCCGCCCTTGCCCAAGGGGGCCAGCGTCTCCGCCGAACTGGGGGTACTTCCCTCCTTGGAGCGGGGCTGGGAGGCGTGCAACGACGGGGCCCCGGCGTCGAAGCTGCAGTCCTTGCTGCTGCCATCTCTGACCGGGTATAGGGACATGCTCTACTGCGGGTGGCGGGACGAGGAGGCGGAGGAGATCAGGCGGTGCTACGCGCTGCACGCTCTCAACCACGCCCTCACCTCGCGGCGCAGGGTAGTCAGGCACACCGCTCGTCTGCGCAAGGCGGCCGAGGAGGCTCGGGTAGCCGAGGCGCTGGCCCGGGCAGCCAAAAAAGAAACCAGCTCTGGCGCCGGCGATGATGCGGAGCAAGACAGCAACGGCGGTGGCACAGGGGGCCAGGACCAGTCTCGAAAAAAGAGGGGCGGTGGAAAGGGGTCGGAGACACTGACCGTTGGTAGCAACAGCGGGTCGTCGTCCTCTACTGGCAATGGTGCCGCTTCCGGGGGGGGGGCAGCGGCGGCGGTAATCAGCAAGAAGGCTACGGTGGACTCGGAGTCGGACGACTGGCAGCGGGACCAGGGCTTCACCCGCCCCAAGGTCCTTATCCTCCTGCCCTTCCGAGGCCTCGCACACGAGGTGGTGGAGACGATGATCGAGTTGCTGGGCCCCAAGACGGTGACGGTCAACAAGGACCGCTTCGACGAGGAGTATGGCCCCGACGGCCACGACGACGGAGAGGGCGACATCGAGGGGGCGGAAGCAGACGGCACCAAGCGAGGAAACGCCAGGGCGGAGCGCGCCAAGGCCGTCCTCGAGCGCAAGCCCGGAGACTGGAAGGCTCTGCTAGGGGAGGGCCGCAACGTCGACGACATGTTCACCCTCGGCATCTCCTTGTCGCCGGGGGGCGGCAAGGGCAAGCCCGGGGAGGGGAGAGGGGTGGGCGTGCGCCTCTACTGCGACTTCTACAACAGCGACATTATCATCGCCTCTCCGGTGGCGCTGCACCGTGCATCCGTGCCGGGAGACGGCGGAGAGGGAGACGGCAGCGGTGGTGTTGACTCGGACTTCTTGTCGAGTGTAGAGGTCTGCATCCTGGACAGGGCGGACGTGTTTCTGATGCAGAACTGGTCGTACGTGCCGGACATCGCGGAGGTTCTCAACTCGAGGCCGACCGGGGAGCGGGCGTCGCGCGCGGACTTCTCCAGGGTGCGGCCGCTGTTCTTGCACGAACAGGGAAGGCTCTTCCGGCAGACGCTTGTCTTCAGCGCCTTCCAGGTGGGGTTTGCGTTTGCCGGCCTTCGCTAGCGTGGCAGCGTGCTGTGCTTTTTGTTGGACACACTCGTTGGGCTGCGTATTAGTATTATTAAGAGTGAATAGTATTCTTTATTGGTACATAGTGTTCTGCTATTGTAGTTGTCTTGCTTGCTTGTGGTCGTGTTTGGCTGCGTGATGTGATACAACCTTGCTTGGGGCCACCAGCGAAATGTAGCGGAGGTTATTCCTTTCCGTGGTGTGACGCTTTTCATCCGGCCGGCGAGCGCTTCGAACCTACGTATTGCCTTGTTTCTCTCGTCACAAAGCCATGGCGATTTTTTGCTTAGACCCTCTGAGTTGCCGAGTTGGCGTTTCCACCGACGGGTCTCGCGGCCGAAGCCGTGTTGGTCTGGTCTTGAGTCTTGTTGTCTTGTGTGTCGTTTGAATGGCCAGGACCCCAACCTGAACGCCTTTGCATCGAGGCATCTACGGAATCACGACGGCGTCGTCAAGGTCTCAAGACCCAGCGGAGACGGGCACATCTGCGAGGTGGCTCTCCAAGCCAAGCAGGTGACACTTAGGGCAAAGCCTCATGAACCAACAGCTTGCGGCAGTTCTTATTCGATAAAAGAGTGTGCAACCTACCCCACTCAACAACCAGCATAACAATGCGGCGTAGAATTCTTGCGGTAAACTCCGGCTCGCGCACGTGGTTCGTGCCGCGTTTCCAGCAAGAAACCTACCTCCATATTTACCGCCCCGCAAACCAGGTCATGCCCATGCAGCAATCAGTCAGCAATTCGAAGCTGGAATACGTTTTGTTTTGTAGTCTACGCTGGAACAGTCAAGAGCGACTGCGTCCTGCTGTTGCTTCACGCCTTAGTTTTTGGTTTTGAGCAGCTCTTGTGCGTTGTTTTCTTCCAGTATTCGAGTTGCTTTTCTCGTCTGTGGGCCACTCGCGTTGCAGGCAAGCACCTCACTCGTATCTCATGTTGTCAAAAAATAATGGTCAAGCTTGCTGTTGAAGGAGTTGTCTGAACTCTCAACGTGGATCTAACCTCTGCCTAAATACCACCTGTGTAATGATCGGAACGGTTTTTAAATGTGAAAACAACAACACGAACTGCTTTTCTTAAGAGAATTAGTCTTCCCTGTATTTCAACTCGATCTGGGGGGAAAGAAAAATGATTTGTCGAACCCTACTTGTTCGAGTATTGAGGGCATGCACGGCCGGGTCATTCCTCCTCTGCGGGTCCCCATACCGTATCTCGTCAATGGACAAGTCTCTAAAGAGGGTATAGTAGGCATTGCGTACGACGGTACATGGACAGGAATGGATGATTTGAAACAGCAAATCGTACGCAACGTGTACCCGACGATCTGCATGGTCGCAGAAATTTGGTCCACATGAGGTTGAAGGCTGAGAAAGAGGGAAAGCCATGGTAACACCGAGGAAACCTAGTCAGTATTGTTTCACGCATACTCCAGGATAGGACAGATCATGAGATACCTGTGTCCTTCAGATGACCATGGAGCAAACATACCTAGATCACCTGTCCTCCAGATCACTACTAAGTTGGAATAAACTAACTCCGATCACGTATGTCCTACCGATCGCAAGGGACCCTCCTCTCGAAAAGCCAGTTCGATCTGTAGGGATCTGATCTGTCCTGTGCATATGCGTGTAAAATTAAGCATCTTCTTGTTTGCTTGTGCAGGTGTTCCAGCGAGTGCCGTGCAATTCTCTCGTCACCCAGGACGACTCGCGCTTCGACTACTTCGTGGGCACGGTCCTGCCGCAGGTGCTGAGGGCCAAGCAAACCCACACGGCGGTGTTCATCCCGTCCTACTTCGACTACGTGCGGGTGCGGAACCACCTCATGAAGAACAAGGCCAGCGTCGTGAACGTTCACGAGTACTCGAGAGGCTCAGAGGTGCGCTATTGGTAGTCGTAGGCCAAGGGTAGCAGAATATGAAGCGATAGCCTACGTAGAGCGCCAGAAGCGGGATGAAAAGCATGCCGTGCGGCGGGTTTTGATGGTGAAGAGAGGGCGGGGTTTTGTCGACTGCTCGCTTCGGCCGTTGATTTGTCGATCGATCCGATTACAACATTAGCTTGGAAGTCGTGTATATCGATCTGGCTGCAGGCAACGTCACAGGTTTTTTGTTTTTTCACAGGTTACAATAGTGCATGTGGTAGCATTTTAAGGTGACAAGATGCTACATGTACCACTCCGTTTTGTTAAAACGCGAGTGATAGATTCGACAACTGGCGATATGACTCCCTCCGTGATGGTTGCGAAATTCAGAGACTCTGCTTGACCGGGCGGTGTCTATTTAGTCGTGTTTACTGTTGCTAGTGCCACGAGGGAGAGCGGTTGTATGTAGCGTCGTGTCTCTTGCGCTACAGGTTGTTCACTGTTCACTGGGAGTGCTCGCTAGGCTGACTTGTTCCTAAGGGCCCCGGCCTATCGCTGTCTTGGCATTCGAAACCATTCGAAACCATTCGAAACCGCACCGACGGCCGCCCGATACTGCTGTATCTCCGGATTCCTCGCACACTATTCCGGGGTTCGGAGGTTCTCCGCGTTCACAGGTTAACCAGGCTAGGTGGGTGAAAGGAGGTTGCAACTGGTGTTTACATGTTGGTATGGATACGACGGTGTATGTGAAAAAGAGGGTGCAAGTGGTGTTGTCCTTTGGCATGCATACTGCGGTCCATGATTGTTGAAGATGTGTCGTCTTCTTTTGGCAAAGGTGGCACGATCTCGAGCGAGGTTTTTCCGAGGGGACCGCGACCTGCTCCTCTACACCGGTCGCGCTCACTTCTTCAACCGGTACTGCATCCGCGGCATCCACCACCTGATCTTCTACTCCCTGCCGGAATGCCCGCAGTTCTATCCCGAGATGGTCAACCTGCTCGAGGTGGGTCACAGAGATAGATACTGCTGTACATAGATCGTCTTAATCCCTTGTTTTTTTGGTTTGTGTCTCTCGTTTCTTTCCTCGGCAGAACCCGTGGGCCACAATTGCGTTGTTTGGGTGGTTGATTGATTGAAGCACTGTATTTGGTAATATTGCGCAGTGCCAGCGCGGCCTGCGTCGGAGCAGCTGATGGTGGTAAATACCGTCCTATGTACGCTTACCATGTCTCATTGAAACGTACCAGTGCACCAACGGGAGAACCAGGTTGAGAAGCTTTCACCGTGTGAGCCAATCGACCGCAATGTAGGTATTTTGTGTTCGACAAGGGGGTTAGAGTCGAGCCATGACACTCACACAATGCATATTGATCGTAGCCGAGACCGCACGATTGGACGGAGCTCGATGAGCGCACGGTTTTGTTTCTCACCACAGAAACCGTTCGTTTGCTGCCCCCCGTTTTCTGTTCTGCTGCCTCCCGTTTCTTTTCTTTGCCTTTTGATTTGTTTTAGGAAGCGGAGAGCGTGACAGCAGTTACATGTCTCTCACTCTTCACGAGGTTCGAGCGGCTAAGCCTCGAGCGCATCGTGGGCGAGGAGCGTGCGGGACACATGCTTGCCTCCGCTAAGAACACCTTCCTCTTCTGCTAACGCTATCGTTCACAAGGATCTGCCAAGTCTTATGGGACCCTCATGCCGCTTGCAGCAGCGTTGTCGTGTGTTGGGTGTCAGCGTTTTCATCATCGGCACCTTGAGTTTGGCGTGATGCGACTGACAAGCCCGCCGGTCTTTGCTTTCAGATGGCTCGGCATTGTTAAATACGTCCAAGTAGTCGTATTGCTTGCTTTTGAACAACAGCAGCAGCAGCAGTGCGTTGACCCGCTACAGCGTATTTCGGGACAGGGGTTAAACTTTGCTGATGTGCCTTGGTGATTCTGATTGCAAGTTGCTGTCGGTTGGTTGGTGTACCTGCCTCCGGGTTCTTCTGGAAAACGTAATAACATTAGCCATCAATTACTCGTTGGCCTTCTGTCTTCACTCAAAATTGTTGATTACACAGCAGCAGCAGCAGTAGTGCAGCAGTACAGCTGTGTCTTCTCCGTCGACCTCTACTCCTGGCGAAATCTCCCCCCCTCCGCCTTCCCTCGTCACACCGGAAACAAAGCTATCGCCCTACAATAAACCGCGGCGTCTTTTCCCCTCTCCAAATGGTTGAAAATAGCACCCAGGGCGTTCCGTTCCGCTGAGTGGCAGAGGGTGTCCGTCTTGATTTTCCGTGGGGGCGTGGCCGCTTTGCGCTGTTAGCGGGGCTTTCTGGTTTCGTTTCCGACATCATCTTTCTCCTTTATAGGGCTAGGGCATGATCCTCTCGTTGGCGCTTCCGGGACAACACAAAAGCATGCAGCCGTTTCTTTCCGCAACCAACTGGCGACAAATCCGTACGTAACTTCAGGCCAGGCTAGATACGACACATTCTCTGGTCCACCCCTTTTCCCAATCACATCGCATCGTACTTGTTGATTTTTTCCGTATTTCGCTTTCTAGACGTGTTCAAGATCGGTAAGATCGGATCACACACGCAAAAAAAAAAACGAGAACAAGCACGATTATTCTCCCCCCAAGGCTACTTAAATAACATCGAGACGGGTCTCAATTGGTCTTAGAGTTCGTGTATCAAATCAAGGCCATGCACATCTCCACCACCGGTTGCCGTCGAAAACCGAGAAAAAATTAAGGGGTATCAGTTGTTCTTGACGAAATCTGAGCCCTTCTGCGCCATCTTTACGAGAGCTGGTACGTTGTCGTCCACGAGGGCTTGCTCGAAGGACGAAAGGTTGCCGAACCCGTGGACCTTGCTCACGCCGTCCTTGCCCAAAGTGCACTGGCGACAAAAACAACCCCGAACAGACCCAAGAGAAGATCGAGGGGAGGGGAGGGGAGGGGGTGGGGGATCATCAGGGCGGTGCATCGGGCGACAAGAAAGCAAGACATCGTCAAGATGCGGTGTAGGCTAGATTCATCCACGCCATCTTTGCGCAGTTTTGGGGAGGGGATTGTACTTGTTGCTTCCCTCACCTTCACTATTGTTGGCTACATGTATACTGGAAATCCAAAATATGCAACTTTCGGGTTATTTCCCCCAAAGGGAGAACAGGATGAACCTTACTCGCATACTCAAGTACTTATCCTCTAGACACAATGGCATTCACACTCCAAGCGACATATGCATCCTGAGTATGTACCGTGCAGAACGCGCCACCCACTCAAGAATTTACAAGTTAAGAACGTGGCCACAAGAACACGTGCTCAATCAAGTCTACCGTCGCCGTGGGGGTACCCCATAGACAAAAATAAGGAACGGGCCTGGGGTAAAAGAAGAGGTTCTTAATTAGCGGCGAGTTCTGTACTGCTGTAGACACAAGGCTTATGCCTCACCGGCGATGCGAAGAAGGGGGCTTCCGTCAGGTCGCTCTCCACGAAAGCGCACTCCGTCACCCCCTCTACGCCGTTCAGCCCGTCCAGAACCTTGCCCGCGAAGTAGGCGCCGGCGTGTGCCTGGCAGGAGGCAGAAGAACGAAATACAAGACAGAAGGCCGGTACATAGGTATGAAAAAACGGAACCAAACGGGAGCTGTGAAAAGTGTTATGCCACTCCGCCAGGCGACCAAGCACGTATGCCGATACGCAGGACTGAACGCGGAATGTCTTCAAAAGTAAGCCCCGCTGTCCGGAGACACATATGTCGAACGTACAAGCTCCAAACGAACGGGTTTGATGCCCCATACGCGTGAATCAACCATCGAGTATCGCAACCTATACAGACATCTAGTTTTGTTGCGGGTGGAACGATCCGTTTCTGAGGATTTCTTCGGGGCCGTGAGAAAAAACGGGGGGGAAATGACTCACCATGGAAAGGGTAGCCGAGCCAGCCCCATCCTTCGCCTGGACCACCTCATCGCCGCCGAACTGTATGCGGTGGGTCAAGGCCTTAATGTCCTCGTCCGAGAACTTGGCTCCCTCCACCTGTTGTCAGGTTGCCATATACAAACAGCAAATGTTGTGAACTTTAAAAGTTATATAAAATCCTGAACCTACGGATTTTTCATTCGAAGCAGGGGAAAGGACCACGGCAGTGAAGGGGATGTCGGATGACTAAGGTTTTTCTATGCTGCGACCCTGCCTGTCGACAAGGTTGTGGAAGCTTTGCCATACGGCATTTCGAGCGTTGGTTCATATAGGTCAGGAACCATAATCGGCGTCGGCGTTGGCACCACAATAATCTACAAGTACGTCGCACGTAGCTTGGAAACTCGCGCTGCGGTGAAGAACAGCCATTGTTGATGCAATGGTTCCGATGACGGTATTCCACCAACAGCTGGCGGCGACAGAACATACTATTGCCCAAATCCCAGCCCTAGCCTGTCAACCAGGCCGTGCACCAAAGAGCGTCAGGCTTCGAATACTCGGATGCCTCTTCGATTCTTTGGGGTCAGCGACTCAAATCCCGGTCCAAACATATCCTTAAACTAGCTGCCTGTCTGTAAAACAAACTGAATGGTGTCAAGAACTACACGAGCCCTCTGCTACGTCCAAATCCATGAGCCTCATCGAGAAAGCACCAGACCCATTTGCTTACGCTAGAGGAAATCACCCCCCTCACCCTTCTACCTCGTCATCAGACCCCCCGCAAAAAAAACAAAAACATGAGTAAGTGTTCAGAAGGGATATCGTCGTGCTAGTCTACTTCGATGGACTCCGATCGTATCCTCCCAACGGAACATTAACATTCCTCTTAAGTTCCATATCGCCTTGTTGGAGCAAACCTTATCCGAAGTAAACCGATCTCACCTGAGACAAGAGGGGCATGATAGTGGTGCCCGCATGCCCTCCGATAACCGTCACGTCCAATTTGTCCACATCCATGCCTGTTCGTGCAGTATACGTAGGCCGGGCGAGCATGGTCGATGGTGGATGCCAATAGGCCACCAGTCCATGTCATCGTCAGCATCATGTATGTGCATGAAATTGCACGCGCGCGGCCAGAACCAAGCCGAGGCGACATTATTTACACCCGACGTCGTGTCGGCAAGCACGCGTGCACCGAAAAGTGTTACATATCAAAAGGCACCCTGCGACAGAAAAAATCGCGACTGAAATAAGGATCGAATAACCCCAACAAAGCAAGCCCAGCTGAAGCGGCGAAATATCAATTTGAAAAGTACACCACCCCCTGTGCCCATAATGGGTAGTATTGTGCGCGCAACTAGTGTATCTCGCGGGAGAAGCTATGGCAATTTAGCCCAGCCGCGCATCAAGCGTACTAATACGTGGTGTGCATGGGTCACCGGGCTGCAAAAATCGTCGTCAGACTTGCTGCAGAAAATAACCCCCCAAGAAACAACCTGAAAACTTCCCACCGAGTGCAGGATACACTGATCCATATTATCGAAAAAAAAATGGCTGTATCGTGCGGCAAGCGCAGGCGTTGCGAGATCGAAATTTTCTCAAACTAAGCACTACTGACGAATCTACTGGCGTTGCATATGGAGGCATCGTTGCAGATAGCGGTCGCGTCAATAGCTCCAACACCAAGCGCGCGTTTCTGCACCAACAAATGTTTTACCAAGCCTATGCATACATAGCCCTGATTCTCACCCTGGTTTTCTGCGATGAAAGTCTGGGCACGACACACGTCGAGGGTGGTGACACCCATGAGCTTCTGTGGGTTGTAGACGCCATTCGCCTGATGCCAAGCCAAGTCCAGTTGCAAATGGCGCCCGCGATGTACCACGGTAGCAGAAAGCGGCAACGAACAACACGGCAGCAGCAATCCTTGTTATATTGACGTTGATGTTGATGTTTATCATCGTCATAATGTTATCCTCGCACAAGAGATACAGATACATGCCCGTTTTCCTCTACCCTTTAGGCCTTGCCCCATGTCGTACCGTACTGCTCTACCACCGCTGCTGCTGCTGTCTTAACACCAAAACACACGTTCTGGCCTCTACCAAGAGGTGTTTTTAACGCCATTGGGAGTTGCCGTGCTACGTGTACCTGTGATGGGATTCAGCTCATCACGATGGACACACGGTTGATTGCGCCCTTTGCAAAGCACGCAAGCTCTCTCTTTCTACGAAGCCGCCCGCGGACAATGATCTAGGCCCCTATATTTTTCACCTCTTGCACACAAAATCAGCAGCATAGCACACGGCCCTCTTCGACTGCGTGGGTTTACTTAACGCCCCGAACACAACAACACAACAAGCCTTCCTGTAATAGTTGACCAACCTTGAGCACGTCGGCGAAGATGGGCACGGTCGAGTTTACGGGGTTGGAGATGATGAGGAAGCACGCCTTGGGGCAGCTCTTGGAGCACTGTTCGGCGATGCCCTTGACGATCGATGCGTTGGTGTTGAACAAGTCGTCACTGATGCACGGGAACAAAGGACCAACACAACGGCGATTGCAGGGAAAACACAACGACATCGTAGTGTATCAGGCAACTGTGTGCGCAGCAGTTGACACAATCCGCACGTGAGTTTCTATCTTCACTTGTGATTTGCAACATAGCCCCCGCCTCTCTCCCGTATCTCCCCGCACTGTTGAGAGAGAGCAGACGTATTTCCGTGGTCGAAACAGGCCCACCCCCGAAACCAACAATAACAAGCGTACATCGCTGTTGGATGTAGGGTCATGGACAAACGCAGCGCTTGGAATACATACACAAACCCACCAATTCATGCACAGCTGTGGTTTGCTAGTTGACGAACTCACCGTGTCATTCCTGGCTTGCGGGGCACGCCCGCTGGGATGACCACGACGTCTGCGCCGTCCAATGCGGTGGCCATTTCCTCGGCCCCCTTGTGCCCGGTCACCTGCGCGGGGAAGCCAGGAATATTACGTAGCAGTAGAGTGCTTTAGCGATTGTACAAAGGTGGTGGTGCGTTCACGACTGCAGTCAGCAGCAGCAGCAGCAGCAGCAGCAGCAGCAGCAGCAGCAGCAGAGTGCACGAACTGTCTCCAGTGGGCAGTACGGGGTGAAGCCGTTCCTGAGTGCATGGATATCCAAACTCGCGGAGCGCACATACTTCTTCAGGCAGTGTTCATTCGAACAATAGCTCAACGGGCCGCACATAGACTATTGTTTCTTTTCCGCGAACGAAAAATGGAAATGTATGTAGCTTCACCCCCCTACCGCCGGTGTATCAGACTATGTAGTGATACGTCAACTTGAGTCAGTCCCAATTCGCTACAAATACATTTGTACCAGGCGAGAGAATGTCATGTCGAGAGTGGAGAGGGTCCTGGCGTAGTACCACGAGCGACAGAAGCGCTTCCAGAAGGTAGACAGCGCTGCAATAAATAGTTGGGTTGCACCGCCTTTGACCTTCTATTTACAATCATGCCGTCATGCCGTATTGCCCAATCACCCGACAGGGTGATCCGTGTTTTCCGTACTGTACTCCCACATCACAGGCGCTATGCTATACCAATTTCCAGCCGAGCGCCTAATGGCGAAATTCCCCAAAACTACGAAGGTTGCCTGTTGGTATATGCATACTGTTTGCAACATGCACTGCGGTGTGAAAAAAAAAAGTGTCCGACAGCAAATAGCCCGCAGCGGCAAGGAAGGTAGCGAGACACGTATCAGCAACACACGGATACTTCCCTCCCGTCTCCCGTCTTAAATAGGCTTCCACAGGCTTAGTGTGGACCTTCGGCAGCAGCAGTAGCGCGTGGCGACTCTACGGGATACCGGATGAAGCTATGTACT
This sequence comes from Ectocarpus siliculosus, assembly GCA_000310025.1. Lineage (NCBI taxonomy): Eukaryota > Phaeophyceae > Ectocarpales > Ectocarpaceae > Ectocarpus > Ectocarpus siliculosus. The sequence continues at coordinate 226,823 of FN649729.1, read as the reverse complement.
GCTGTATCTTGGTGGGGGGTGATGGCCGTACTGACCTTTCCCTTGCTGTTGCAGTGGGAGATGTCGGCAGCAACGCCAGGCGTGTTGACGATGTCGAAGAGAGACAGGTGTTCGACCTTCCCCGACAGCTTGAGGAGAAGGGACATGGGCTGCCCGATCCCGCCCGCGGCACCCACGACGGTTACCTATGTATGCATCACAGCGTTTTTGGTAGAGTTGGACGTGGACGAACAGAAGGGCCGCAGAAGGTTCAGCGAAGTGACGGCGCGCAGCGGCGAGTGTTGTGACACGAGACAAGAACATATTCAGTTGAGGGGCCCTAGATGACTCCAACGCCTGACAGGCAATAACTTTTCGTTAGCAGCACGCATCACGTGACCAACTGCAGGTGCCTGCAGCTGATTTGATTGCACGCCGATACTGCTGTGTAGCCAACCACACTCGCACTGTGGCAGTAGAGCCATGCACACACACCTTGTTCTGAGCACGTGCCGTGCCCGTGAAGAAGCGGGAAGAAGAGACACCCAGAGCTTTAGATGCCATGGGTGCAGCCACCTTGGACGCCAACTGGATACGTGCAACAGCCGACATGTTAAGCTTGAGAGAGGTAGAAGCTCGTGAGAGACAAGGCAGAGGAGAGGTTGCGGGGAGGGATGGATGCCAGGTTTTGACGCTGTGACACGTTGCTGGCCAACCCACCGCAAAAATCGAGCGTCTACGGTTTCGCACATATAAAAGGGGGGACCCTTCTGACAGTCTCGACCAATCAAATCACGCCCCAAGTGCGTTTGAGGAGATGGCTCGATTGCCTCCAGCCATCCGCTCTGCTTGCAGCAGGCAGGGGAGCCGAGGGCGCACAACGGACGGAGAGCACCGAACACCACTCCTAGAAGGGGTCGGAGTGATGAACGAGTGGTCGCAGCCGCGCGAGCGAGCAGAGTGGACTCACCCTCGCCGCGCTGCCAAGGAGATCATCAGCTACCTGTCACAAGTCGAGACAGTCATCGACCAGTACGCCCAGGATGACCACAGCTATGGGGGGGCCGACGACGATGACGACGACGACGACGTCGGTCGCGAGCAGCTGATGGACAACATCCTCGAGGAGCTCAAGCACCAGACCGCCAGCATCATGGAGGACCGCCAAGGCAGCGTGGTGGCGGAGAAGATGGCCCGGCGGCTCTCCCCGCTGCAGCTCCGCACCATGCTCGGCCGGTGCCGCGGGTACATGCTCAGCCTGGCAAACAATCGCTACTCCTCGCACGTCCTGCAGACTCTCCTCAGCGTCGCCGGGCAGGTCGTTGAGGACGAGATCTCTGGAGACGACGACGCTGACGAAGAAGAAGACGCAGCACAGCACTACGAGGAAGACCCGGGCACCGCAGCCGTAAGCGACGGCAGCAAGAAGATCGACAAGATGCAAGATATCCTGCTCTCCTTGGTCTCTGAGCTGTCCGGCGCGTGGGCGGAGCTCTTCGCCGACATCAGCGGCAGCCACGTGGGGCGGGGGTTCCTCCAGGTGCTCGGGGGCATGCCTGTCCTCTCCGAGAAGCGCGGGCGTCAGTCCCGACACGCCCATTCCATCGGCACAGCCGTAGGCCCGGCGAGGATGGGTGGGCGCAGCAACAACAACAACCACGGCAACGGCTCCTCGGTAGGCGCCGAGGGCAAATCTTCCGCCTCGCCAGCAGTTGACCCCGAGGCCCTCGAGAAGTGGTCCACGCCCTACAAGCACCGCGTCCCGCGATCCTTTGTCGCGGCACTTGGGGAGGTAACCTCGGAGCTCGAGGCGTTGCCAGCGAGCGAGCTGCAGACTCTGGCGTGCGGGACGTTTGGGTGCCCGCTGCTGGTGATGCTGCTCAGGGTCCACGGCAACCTGGCGACGGCGTCGTCTGCTGCTGAGACGATGGTGCTGCCGTGCCTGGAGCACGAGTCGATGGCGATGAAAATCGTGAAGAAGGTGCTCGAGTGGGACGACCAGGAGCGTAGCGCGCAGGTGGTGTACGCCATCTCCGGGGAGAACACCGCGAGTCATTTTCTCGAGGCGGTGCTGTGGCTGTCACCGAGAAGCTTCTTCGAGGAGCTGTACCACCGGTGCTTTGAGAGCAAGTGAGTTAGCTCCACCGCAGCAGGTTGCTGAGCAACGCGTCGTGCACAGTTTGCAGATATATCGGTATTGTTTTCCTGTTATATCATGTTTTGTTTGGTGGCGTACGCCTGGTTTGTTCTGTGTCGACTACGGTTGGTTGTAGGTGGTATTCGCTTTGTTGGAGCGGGTACCCTTGTTTCGTTGGGTGTGTTGGGCGAAATGGCTTACGCTGTGCAGCGAGGGACGCTGTCCTCTCGAGCTGCTGGCGTTGTTCGCGAGGTGTAGATAGGGTAAACACAGAGTGATTTATTATCCACACTCATACGCCCAAGCTGTCTTCACCTGACGGTTACAGACTTGGAAACACGCCTTCACAATACTGCACAGAACCCGTGCAGTAGAACCAGTCGTTCTTGTATACAAATACTCCAACAGGGTGTTCTTCCCCGACAAGTACGTAACGCTAATATGTACCGCAGCGTGGTCTTTATTCTTCCTTCCACCGGCCGACATCGACCCCCTCACATGCTACCCCCTCCTTCAACCCCCCAATCTTTTTCTCTCAGGCTCCTGGAGTTTTGCGAGCACGGCGTGTCTAACTTCTTGATCCAGGCAGCGCTGCAGCGGGCAGACGACAAGGCCTTAGCCGAGAAGATGGTGGAGGCCATCAGCGACAACGCCTCCGAACTGCTCAAGGCACGCCGGGCGGGGGTGCTGTGGAGGGCCGCGCAGGCTTGCGTCCGCTTGCGGCTCAAGCCCAAGACGCAGGCCAAGATCCTCCAGGACATCGCGCTCGCGGTGCAGGCAGGGCACACGGGGAGCGCACCCCCACCGACACCAACTGACGAGAGCAACCCCAAGGCAGAACAGGACAAAGCGGCTGCGTCGGATTCTCCTCCTTCCATCGCGGACGCGTTCAAGGCGGCCCGCACTTGGGTCCCCGCTTTGCTGAGCCCCCGTCTTCCCGGGGAGGGGGGGCTAGACCGCCTGTTCCTCAACGTCCCCGGGGCACGCATCATGCAGAACGCCTTGCTGTTCGACCCTCCAGTGGCGGCCCCCGTGCTCAAGGCAGTGGCTGCGTTGCCGGACGATGTTCTCGCCGCCGTTGCGCGCGACAACATGGGCAGCCGCTGTCTCCTGGACCCCATTCTGGAAGCGGCAGGGGCGAGAGGTGGGGGTGGGGGTAAGGGCGGGGGCAAGAACAAGCCCGCGGAGGAGGCGAGGAGGGCTATCCTGAGGGCGTTCAAGGGGCACTTGGTGGCCATGGCGTGCGATCGCGTGGCCTGGCATATCCTCCTCAAGTGTTTCCGGGGAGTGGACATGAAGGAAAAGAGGTGAGACGGGTTTTTTGCCGTATAGTGCAGATCCACGTAGTAGGCAGCTAGACAACAAAGTTGGGCGGGGGTTTTGCGGGATTGGAGACTATATTACCATCAGGCTAGCTCAAAGGGACGAAAGTGCAACCGTACCCACTGTTCTTTGCTTTTTTTTTTTAACATCAGTTTTCTCTTTCGAAAAGCAAAGCGTTGGACACCCCTGTCAGCCGTTTTGTATCCGTCTTGTGCGATCAGCTTGCATTTCGATCTGCTTTCTGTCGCTCGGGTTACCCGCGCTCGGTAGCTGGACAGGGGGGGCTCTTCACATGTGCATTAGTTGTATTTCCTGAGTTGTGCTCACTGTCGCGCAGCGATGAGAATTGACGATGCTCCTACATTGACTGTTTTTCGCCTCTTCCTTCCTTCGGTGAAGATCTTTCTGCTGGCTGCTGGCTGCTGGCTGCGCTATGAAGAGACCTTTGCACGTAGTTCAGATGCGTCTTTTACGAATGTCCTGCAGTATGTCGTTTTTGGTCTCTAAAACTATGTTCACAGAATCGTACATTGCAATTTTTCTCTGCTGCCCACCCACCGCCAATGTTACGTAAAACTGTCCATCTTCACCTCGCACCCCCCCCCCCCCTGCTGTCTCGTACCAAAACAATCGCAAAAAAACTGGCCGGAGGTGGGGAGCAGGCATGGTCCCCCATGTCCGGCTACCCGTCGGGGCGGTCCGTCCTCACGGAATGCATGGTCGAGCGGTTCTCGCGGTCGCCTCACGAGTGGGAGGACGCCTTCAAGAACAGGGACAATCGTGCCAAGATGCTCACGGAGATCCTCGCAGTCGAGTCGGCATCTACGACATCTACGAAGAAGGGGACATCCGGGAAGAGCAGCGGGGGAACTTCTTCCGCCAGCGCTAGCAGCAACCGAGAGGCAGGCCGGCTTGCGCCTTCGCCGTTCACCAGTAAGGCCGAGGGCGACGAGGACGGGGGGAAGGGGAAGGAAAAACGGCGGCGTCAACGGGGCCGGGGGAGGAGAGGAAAGTCGGCCGCTGGAGCTGGAGCCCCTGCCGATGCGGACGGGGGAGGGGACGATGGCGAGGGGGACGGTGCACCGGAGCCAAAGGAAACGGTGGCTTCAGTCAAGGGTTCGAAGAGCTCGAAAAAGACACGGAAGGACGTGGGGGCGCACACGGAAGAGGGGGGCGCTGTCGATGGTGCGGCCACGTCCGAGAAGAAGAAGGGCAAGACGAAGCAAGGAGGGGGCGTCGCCGAGGGAGAAGGAGATACCACCGCCACCCAAGAAATTTCCAAGAAAAAGAAGAGGAAGCGCCAAGAAGGGGCGCACGGCGGCGACGACACGAAGGCAGCGGGGGACACAGCAGCAGCAGCAGCAGCAGCAGCAGCAGCAGGGGGAGATGAAAAGGAGAAGGGAGCCGACCTCTCGTTCGTCATGGACGCCATCAAGAACTCGGTGTCCGCGGGCGACAAGCAAGCACCGCCGTCGCAGACGGCCACCAAGAAAAGAGAAAAGAAGAAAAAGAAAAGCGAGGCTTCAATAGGCGTCGGCGGCCAAGAGCGACGCTCTGAAAATGACGCGACGAGTGAGGCTAGCGGCGCCGGTGAGAAAACATCGGCGACGGCCAAAGAGGGCGGTAGCACTGGCGGCCAAGGGCCTGCTGACACTGGAAAGGGAAATAGCAAGAAGAAGAGCAAGAAGAAGAGTACAGCCTCTGAGGAGGAAGACTCCAAGTGGAAGGCGGTAGAGACTCCGGCGAAGCGAAGAACGGACGATGATGCTGCTGCTGTGGCCGTCGAGACTGAAGCACGAGGGAAGAAGAGTAGGAAGAGTGGCTTCCGCCTGTTTTAAACCCCATTGTGTGATGTAGGACTTGCCAACCCAAGCTTTTGCGACACGTGCTTCCGATGCGAAAACTAGTGTTGCTAGTTTCCACTACTGTAGGTGAAGCACACGTGTTGGAGATGTTACGTTGTCGCCCTCCATGTCAAGGAATAGAGGCCCTTGTGGCGCCGCCGTGCGCGTGGGAATGAAAAGCGTGTGTGAGCGGGGTGATTTTGCGCTTCAGGGATAAAATATTTGTTCTCCCTCGTGAAACATCGGTGGCTGTTTTTGAATGGTTTGAAACGTATCCCATCTTCGTAGCCGCCGTGTCAACGTGTCCACTGTGTAGCCAGGAAGTGTACGCCAAGATTGATACTGGTACGGTACATCAGTACAACACTTCATGCAGTGGTGGTGCGGTGGATGGGACACAACTACTGCTGTCATCCACAAGAACGCGGTTCATCGAAATGGCAAATCTTGGTCAGGGGCTGAAAGCAGCAGGAGCACACTGCAAACGATCCACGTATCGCATTGGCAGATTGTCGACCTCTTTTCGAGTTCATGCGTCAAGGTTGCAATGACTTATCTCAATCCAAAGCAAGCCCGAACGATCATGTCTTAGTGCTAGAATCGCTGTGTGTATCGGCATCATGAAGTTGTTGAGACTTCCTTCAAGAAAACAGTACACAAAGGCCTCCCTGCTCGGTCCACTCAACAACCCGATCGTCTATCTATCTACACACAACATGGTTAGGGCACACAGTCTACTCTAACACGAGGCAACCTCACAAATGCTACTGCTGGCGGCAGGCACGAGATTCATGCCCTCAATGGCCACGCAAGGTGCTTCTGGAATCATTGGTCGTGTCTGGCAATGGCTTCTCGCCAATGGTCTATTGGTTGGTCGAGGCCACGCAAAAAAAAACTCGCCAAACCGTTCATTTTCTTGTTCTTGCAAACACGCATGAAACAACACGGAAACCCCACGCGGCGGCAAGCCCGTCAACAACTCCCAGGTGATGTCGTAAAAACAAGTCTAATTCATAAAGGATGGCACACAAACAAGGGGGAAAGGCCACCTCACAAATCTATCAAGGGCGCATTCATGCGCTGTGTGCCTTGCCGTTAGAACACCCGGTGAAACCGAGCTCCTACCACTATCGTTCTGCAAGGCTTTTCTGCGGAGGTGTAACACCCCCGCCCTCTCCTTCTCTCCACAGCTCCTCCCGCCCAAGCCGTACCAGCACCACCGCCACACGACGCGCCACCTTCGAGAGGGAGCGAACCACCTGCACCGCGTGCCGCGGCGCGTTGGCGAGGCCGTCCCTCCCCTCAAGGAGCAACGCCGTCACCAGGGAGTAAACCACAAGGTACAGCGCGAAGAACGCCACCGCCAGAGAAACCCGCTTCGCCCCCGCCTTCGCGCGCTTCGCCAAGCCCCTCTTGAGAGAAAGGCCCACTGTTGGTGGCCCTCCCCGCGGGGCGAACAACGCCCCCGCACCCCTCCCCCCCGTCCCCAGGAGGCCCGAAGGAACTCCCCCTTGCAACGAAACTCCCGACTTTGGCAAGAGTAACCGCCGTAAACCAGGGAGGGAGTGCGTCTGAACGTAAACAGTCCCGGGGCCTACGAACGTGGTAAACGCGCCAGCAGGGCTGTTGGCTCCGTTATTGTTGCCTGTGGTGGGTACCGAGGCACGCCCCCCGGTGCCAGTGAGGCACGTTACGCCGCTGGTCCAACCCACCGCGCGAGAGGAGTCCACCAACCTCTTCTGCCCCGGCCTCAACCGCAACTTTTTTAGCTTTCCGTACCCGGCCACCGCGATTTGTCCTTGCCCTTCACACAAAGAGAGAACGCCCGTCGTTACAACAGGCCCGCCACGCTGCTGCTGTCGGCGGGAGAGCGAAGACCCCCCCCGTCCTCCTCCTCCTGCATCTGGGAGGGGCGAGGGCTTCACGACAACCCCCGGGCCGACGGCAACAATCGCCTGCGTCAGCAGCACGAGCTTGCGGGGCTTGTCGGAGCCGTGCCTGCTGCCTCTCGCGGCAGGGCGGTCCCCGCCCCTACCCTCTTGCCGTTGCCTAGCCTTGCGCCGGTCGCCGCCGTGGGCATCGTCATAATCCCGCCTTTCTTCACCGACGCTTTCGTCTCCGCCACCGCTGCTGACCGAGACAACGGCAACGTCTCCCGGGAACGGCGGGGCGAAAAAACAGTCCGTTTCGTTCGAGGCCATCGTGTTCGACACCCTCTCCAGACGGTGGTTATCTCGATGCTGTTGCTGCTGCTGCTGGTCCTGTCGCCCTTGGGCCGCCTTGCGCAGGCGCTGCTTAAGCCCGCCGAGGATTCCTTCCTTCTCCAGGGGCGCCGGCGGGCGGAGGGCTAGACCGACGCCTCGGGACACGATGCAACGGGGGTCCGCTTTCATGTGCTCGCCGGCCTGCCGAGGTAGCGGCAGCAGCATCAGCAGCAGTGGCGTCAGTATCGGTAGTGGTAGCGGCGGTAGCGCGGAGATCGAAACGCCGGTCGTTTCATTGAATGTTGCGCTTTGTGATTGTTTGATGTTGCGAGTGTTGTGTTGTTGTGATGCCCTACAACAGTTGGTTCCATCCAAGTTGAACCGACAGTGCTTCTGACTGCCCACCGTAGGAGCAATCGGGGCGGTATAACTCGGACGGGAGGCATTCAAGACTCGAGCACAGTGTCCATCAACTATGTGAAACACTGATTGCCTGTCAGCAGCTGACGACGAAAGGTGAAACAGCATGGAGGTGTGGTGGTGTGGCGCAATCACGTCATGAGCAGCCAGGCCATTCGGGGTAGGCGCCTCTGTGCTGCTGTATGTACGCATGACACGAGACGCCGTGGCACCTCAACGTTCGTGCACGGGCGGAGGGGAAGCCAGTGCGCCTAGAGTACGGCAGCTGTCCATTTTGTGTGTATGCACACTGAGGCTCTCGGTGTGCGTATGGTCATTCACTCGTAGCGCACATGTCCATTTTCTCATAGCGACACATACGTACATACAACCGGTGGGGTAGCAGTAGTACGTGCACCAAGCGGAGGGTTGTATAGTTGTATAGCAGTTGAACAAGAGATCGGGGCAGATGTACCTGCTCGTGGTGTATAGCTTCTCGTTCCGCATACTCATCAAAGCGTGCGGCGAAAGAAAGCAGAGGCCGCACCTTCAATGTAACTTGGAGGCAGCCACCCTTCACTTCGATCATCTCCACGCCCATGACACCCGCATCAGCATCTTCTCTCGCCAGCATCAGCACCATAAGCAACAGGAGAAGCACTACTTGCTTCCCGCATCGTTGTACCAAGGACACTCGGTTGACGCTACAACGGTTGGCGTTACAACAGCAGCGAGCCATCATCTCACTCGGTTGCCTTCCCCGTTATCTCCAGAAAAGGGCCGGCATCAACGCCAAACAGGCACTGCTATGCCTCAATTGCTGCCTCTGCCCTTACTCTCTTTGCCGGCTGCTGGCTGCTGCCTGCCCACAGCCCGCTGGATGCGGCATGTCTTCCGGGGCCCCGTGAAATGGTTCACACTTTTCAAACCGGTGACATCACCTGACATGCACCATATGCCCCTCGTGGCATGGAACAAAAACACCCGTGGGACCAATCCAGTCTGTCACCAAGCGTTGCAGCCGCGATCGACACTCGACAAAGCGATGGACGCCATCCGAGAGATGCCGCCGACGGATCTCCTCGCAGGAGCGGCGCTGGTGGCGTGCGTGTTTCTAGCCCTGATTGCGGCCTTTCGACGAAGCCCGAAAAACGCGCCTCCTGTGGTGAGGATGGGCGTGCCGGTGTTCGGGAACTTCGCAGCCTTCATCCGAAGCCCTCTCAACATGATCAGGGAGTGCTACGAGAAGTGAGTGGACGAGAGAGGTTGGCCCTTGTTGTGAAGGTGCATCAGGCGTCCTCGACTGACCTGTCTTCGAGCTGCTTGTGCACTGCATCCCCTTCTTTTGACATCGAAAACGAGTGCTGGTGTGTACTGCTGTTCTAACGGCGACGTGGCACGAAGACTGCTTGCTGCTGTTGTGACGTGCAACGCAGCTGCAAGTGACAGTCTCGCACAGTGGATACCTCAACAGGCACGCTTGAGAGTGGCATCGAACACCTTACGATGCTGCTTGCGGTCACGCAACGTAGCCTACGTCTGATATCTGATATCTGGGCGGTGTTGAGTTTCCCGCAATTCCCCCGTGGATATCCATCTACAGTAGCAGCCGCCAGAAATTGACCGCAGGCCATTCGCCGCGTGTACAGCGTACAGCAGTAAAGCACCGTCAACCGTCACGTCTTCACCAACAGGGATGTAGTGCAACCCTGGATACCCAAGGCGGCGGTGTTTGGCCAACGTCGTGGGGCAACGCTCGGTCACAACCAAAAAAACGCACAAGGGATCCGCTCGGTCTCTCGCTCGCGCGGAAAAAAGCTGCTTCTGTTTGCTTGCGGAAAGTGTGGGACTGCTGTACGTTTGGAGTGATGTACACGATCCGCCCTGCCTTCCCTTGATACCGTTCACGACGATGGGTTGGCGGCGGTGAATTTGGTGCCACCGTTCGATAAATGTCGTAGCTAAACAACACTGCTACATCAGAGCGGCGTTGTACGGCGCTCAGCTTTTGCTGGGTATAGGCTGTGCGGGTGAGACAGACAGACCTTGGGTACAACGACCTCATGGTGCCAGCCAGCCAGCGATTACAGCACGGTATGTCGGTTCCCATACAAAAAATACCCCGCGCCCCTCACTGTATGTAGCAGGGCGCGGGTCACCTCATTTTTTTTGGTCGCCTTTGCCCTTCTCGTTTTGATGTGCTGCACGCAGGTACGGTGCTGTGTATACCGTCCCCCTGATGGGGTTCAACTTCACGTTTCTGGTTGGACCGGAGGCTCAGGCACCGTTCTTCAAACTCAACGTGAGTTACTGCAGTTGGAGAGCGACGAATTGCGGCGTATCCTAAGTAGGGATGAGGAAGGGGCTCGAATGCCGTATACAATACTGTAGTTGCATGTTGTAATATCCTACTAGGCCAATTTTGAACAACTTGATTCTCAATGAAAACGAGGATGCCCGAATCAAATGGTGCGTTTTTCAGAAAGCCCTCGACCAGACGAGACGATCCCAACCGCAGCCACTGCTGTTCTTGCTGCCGCATAGCATAGAGCAGAGCTACAGCAGTAGCTCTGAAAATGACAATAGGTCCAGGGTGCGCTGTGTAGTCTACCTGGTATTGGAGTTGAGGGTTATCCTAGAGCTGTGCATTCTCATCATTGATCTGCCACGCTCTCTGGGCCTCTTGAATCGGTCTACTAACAGAGGGAAGAGACTTGAGCAAAAGGCAAAAAGGCAAGTAAAGTCCTTCCCTACGTCACCATGGTGTGCTTGGCCATTCCGAAAATACTAGAGGAGACGACCGTGGTGCCGGGAATGTAGATGTAGATGCTGTACAATTTTTTTTTTTGGAGCATCAGTCTCTCTCCTCTGAACCGTCGTTGGATCTTGGGGATTGCTTGTGCACCGTTTGAGTAGAGTTGGTTTTTGCTCTATTCTTGACAGGAGAGAAGCTATGGCAGCCTTGCACCAATCGCCCCGCCCAACGGAATTGGTTTTGTGGCAATCTATTAATACGACATCTACGAGATCACCCCGCTACACACGGCGGTGGCCGGTTCCGCCAAGCCCGAACCTTGCGGCAACGACACGAGACCTTGGTTCCTTGATAGACCTTGAACTATACTGGTACACCTTCCCCCCCCAGCACCCTGTTGTTGCATGTGTCTTGCATCGACCGTGCTACTGCTGTACCCGCCTGACCAGTGAGAACGGACATGTCAGTCTTCCAACACAATGCTATGTGTGTCTTACATCGGCTGCGCTAACCGACTCACCTCTGGAAACCCGTCAGCCTTAAGCTGGACATGAACCGCGAACCTGTTGGGTGTGTGCCCCTCCATACTGCGTTGCAGGACGAGACCATGAGCCAGAACGAAGTGTACGGGAGGTACACCAAGCCCGTGTTCGGCGCTGATGTGGTGTATGCGGCAGACCCGAAGAAGCGCAACCAGCAGATGCAGCACATGGCCTACGGCCTGCGGACGGCAAGGCTCAAGTCGTACGTTCCCATGATCGAGAAGGAGACGCGCAACTTCCTCAAGACCTGGGGTGACTCGGTGAGACTGCTGCTTTTGTTGCTGTTGCTGTTGTTGTTGCTGTCGCGGCCCAAACCAAAATGAGTTAAAGACTGTCGTTAGAGATGACCAGGGAACAAGAGGCCGCACGCTGGACACCCCCACAAGTGTAGAGAGGATTTTCGCAGCCCCGCACATGAGTATTGTGCAGCAGAGTATGGGTGTGGGTGTGATTTGTCGAGTTTACGCACGCACAACACCAACAGGAGACACGACATGTTATCGTCTCCCGTCTATCTCGTCGTTCTCGGCTGCAGGGGTGTTCCGTAGGAGGACAGATCAGCCTCACGTCTGTCTCTCTCCTGAAACACAACCGAAACCTCACACGCGTGTGTCCACGCCCAACTTATCTTTCCTCGTGTCCCGTGAGCTGGCAGCAATAGTAACTTGTCCCGCTTCTCTTTTGGCGGATGGGGTGGGCCTGCCTCCCGTGCTATCGACCTTGATGGCCCTGACAGCAGCACTTCATCTCATCAGTTCCAACATCCAAATGCCCTCTTTCCCCTCAGACGCGATATGTCCGCTTTCATCTAGCAGACCAGTCTGGCCTCCGCCAGGTTGAGGCTAGCACTCCTATGCATAACCCCCAGAACTTGCTTATCCTGTTTCAATGCCCCCCCGCTCCAAAAACATGAAACGCCTCTTCTCTTTTTTTAGGGTGAAGTCGACCTGGCTTCCGCGTTGTCAAGGCTGACCATCTTGACGGCCTCCCGCTGCCTTCACGGAGATGAAGTACGCGAGAACCTGTTCGAGGAAGTGGCTCGCCTTTTCCACGACCTGGATGAAGGCATGACCCCCCTCTCGGTATTCCTGCCGCATGCCCCGATCCCCGCTCACTTCCGACGTGACAAGGTACTGTAAACCCGCATCACAGGGTCCGGGGAGGGGAGGGGGGGGGTGTACTCATGTTTTGCATGCCTTAGTGACTAGACCATTGACCACGAGAGGACGGAGCTGGGGGGGCTTCAATTTTCTTTGCTTGAGAAGGCATGCCTATGTCTCTTTGGTTTGTTTTGGGTTTGATCCAAGTAGACACACGTTGACGTTGTTATGACTTTCTTCGTCTTGGGGCAAAAAAAAATTGATCACTCTCATCCGTGGCCTCTTTGCGTCGCTCTGTTTGTATTCTTTGTTTCTGCTCTTATTTTCAGTACTGCCTGTCCGAACGTCCGTGCCATCCTTGTTACATGGCTGTATAGAAAATCAACACGAAGGTCCTTTTTGACGTGGTTCACGTTTCGTGATGAATCAGCTAGACTCAGCAAATGTGCACGCTTTCAGTCGGTGATGTATGCTGTGCTCTGCCATGCCGTGTCGGGCCATGCGATGCTGTGCCTGAGTTCCGTTGGTTTGGTCGTACCCCTTTTGGTTTGTGACGGTGGTTGTGATGGTGATGGGTGATTGTGGTGATGATGCTGATGACGGTCATGGTGACGATGACAATGATGGAAATGGAGATGGTGATGGTGATGTAATGGTGACGTCATGGTGATGGTGACACAGGCTAGGAAGGAGATGGTGACCGTGCTGTCTTCCGTCATCAGCGCGAGAAGGGCGGAGCAGGCATCCGGCACCTCCACCGTGGAGAAGACCGACCTCTTGCAGGTACGGTGACGACACCAACACCAACACTATCTTGTACCATACTACTTGTATCTCACTCTGATATCCACGTTCAGCACTAAATAGTACTCGCGTACAATCATCAGACGATTCAACGGTTGCATTTCATCGGCATAAAAGACTGGCCTAATGAAGGCACGAAGGTACGTGTACTGGCGTCACCCGCTGTGATGGCCACGTGCCAGGTAGCATTCGCACATGCAGTCATGAAACGATCTGATTTCATCGACGCCATTGCAGTTCACGATAACGGCGCTACCGGTGCACGTTGGTACTGTAAAGTGTATTGGGTATTCAAGGCATTCAATATTGAAAAGCCCTAGTAGCCTCCTCGGCAAGAACCATATGCATACGTGCTCACTAATTTCGTTCGCATACTTTTTTCAGTCCGGTTACTTGGGTTCTCTTTGCCTTGCCTTTCGATTTACCATTTGTTTTTTTCTTTGGCGCCCTTTTTTTTTTGCAAGGTGTTTGTGGACATGAAGTACAAGGACGGCAGCACCAACACCGACGACCAGGTGGTGGGCCTGCTCATCGCCCTCCTCTTCGCGGGACAGCACACCTCTTCCATCACCTCCACCTGGACCACCCTCCTCACCACCCGGTAAGCAGCTTTCATCTTTCATCCACCTGTCTGTCCAGGGTAGGGTGAGGTGTTGGTCGTGCTGTGGTGTCTGTCGTCCGTGAGGCTACCTCGGGACGCGAATTTAGGCCCCATCATCTTACGTGTACCTGACTTGACTCCTCTCTTGGCAACCATGCAAGCCTCGTTTCGAGCATATCGTGTGTTGATGGTGTTGGTGTTTGATCTGTCGTTTTGTGTACCAAGCTCGGCTTCCCGCCAAGACATTGGACTCGAAACTAGCTTCTAGCTCCCTCCTGGCTGTTGGGATGTTAGGCTTTGACCCAGGCGTGGGAACAGTCAGGTTTTCAAGGTCAAGCTCTTGTGCTTCTGACTTCTTGCACGAGTGTAGAACGACCAAAAACGATCGTCGTCACGCTGATGACTCGCTCAACGAGACTCGATTGGTGGTCCTTCTGGACAGCTTTTCTAGGTAGCTCTTTTACACGCGAATCCGTCGCAAGTAGATCGATTTTGGCCTTGTCATGCGTGTAGTCTCGTGGTGGTCGTTCGTTCCACTACCACTATTAATACCACTATCACTGCCGGTGCACGGTTTCGTCAACAAATCGGAGATCATCGGAGATCATCGGAGACCCACCCCACCCGACATCCATGTCGCCCCCCAGCCTCATCGCGTTGTCGTTCTTGTCCGCACTGGGTGATACCAGTACCTGTACATGCCGAGTTGCAGCAATTTAAGTGGAACGCCAGCGGAACGTCGTCGAATTGTGGTTTGTGTTTGTCGCCTTCTCTCGCAGGGACCCCAAGATGCTGGAGCGGCTTCTCGAGGAGCAGGAGACGGTGCTCAAGGACACCCAGAACACGCCTCTCACGTGGGAACACCTTGGCGAGATGGAGCTGCTGCACGACTGCATGCGCGAGACCCTCCGCATGTACCCGCCGCTGGTGGGTGTTGTATTACGTTGTAGTCGCTTGCCAGTTCCTGCGGTTGTTTCGACAGTGCCGGGATGTTTGTCTGGTCTTGCGGTACGGTACGGTACGATACTGAGAAAGTGTGGAATGGGGTCTTGTTCGTCGTGTGTACAGGAGTACCTCGGACTGCAGTTTGTTTCAAACGCCATAGAGATAAGGAGTGTGTGGTGAAGCTGGTGCAACGGTTGCGTACCAGAGCCTCTTCTCTTCTCTCCGTACGCGCCCGCTTCCCGTCGTGCATGCTGCCTATTCTCGCCCCGCGATGGGGGCAGAATCGTCATGCTGATCTGGTCAAACAGAATACCATTTAATTATATTATTCACTTGCATGCTGCCCCCTTGAATCGCAAGGGTGCATGCTTGTGATATCATGACAGAAAATTCCTCGTCTAACACACGATGCAGAACAGTTGTGCAGAGTATTCCATTGAGGGTCCAAGTTACGGCCATCGCCCTCCATCAGCGTAGGTGCATCTCTGCGACCGATCCAAAATACTCACCCTCTGTACCGACTGCTGACCACGAAGTTCACATATTGGATCGGAACTTCATTCATCCTGGTGTGAGTGCTGTGTACTTGTAGCAGTTTCGACCTGAGCCTCAGAGCTATGCAGGCGAATACAGTACCGTGATGGAATTAAGGATGCTACATGTACCCGACTGATCGGAATTCTTGGTGTCGACAAGGGGATGAGCTTGCCGTCAATCAACTCTCCCACCGTACCCTGCTTGTTGTACTTGTGGCAACCGCTATTGCATACTGGTATGCATACATGTACTATATGACATGATATGACAGATCCTCTTGTTGCGTATGGCGAAGAAGGACTTCACGGTGACCTCGAAGGGACAGAGCTTCACCGTTCCCAAGGGACACTTCGTTGGCACCTCCCCGCACGTGGCAATGCGCCTGCCCACCGTCTTCAAGAACCCCGACGAGGTGAGAAAACTAATCCATTCTCTTTGGTACCATACTTGCAGCAAGCAGTTACAACGAAAGCACCCTTTTATTTACCGAGATATTGTTTTTTGCGACAGTACATTCTCCGACTACGCCAAGACTAGAGTCGAAGAGGGAGGAGGTGTTGGAATGCCCCCGCGTCGTTTTTTGCAATGTTGATATGAGAGATAGGAGGGCACAAAACTGCTGGACATGTGTAGTGTAACGAGGAACCGACCAAGATTTGACGACAAGTATCTTGGTGCGGTAAGCTAAGCAGTGATGTGGCGCGACCTCCGGAAGCGGCTGGTTCGCGTGAATTTGTTGAATCGTCATTTTTCACACTCTGGCTTGTTTGCTTGCTGTGCTAATCGTTTTCGTGAATCTGAATCTGACCGTCTGTTGTGACACCTGATTCTGTCGATGATGCCGTCGATGATTGAATCCTGTGGATGATGGCGACAGTTCGACCCTGACCGGTTCGGTCCTGAGAGACAGGAGCACAAGCAGCCCTTCGCATACCTCGGCTTCGGCGCAGGAATGCACCAGTGCATGGGGCAGCAGTTCGCTTTCGTGCAGGTGTGTTAAACGTTATCGTTAACGTGTTGGTGTGTTTTCCAGGAGGCGGTCGGGATATGTACCATAGGAGAGGCTTAGATGAGCTGTTGGCCACCTCGTGTTGACGAACCAATGTTTGTTCGTTGAGGCGAGTGACGTGTGGACATTGCAGGTGGAGCAGCAGATCGCCGTTGGACTGTGCTGTTGAAAGGCCCGTTTCGTCAGGCTTTCGGTTGATATTTCGATATTTCACAAGGAACAGCTGTTCATTTATACCAGTAGGGTGTCTCGGAGGGAGCGAGGGTGTGGCCACTTGGGAGGGGGGGGGTGTACTCATAGTCGTGCATGCCGTAGTCGTTAGGCCATTGACCTCGCATCCCTACAAAGCCGGGACGGAGAGGTCGGGTTCTCACCGGACCAGGCTCTCACATCAGCAAGCGCGAAGCACCGTGAGGTAATCGGCGAGTCGCATGAAGGGTGAGCTGCATCCTGCTAAGGGTGTTCAGCATCTTGTGCTTACTTCCTTGCGTACGGATGACAGCTGCGTATGACTTAATTTATTTTCTGGTGCTTTCACTTCCAGAGACAGCTATAAGCACTGTGTAGCTGCCTTGAGGATGCTTGACCAATTTAACACAACGTGGTGCGATCATCCCCCTTGCGCGGAGTGAGGTTTCTCCACCCCGCACAACATGATCTACTCGACCACCATTATGGTAACCGCCAAAACAAAAACAGAGGTAAAAAAAAGCGGTAACCTGGTTGCCGAGTTCACGAAGTGAATTGGCTTCTTTTACAACGTCGTTGCCAAGCGACGAAAACCCAATCCCGATGGCAAACACCGGGGGGGGCGGCTTGTTTTACAACGTCGTTGCCAAGCGACGAAAACCCAACCCCGATGGCAAACACCGCGGGGGGCGGCTTGTTTTACAACGTCGTTGCCAAGCGACGAAAACCCAAACCCGATGGCAAACACCGGGGGGGGAGGGGGGGAGGGCAGGGCAGCCGTACGTACCTCGACCATGGGCAGTCCATTGAGGCATGTATGCACGTTGACGCACATGGTACGTACGATTTGTTTGCTGGCGGTGTGGTTTACACGCGTGGCGGCAGTGCCCTCATCATTGTTTCGTTGTTGGAGTCCTCTACTTCGGGCGTCACGGCTACTCTTCAAACGTTGAGTTGTCACGTTTTTTTATTGATGTGTTTTTTCTTGGCTTAAGCGTCAGTTTCTTTTCTTTGGTTCCCTCAGGTGAAGACGATCTTGTCTGTGCTTCTGCGAGAGTACAAGATCGAGATGGTCGGAGAGCTTCCCCCTGCCGATTTCAACGCGATGGTCGTGGGCCCCAAGGGCAAGTGCACCGTGCGCTACACCAAGAAGACCGCGTGAAGAAGCAAGAGAAGCGGCTTCATCTGCCATGAACCGTCTAGCTTGCAGAGGGCACGGGGGTGAGCGCTGCGTGTGACGCTACGAACCAAACGACCGACACCGTGGGATCCGACTTGGTGGGAGCCACACGCAATCACGGAAATGCTGGGGCTATCTAGTGCCTACTCCGTAGGCGAGGCTAGCGCGGGGGATCACTGGTTCATGCCTTGTCCCCGTGGGACGGTAGGCACAGGGGAGGGGGGGGAGGGGGGCGAGAAATCGAGACCAGCCTGGCGTGTTGGCGTTGTTGGATGTTCGTCAGAGCCCGCTTGCTTCGTGCAGCCGGGAAACTGACCTATTATAGTTTGTCTTGTTTGTGTTTGGATCCTATCTTATTTTTTTGTTTTAGCCGGTCCAGTGTTGGTTGTGTGTTGGTTTGGTTTGTTTTAGGGTTGCATTTCTTCGTTTCTTCCAGTAACGGGCGTGACGTTGTTCCAATCACACTTTCGCTTTTGTCACGGGTCGCGTGTAACACAGACAAATGTATCCATACGAGACGCGACCAGGCGGCACTGGCGGAGTAGGAAGCTTAATGGGCGAGGTGTTTTTGGAAGTATGACGGCGGCATATGGCGGTAGCAGGAGTGACACTAACCCAACCAGAGTATGGCCTAGCGTGCTTCGTGCTTCATCTGCACTGTACGAAAAGCAGGTGTCAGCCTGGCTGGGAATTTAAGCCCCGATCAATTTTCCCCCACAAAGGGTCAACAAGAAGTGAAACAAGAAGTGGATGTCGGGGAGATCTCCGGTACACTGATCTCTCTCAAGATATATTTGTACCCTGTGTACTCGCTTTTTTCCAACGGGTACTCTCTATTCCCTGTAGAACACAGGAGACGAGGAACGCTTGCTGTTGTTGGATATCTTCACACAACAGCAGTGCCGCGTGAAAGCATAAGAGTAGGATAGGATGAATCGAGACCACCTTGGTTCCTTGTCTCTCTAATCTTAGAATCAAGAGTACCCTCGATAGCCGTATGGAAGGGAACCCCTGGCAGGAAGCTCGAGGCGTGGTCAAAGAGGGTCACACAGGAGGGGATATTGTCGGGTCTTTAGCCCTTTCGTGCGCGAACACGGGTCTGTTTGGCTACGCGTGCAGTACCCCCAAAGGGGTCGAGGCAACGACGCGCTCCAGCACACCACAGGTGGAAAACAAGGGAACAATGAATCTAACTGGACAGGTGGGTGGCGTTGAGCTCAACACATGACTGCTGCGTACTTCTCGCTGATGTTCCCACCACTTCCTCTAGGCACAACACTTTTCGTTGTATTGCCGACGTGCCCAATCCTATCATGAAGCCGCGGAGTGCTTGCGGGAAGCATGCTTTCTGAATACTTCGCAGAAGCCTAGAGCGATTTTTGCGATGGGCTTACATCTAGAGCAGGACACAGCACGTACACATACCACCACACCGTCAGAAAACCGTCGTGGAAAGGTAAAGGTATGCATGCATAGGCACACGAGTAAATACATGTCAGGCATCTGAGCAAAGTGAGTGCCGTGCATCGGGTAATATACACGGGATGACTGGATGACCGAAAATGACGCACAACTCCACGCGCTCCCTATCATAGTATCTAATACGGGTCATCTTGATTCATGGGCTCTACATCCCAGCCATCAACACAGTAGGGACCCCCCCCCAACAAGTCGGCCCTGCTGTGCCCCCGACGACCGCAACCATCCGCTGCTCTTGGCGGCCCCGCCGCCCCCACACCACCAGCGCTTGCCCCCGCCCCCTCGCCGTCTATGCTATCCCCGAGGAACAACCGGCAAAGCAATCGTCGTAACGGCTGCGGGAGCTTGTTCGTGCCGGCCCCTCCGCTGCACAACAAACCGCCTAACAAGGCATCCGCCCTCTTCATCCTGGCGGCATCATCGTCAGCTAGACCGTCCCCGTTAGCCGCGCGCTCGAGGGCCAGCATCAGCCCCAGCGGCGAATCGAAGGCTCGGACGATAGCCTCCGCCCTCGCCGCGCTGCACCCGGGAGCCTGCCGCACCATGGCTCCCAGCACCTGCCTCACGGTCGTGGATCCCGCACGCTTCGCGCAGCCCTGGGCGTACTCCCCGTAGGTCATCGCCGGCCTCAGCATCGCCCCCGCCCCCGAGCACTCGCGGGACCCCCCGACGGGCCAAAGCCCTGCCCCGCGTCGGCAGGATTGTTCTAGGAGGGACGCGATATGTCGGTGAGTCCGCGCGAGAAAGTCTACGGTGCCGCGCAGGCTGTCGCACTGCACCACGGCAAGGCCCCCGCAGGCCTGCGACGAGACCAGGGCTGTCCTAAGGGCGGCCGGGGCGAGCTGCTCCTGGTGGTTCAGGTTCCCTTCCACCAGGTAGATGCGCCGCCGGAGGCCGCTCAGCTTGAGGCGCCGCTTCTGCTCTTCGTAGCTGATCCGACAGGCGGACGCAGGATGGAATGGATACGATTCACCCCACCCCCAAAGAAAAGAGCGAGAGAACGAGAGAGAGAGAAGGCGTAAGGGAGGGGGAGGGGCAGAGTCGGCAGGCCAAGAGCAAGCATATGTACATGTAGACATGTAGGGCGGTTACGGGTGGGATGGGGGGAAATACAGAAAGAGAAGAGTATCGGTGTGCAAAAGCACGTGGATCATAATCCTTTCGGCCAAGAGTACATCGGGCGGGGCGGGGAACACAAGGATGCCCTATCATTGGTTACCACGCAAAGGAGATGCGCGTGTTGATGAGTGTAGACTGGGTTATTTATGAGCTGTAGGAGCTCTGTGTGTTCACAAGTGTAGAGGGCGACATAGCAAAGCTAGGGGGGGGGGGGGGGGGTCGGTATCGGGGTCCAGAAGTCGTCCATGTTCTGCAACGATGCAATAGTCACACGCACCCCTCGCCCTGAGAACTAAAATAAAAACTACAAACTGCCACAATCAAGCGGGTCACGAAAACCGCGAATCAGTAAAACTACCTGTAAAAAAAAAACAAGTACACAAAAGAGTATACTGCTGTACACCCATAAAACACATACAAAAACACACTCGTGCATCAAAACAGCCAAACGTTGGGAGGAGACAAGGGTGGACGCAACGAAGTCTTGGCTTACCGGCCATCGATGATGCTGCTGGCCAGATCCGAGGCCGTTTTCCGCTCCACGATGTAACCCAGCAGCACCTCCGACGTCGGGTCGTCCCCCCTTCTAGCTATCCAGAGCATGTCTCCGAGCGGTAGCTGTCTGGTTTCGCAGCGTATCCCCTTCTGCAGAAGCGAAGACTGAGGTCGACGTGGCAGACAAAGCGGGACAATCAGGTTTCGATCATTTTGCGGGTGTTCGTTCCCACCCTTGGCAGAGGAGACAGCAGCGGAGTACAAGATGTTTACATTTACCTGAGCACAATAATAGAACCGCGTCAAAAGGTCTACTCTACCCCAAAAGAAAAGTTGAGACAGGAACAATCCTCCGTCCTCTCGAGGATGCGTGGTCAATGGTCTAACCGCTAAGTCATGCAAAACATAAGAGTACGCCCCCCCCCCCCCGCCCCCCCCTCCCCTACCCGTACCTGCACAGACATGAACTCGTGCTCGCGGTTGTCAACGATAAGCCACGCCTCCCACTGCCCGATGAAAAAACTGGGCGCCTTCGACGAGCGCAAGGTCTCGCCACCCTCCTCCTCCCTCCTCGCGCGCGAGGTCAGTCGCTTCGGCGTAACGTCAGGCGTTGTCTGTCCGCCGCCACCGCGAAGCGCGGCGAAATTGGAAACCAGCGACAGGGGCCGACCGCCGGTGGTTGTCGTTGCGCTGCTGCCCACGCGGAGGTTCATGCGGAGCAGCGAGCGGCAGTTGGTGTGGGAGGCAAGACGGCTACCAGCACCAGTATTCGTCACAGACGAGGTTCCGGTACTGTTGTTGCTGGATTTTCTAGCTCCTCCTCCTCCTCCTCCTCCTCCTCCCCGGGAAGACGAGCTGCCGGAGGGTTCGATATTTTCTTCGTCGGTCCTACGGACACCACTGCTGTTGTCGGGTTCCGGTCCGGCCGGCGGCAAGCCACGCAGCATTCGGCGGGCGGTGAAGCTCCCTACCCCTTCCAGCGCGCACGCCTCCTTCTCTGTGGTGATCGGGAGGGGGTAACGCTTCAGGGACTTCATGGCCCGCATCAGCCCGTGCCTGCAGAGAATGCGTAAGCAAGCGAATCGACACGTCGTAAGAGAGGGTTGGGTGTCACCGCCAACGAGTCTCGTTTGAAGCTCTGTACGTCGGGCAGCAATACCTTACGCGCAAAGGAAAAGTACAGTGCGCAAGCTTCTTGTGCTCTCTTTTCCCGCTCTCCGTCCAGCAAGCCTCTATCCTTTCTCGGCCTCTCAGCTACCGTAGTCGCAGTCCTTCGCTCGAGCTAGCTCTGCGAGAACATCGTTTCTTTCCGGAATTCAGATTCATATATATTTTCTCGAAAACTCGCCACGCCGCACTGCCTCCTCTCGCTTTTTGGAAAATGTTATACTACTGCTTGTGTGTACTCGGCACAACACGGATCTCCGAGATCTCCGGGGGCTACGTGGATTGGATGTTTTGAGTGTGATGGACTTCACGCGCGAGGCTCTGTGCCTTGCCCGCGTCTCTCTCCCCGTATCAACACAAGGAACTTGAGTCACTCCTTTGTGCAGAAACGCTCTCGACAAGAGCCAGCGAGCGTGACAAACGAACTATACGCGCCGACAAACCAAACATAATATCTCTATTTGATTGTGTTGGGTGTTGGCACGGAGAACGAAGAACTCCTTCCTTCATCCTCCTTGATTCTCGACCTCTGAACTGCTACCATACATATCTCGAGCCCCGATAGCGCAGCTTGGTGTGTATTTGTCTGCCTCTCTGTCTTTCACACGTACACACGGCCAGCAGATCAGCAATGACCTTCGCCTTGGAATAGCTCGATTTCGTTAAGCGGGCGGAAAAACGAAGCGCTAACAACATACTTCTTGTAAAACCTTTCGGTAATGCATGGTACACGTAGCAGTTCCCCGCATGTACGTGGTATTTTCGCATTTCGCCGACAGAGGCACCGCCGTGGACATGTGGGCAAATTTGCAAATTTATTTGCAATTTAAATTTGCGCGAAAAAAGTTGCCATCAATACCATCTCAAACGGCGCGCCGAAACCACAGGGGCTTTGCTCTACTTCCCCAGGCCAGGGAAACCGTTCCGTTCCACCATTTGTAAGGTACCCGTCAGTTCGACAGCGAGGGCAGGCTTTGTCGCGTTGAACTCATGGAGACAATCACGACGATCGTGATTCACACACTACAGCAGCCTATCGGGTTCTGTGTATAATGGAACAACCGATGTGGTCAGCATGGCGTGGGGGCTTCAAGACCAAGTTGTCTCTGTTGCAGCACAAATACACACAGGAACAGCATTCGCATAGCACACCTTGTGGCCGCTGGCCTGCGGTGTTCATGTGTACATGCCAGTTCACCTTCTGTTCTAGAAATGGACCAACGGCGGTTTTCCCGTACAGCAACAGCAGTCAGACGGGAAAACGAACACGTTGTGCAAACCACAATCTGAACCTCCGAAAGACCAGCAATCTACCCCACACAGCACCAGCTTCCTAAGTGTGTCGGTGCAACGGAAGGACGTACCTGAGCTTCACCTTGCCGGTCCTCAAGCACTCCTCATCGAGGTTCTTGAGCTCAACCAGGAGAGGGGCGTTCGATACACACGCACAGCAGTCCGCCGTGTTGAGTACTCGTGCTAGCGCAGCAGCATCGCCACCGCCACGACCGCTGGCCCCACTCTTGCCACGGGAGTTCCCACCCCAACCCCCGAACCTCCCCCCTCGTCCTCTTCCGGTCATCGTGGATACTAGCCAGCTAAGTTATGACAGGTTCTTGGTTGTCTTGCTCTCCGAAGTGGGGGTACAGTAGATGGACAGCAGAGACGGGGTGGGTAATAACTAGGTCACGATGTCTGTCGTGACCCCCCGCGCTGCTTTGGTGCGGACACACTCGCTAGCGTGTGACCAACTTCTGCCAGACATCAGATCTTGTAAGCCATCGGGATTCTCTCACGACGACGACCAGCTACACTCAACTAACTCGCCCCAGGTATGCTGGGTTTAAAACACGAAAGCGGTACTGTCTGTAGAGAAAGGGGGGGCAAGAGGTCCTCCAAGAGCACGCCTGCGGGCCGCAGCTGCTTCTCTGGTCTCGGCTCGGGTGCAGCTGGGACGCACAGCAGTCACTAGTGGCAGCATTATCTACGGGATCACGCACGGCCGTGTGTCTACGTACTGCTGTATAGTAGTGCATTCCTACCCGTGCCCCCGTGCTACACTACTGTGTACTCAAACTACTTGCGCACACACTCGAGTTTTTTTTCTGCTGCATTTGCACCGGTCACAGCAGGAATAACGTTTGTAAATCATAACAGCAGCAGTAACTGACAGTACAGGACTACAACGCCTAAATAACGAGGGAAAAGCCGACTCCCGCTTTTCATTTTCAACTGTTTCAATAGTTCAGCAGACCCGGCTTCATCGTGTTGTTTCGCCTTCTCTCTGCCCCATTGCAAGCCTGATGTTTGAAGAAGTGGAGCCGATTTTTAAGACCTCATTTACCATTTGCTTGTTTCGAAAACACGCGTACGTCGTAGTCGTAGTCGTAGGCCCAGTTTAGCGGTCCTAAATAGTGTCACGAAAAAATTGTGTATTGTACGTATTCAGGGCATCACGGCTAAACCTCTTGTATGTATGTAGCGGTTATGAACCGCTAAACCGGGAAAAAGCCCATTTGTGCCCAACAGGGCCATGCATGTTCTCGTTGCAGCAGTCATACGAAGGTCCGGATGAAGACGTAACCTCCGTGCGTAAGGAGGACAACAGCAAATACCGCAGGGTTGCGAGTCATCGCACCCCCGGGCAATGCGGTCATTTTTAAAACACTTTCGCCATATCGTCTCCTAAAAACCGAAAATTGCTTAATTACTTGAGATTGTATGGATTAATTAAATATGCCAGAGCAGTGGCAAGTGTGAGAGGATTCGTAGAAGAACTGTTCCTCCGTAAACGATTTCGCTCATACAGAAGCCGGGCTGCACTGACTGACACCTGGGACCAAGGCTATTCGTTGTTTTTTTGCTGTTGAGAAAGGAGTTTTTCACCATAAGTTGTATCGAAGTGTGGGGCGCGTGTGTGCTAGGGGACAGACTTCTGTCCGTGAGCTTACCCGCCTTGAGTACGATTCCCCTGACTTTGGCGATTTTTGCACATGACCAAAGAGCGACGACCTCAAGGCGCTTGCGTCCGAAATAATTGATCCTGCCCCCGTATGTACTCCCCAAACCCAAAAACAATTAATTAAATCAAACTCCCCCATATATATATTTTGTTGTGCATCGCACCCCTGTGCGATGACTCCGGACCCTGTGCGAAAATCGAATTAAATCATTTAGCCACTAATTTGCATTGCACCCCTGTGCGATGACTCCGGACCGGGCGTTGACTGGGCAACCTTGTACGGTTCGGTACACTATTAATATCATACAGTGCATTTCAATTCACGAAAGCACAAAGCTTGTTCTCCCTTCTGTACTGTATGCCCCTCTTGAAGACTGGACGTCTATAACGTGGGGCAAATTCGTGACAAGGCAATGGCAACTAACCACGTGCTTGAAGCATCTCATTTCTGCTATTTGCCGCGTGTATCGACCACGGTTAAGCGAATGTATCTCTGATATCTGCCTTGCGGGCTGGTCGAGCGGCGTGCATTGCCAGGAAAGCCATTTTTGCCTTGCGAAGATAGTGTGCTGCCTCGCTCACGCCACACGACTCCGTGCACTCTTCAAGGTGGCCAAAATCCGACGATGGCTCCGAGTATGGCGGTGGTGCCGTCACCCCCCTGCCGTTCACACCGTCAACTTCTGCAGTGCTATCTAGCTCTAGCTCTAGCTCGTCGAAGGAGGAGTTAGGCCCCTCCGTGAACATACGGACAACTTCTCAACGAGCTCGTCATTCGCGTCCTTCCTGCAAAGCTTGGGCGATCTCTTCCTGCGCGCTATTTCTGAGTGCGCTACCTTCTGGTCAAGAATCTCCAAAACCTCAAGTATCTGGCCAACGTTGAGTCGCGTGCGGGGCTGTTATGTAGCTGCAGCGTGAGTTGGTTGTTTCCCCGCGCCTGTAGCTAGAAAGCCACCTTGCACCTCTTTGCGCGTGGGTGGACTTGAGACGCAAGAGGAACTCTGCGCCTTCTTTGAGTGCACACTGGTGGCAAATGCGGTGCATCTCGTTGCCATCTGGATTCTCCGCCTCTCCGCACATGCCGTGCATACGGCCACCACAGCCACACCTTTACAATCGTGCGCGCCTCTTGGACTTCCGTGCCGTATCTGGAAGCTTGCACAGTAGTTGTCCATCCGCTCACCGCATGGTGTGTATGTGTGTCTTGCTGTGTGGTTTTATTTAACATCAACCACGCTAACCGGCTGACCAACGTCGTTGTGTGCTGTGAGTGTGTGCAAGCGAAGCGCGCACGGGGTCTCCGCAACATTTGAACCGATAACCGCTATTGGCGGCTGAAAACATGCCCACAAACCGCTATTCAGGGCATCCCGCTAAACAGGGAACCGCTAAACGGGGACCACGACTTGACTGTGATGTGGAATGTGTAACCCCATGTACATTCCGTCCTCGAAGAACGAGATGCTGCTGTTGTTTACCGTACGCATAGTAGTCTACACATGATATTGAACGCGAGGCAGCTCGGCTTTTCCGCAACGAGGACTGTCTAGAGCATGGGCTCTAGAAGAAGAGCAGCTTGACCAGCCTTGCAAACACTTTCTCCCCTCCCTCGGTTGTTCTTCGCCCACAGGATGTCTACCCCCGACGCTGCTGCTGCTACCACCACTACCTCCTCCGTTGGTGCAATCGAAACTGTCGCTGCTGCTGCGGTTGGCGCTACGTCTGCCGTTGATGCCACCACCACCACCACGATCGTGAGAATGGCGCCAACAGCAACGTTTTCAACGCTTCCGCTGGGTCCGCTGGGCACGGTGGTGCTGTACTTGACGGTGGCCGACATGGCGCAGTTGATCGGGACGAACAAGGAGATGAACACGAGCGCTCTCGACTCGCCCGAGTTCTGGCGGGAGCGTTGTTGCGGCACGTTCGGCCGTCACGTCGACTACATCGAGGTACGTTCACATCGTCTGATTATTTAGTTTCCATCGTATTCCAACGACTGTGTAGTTTTTTTTCTTAGTACAAGTTTAACACAACAAATCTATCTCTATCCATGGAAGAAGGTCTACATGTAGGATAAAATAGTAATGAATTCATGGCGTTACCGGAGCATACCTGTAGTTGTACGATTCCCTAATCCAAGCTGCATACAACGATATCTCAGTGATCCTCTTACAAACACAAATATTCCTTGTTCTTTTTGATCGGGACCGGTGCCCTTCGATGCTTTCGTGAGGCCTAGCGCTGCTTCCTTTCACTGGGGTCGCCCCTGTCCTTCGGCATGCATGCTCCGCGGGATGTATGCACTCACCTACTCACTCTTGCCCCTGTTTCGGGGAAATCTGTTTACCTTCGTCAACACATGGCCTCTACACTGCTGTATTTCCGGTGTTTTTTTCTCTCGACGTGAAACTTGTCGGAAGGGGGCGTCGTTGGATTTTGTTGAAAATTGTTGGTATGGTGAAGCGGCGACCGGTTGGGCAAGTGGACCGAAGCAACACACATAATTGTAACATTTTTTTTTTTAATGTGGTGACGTGATCCGTTTCTCATTTCACTCTCGCTTTCACACCGTTGAGGTAGGGATACATGTAGGGATGGATCTCTTGGTCCTAAGATACGATACGACGCATCTATTTGTACTGACTGCTGTACTGACTGCTGGTGCCTTCCGTTGTTTGTTCGTGTCAAACTATCTCTCTCTCTCTCTCTCTCTCTCTCTCTCTCTTTCTATCTCTCTCTCTCTCCGTCTCTCCCCCCCCCCCCCCCTCTCTCTGTCCCGATCTCTGTCTCATGGATGAATCCAGTCCGTTGGCAAGAACGAATTTCTAGCGTTCCACATGGCAAAGGTGCTGATGCTGCCAGGCGAGTCGAAAACCAACTCGCGGTTGCCGGGAACGGAAGCATTCGAACGATCCGTGTGGACGCGTCAGCTCCTGAGCTTTTCCGTGGGCGCGTCGAGCCAAGACAGAAACGACGAGGTATGTAGGCGATGACAGCGAGTACTCGACAACATTGTGATACTGCAACATGTTGGTCAGCAGGACACTCTCTGGTTTGTTTCCTCCAAGTGGTGACCTCGGTAGTCTGAAGTGGCTGAAGGATGCCATGGGCACATGGACTTTTCTTGTACCTTTTGGCGCAGCGCAGCAGCGTTTGTGCAACATCGGTGGCTGTTCAGACGCTGGCCATCAATACTGGCCATCAATCGCCTTTGGGTTGACGTTTGTGTTCTCTCTCTCTCTCTCTCTCTTTCTCGTTTTTTTGCTGGTGATGGACTCCTCTGGTCGGAAAGGGTCCGTCTCACACGCTGTTCGAGTCGCGATGTGCGAGGATGCTCGAGGATATGCGGTGTGGGAAGATGCCCCGAGAGGCGGTGGCTTCGATCGGGAAGCGATGCCAGAGCGATTGGTAGGTCTCAGGTCTCAGACCTGGTCGATGGGGAACTCCAATACCCAATTGGTAGTGCGTTGTGTGTTGTGTGTGTTTTGTTTCCGGCGTTGGGGGAGTATTTTTTTTTTTTTTTGGTTTTGGGGACGCAATATGGTAAACGCCACTTCACAGTCCGCAGTATCACACACAAGTTGCCGCCAGGAATATTTATTTAAGTATGTTGAAGGGTTACCGTAGTCGTTCGAGAAGTGGCACCCCCCCTAGACCAACTGTCATAGCTCGATCGATCGATGGATTCGATTGCTCCACCATCAATGGGGAGGATGCTATCGAAAGCCGACCGATAGATCCGAGCAAAGGACGTGAGTCCTTTCCAAAACCACTCGTGCCGGCAGTGTTGCACCCTGTTGGTTGTGGGGTAACCTTTGGGCCTAGGACAGTCAGTCTTGCGTCGTAAGGGGGTGAGATCACTCGCTCAAGTAAGGTAGGGTAGTGCCATCACTATAGGTTTTGGCGATCCGTCTGCGCCTTCATTCTTCTGAAATGAGGCATCTATAACATACGTTGGTTTCCTGTCAAGGAAGAAAGATACTCGATGAGTTAAACAAGGCACGTAGGAGAGTTTGTGCAACATGAAGCAGTGTTTCCCATCACATGTCGATATTGATGGAGTGTGACCAAAAGTTTGGCCCCCGTCCGAGTGCTTGAGGATTTTGTTTCGTGACAGGGCAGGGTGCCACGCGATTCGTGTCTGCAGCTGCCCCCATTCAGCCGTGCCCGCCACCCATGTTGACTTGCTTTGGTGTTGGAGCCTGAACTGTACACGTCACACTTGTTGCTTTGCTCGCACGCATGCGGGCTAACCTATTGTATCTGCTGTTTTCTTGATGGGCGATCTACTGCTGTACGTCGCTCTGTCTTTCTTTCATTATTTCTTTCTTGCTTGCTTTCCTTCTTTCTCTGCAGTGGGTGCGTGTGGCTCGACAAGTGCTACTGGTCTAGCGAGCCTTCACCCACTGCAGACAAGGAAGAGTGGCTTGACTACGACATGGTGAGTCCTTCTTGTTGTTGGCTCCACATTGGATAGCATGGTGCGGTCCGAATTTTGTAGAATTGCCTCTTTCTTTGTTTTTTTGCCCGTCTTGTAGGGGGTTCTAGGGTCATCGATGGGTCACATGGGCTTCGTTTGATCCGTGATGACCTGCAAAGCAGATCAGGTACATTGACCAAACGCTCTCGACACGTTTCGCAACATATTTATCATGGCATGTACATGCAAAGAAGCGTGATAACCCACAGCATTAGCTTTACGCTCGTTGTTTGACCTACAAGTTGACATTTGTCCGAGACAATTTGCCGTAAGATTTGACGCAGCTACCGAAGTACATCCGTTGAAGCACATAAAATGAAACTTGGTGACCGCGTTTCTTGATCAAGGAAGCGACGGTAACTCGAACTTTAAGTTGGAAGAACCTAGTACTGGCTTTCGGGGGTCCTCGATAGGGCCCTGATAAGCCAGTGAGTCCCAGAGAACACTAGCAGAAAAGCTTTGTGTTCGGAATACCTGCTCCGCTCATCCTATCATACGGGTTCAGAGGATGAGTGGTACGACCGTACTGGCAACTCCTTAAAGGCTACACAGAGATTGGGCTGGCTGGCTGCAGCATTGGAACCGGGTCAGCAATAAGGCGTCGTACCCCGCAGTCCTGGGTTTGTACGCGTACCGAGGCTTGCTGCGGCGTACAAGACTAGTATGCTGTTCGCCCATGGCAATACACTGCTGTTGCGTGGGCATGAAGGTACTGAGTGCCCCCCCCCCCTTCCGGCCCGTACCCGCGCCCGCCCCCACGATCGTATGTTTTGCACGGCTGAACCCCCGCAGCAGGAGAACACGGTTGCGGTGGCTGTCTCGTTCATGCTGACCCCGTACACGTCCTTCTGGCAGCCCGAACAGCCCACGTACAACCCAATCGAGGCTTGCTTTCAGCTGATGCACCCTCAAATCGACGGGGGCAAGACGCCTTACTACGAGAGCCCTCGTTTCTTTGTGGACCCCCACATGAAGGTTAGTCTACTGCAGCTCTCTCACAGGGGTGCTATTTCGAGGACGGCAAGCCCGGCATTCGGCCATGCTGGTGTGACTTGATTTCGGGGAGTCATCCAATACTGTTGTGTTCCCCATGCAAGTGAACGCAGCATGGTTTTTGCATCCCGGCTCGTCCATGAGACGTTTGCACAGCAGTGCGACGGCTTCCGACTCACGAAAGAACAACAGAGAGTAGCGCGAGTGCTCCATTCGGAACGCCACAGCAGTATGAAATTATACTCGGTTCGGGAGCAGGGACCTTGGATTTGTTCGGCACACTGATCTTGCCACCCAAGCAAGATAAATGCCCCCCCCGCCCCCCGCCCCCCCTACTTGCGCAGCGCCAGCAGTTTAACTTGCCCCGGCCGATCGTGAGTTTCGGCGGGCGGGTCAGGATCCGCCTCTTGGGGATGGCGCAAAGGCAAACCTTGCCGGAGAGCGTGGGTGCGACAGCCAACCACTACCACACCTGCATCTCCTACGCGGCGCTTTGCGGGACCTTCCTCCTTTCTTGCTCCATTGCCAACCACCCTGATGGCCCGGCAAGCCGGAGCGCCAAGATTCCCCCTGTTGCTACCATTGGCAAAGGACGAGGAGGAGGAGGAGGAGGAGGAGGGGGCGAGGATGTCGACCAGGGAGGAGGAGCCACCAGCCCTATCAATAGGATTGAGAAGAACAATGATAAGTTGCGCATGCGGTGGGCCGTGCTTGTGCACGTGTACCCGGCCAACAAGTCAGACAACGAGGCAGCCCTCGACAACAACGGAGAGAAAAAGCCTCTCAAGGTTAAGGTTTTCGGCGACACGCCCTGCCTTGAACTCCTTGAGCTCTACTCGAAGATGTACTTTCCTGACGAAGAGCGTGCCCGGCTGGTGCTGGCGGGAGGGATGGAGCTCCCCGCTGAAGATGGCAAGCTCGTTGGAGAGTTCGCCGTCCACGGAAAGCTGTCCCTTGTAGACCCGTCCCGACAGTAGTGGGATCGAAAGAAAAAAACGCTGCGAGGGCGTGGAGCTTTTCGCCGGAACGATGTGCTGTCAGGGTCGAGTTACGGCCTGGCGTCGGCTAGTGCATACCATGCATATATTATGTAGTACATAACCACACTAGTTTGGATCGACTGATTGCTGTCAATACACGCTGTTGGTTGGTTGTTCCGTGCCTGCGACAAGGACGGTGTGCTGTGACGTCACTTACAAGTGGCTGTTGTTGTTTGTTTCTTCACTTGGTGCGCACGAGCATGGTGGTTGTCTATCGCCAGTGGCTGCTAGCTGTGCCTTAGAAGACGACTGCCCGGGTGGCTCGCATAATTGTTGTCGATGGCATCGATTCTCCCTTGGGGACGTTGCCACTGCCATCTAGTTTCGGTCCTAGACCTAGACTACGGCATAGTACTCATGGCAAGGCTGTATCTCGCTGCTATTCGGTGCTCGAGGTTGGTGGTCTGAACGACAGCGAGGGACTAGTGACATGGCTTACAGCCCTGTTCAGTCCGTAAACTGCCAGCACCGGCCGTACTCGTAGATTAGTGTTTGTGTAATGAGGTGGCGAACCATGGGCAGTTCTACCGTGAGGAGACGAGCTCTCGCTGTTGGAAATGTTAAATCTTGGGAGCCTTCCCTTCATGTGATGGGTGATGGTGCGAGGCAACCAGTCTGCACTAGCACATTTGAGAGCTTTGGCGGTGGGGTTAGAGGAAGCGGCGGCAACGACGTGCTGACTTGACGATCACACCGAGCAAACAGCACGGACCTCTATAAAGCGCCGGCGTACGTAGCGGTAGCCAAGGCCGGCTGCTAATGGGAGGACGGGAGAAAATCATCGGCCTCTCTGTCACCAACGGTGCTAACGATAGCGTAGCCGACCGATTGATTTGGTCCGTGACCTTTTTCGAACGTATCAAGATGATTGTGAGCGGTGCTAGACGAACATCGTGGGGGCCGGGGGCTGGGGGGGAGGATCGCGGTGATGCTTTCGGCAGATAGATATCTATCAGCGGTCATCTGTGGTACTAAATTAATGCAGTAATACTTGACGGGAAGGTAATGTAATATTTCTGTGATGGTGTGTATATTCGAATAGATTCACTGCATAACTCTCTTCGCAAGTTTTAGGGGGCATGGGAACGTGAGCAAGCCGTTGGGCTGAATTTGCTGAGAATACGCCAAGAAAACGTACGTAAAATACTTCACAGAAGGTCAGTCGAGAGAGGGGGCGCCGCATGTGTGGCAGTCATTGCGACGGAGGTTAAGTTTCGCCTTAAAGGAGGTTCACTGAACATTGTGCATGTCGAGGGCCCTTGCAACACCGATCATTGGCCAGTGAAACCCGCTGCAAAAATGACCAAATGCGTTCTTCAGCGATTGTGAGGGGGTGAATGTGGTAAATGCAGTCGCCATGAGCTACGTACGGGAGGGTAGCTGTCGCTAGAGAGCAAGAGAGCAGAAGGAAGCATGGTGCAGCATGTGTTGAGGAGGGCATCATGTTGAGTTTTCGATCGAAAGAAATGCTGTTTGGTTCTGTCTCCAAAACCGAGGATCATGTGATGTATCAAGTGTTGGATGGATGAGGCCTGCCTCTTGTCTCCTGCACCGGTCAGGAGTCCTCGCCTAATGTCCTAATGTGATATGTCATCCCGTGTTGACAGAGAACAAGCACCAGATTCTGTCGCCGTCCACAACGTTGATTTCCACCGGTAAATGATCTGTTCTTGGACCCGATGTCCTCAACCTTCAGCCGGGTGGGTGCGATGGTCTCCACGGTTTTGTATTCAAAGCTGCTGACTACATAGTCTTCGGAGCGAAAACAGGAAGTGGCCTCTTTGCGCTTACAAATCCCAAAGCATCCGATGCGATCCGTAGTTGCAGTGCAATATTCGTTCTAAATTTTGGATGCTAAATTTACGGGAGATTCATTTTTACTTCTGAGAGGGAACGACTAGAGCAGTATATCCTTCAACAGTACGCACAGCGAGCCCCGCGTAAATGTTGACTAACCCTTGTGTGACTACAGGCCGATTCAGGTCCGTTCTCAGCTTCCATCACTTTGCGTGCCGAAAGATCGCCGGTGCGCCTCGCTCAAGACAAAAACAGACCAGCAGGGAGACAAAGAGGCAGCCCACCCCAAAAAGCACGCTTATTTTTGCACTGGGGTACACACATGCCTAATCTCTCTGACGTGGTGCACATATCTTTCCAGATCCAATCTTCTACTGCAGTAGTAGCGAAACAGGCAGGACGGGTGCACCCGGATTCCAAGCTATAACCGCTGCTGACGAGGACCCTCTCACTTTATTGGCGCTTGCTTGCGGACTATGTCTTCTCCAATCGGGCAGCCAATAATAACGTGGTGGGTGTCTAGAGAGAGAGGTGAAACACCATAGGAGTAGACGCCGTTCGGAGTTAACTTTTCTATTTTACGCTCACCGGCCACACCCGTATATGACGTGTATTGTAGGCGGCTGCACTTCGTAAAATAAGATTACAGACAGCAGAGCGGGGCGATACCATGATTAACGCCAAATACCTACTGCATAAATATAACTTTTGTGTCGACCACGTCACATCAAAGCCGCAATGACGAGGTTCGGTAAATGCAGCAAGTAAATCGACCACCAAAATCAATCATTAGAAGACTACAACAGCAGTTAACCTCACAGGATCTCTTTCAATCAACATAGTATAGCAGGAAGACAGGAATCGGCCCCGCCAATGCACCATAATCATGCTATCTACTGATGCGTTTGCATCCCAACGTATCACCCCCCCCGCCCGGTGTTTGCCATCGGGGTTGGGTTTTCGTCGCTTGGCAACGACGTTGTAAAACAAGCCCCCGCCTCGGTGGTTGCCATCGGGGTTGGGTTTTCGTCGCTTGGCAACGACGTTGTAAAACAAGCTCCCCCTCGGTGTTTGCCACCGGGATTGGGTTTTCGTCTCTTGGCAACGACGTTGTAAAACAAGCCAATTCACTTCGTGAACTCGGCAACCAGGTTGTTACCGTTTTTTTTTTTAGCTCTGTTTTTTTTTGGCGGTAACCATAATGGTGGTCGAGTAGATCATGTTGTGCGGGGTGGAGAACCCTCACTCCGCGCAAGGGGGATGATCGCACCACGTTGTGTGAAAATGGTCAAGCATCCTCGAGGCAGTAACACAGTGCTTACAACTGTCTCTGGAAGTGAAAGCACCAGAAAATAAATTAAGTCATACGCAGCTGTCATCCGTACGCAAGGAAGTAAGCACAAGATGCCGAACACCCTTCATGCGACTCGCCAAATACCTCACGGCGCTTCGCGCTTGGTGATGTGAGAGCCTGGTCCGGTGAGAACCCGGCGTGCTCCGTCCCGGCTTTGTAGGGATGCGAGGTCAATGGTCTAACGACTACGGCATGCACGACTATGAGTACACCCCGCCCCCCCCCCCCCCCCCCCTCACAAAATTAAATACCAAAATTAATAAATAAAAAAACAATAAT
>FN649729.1:150782-192010 GCA_000310025.1 Ectocarpus siliculosus | reverse complement strand
CCCCCCCCCCCCCCCCCCCCCTCCGCCACAAACAACGTGACACACTTCCCTGGTGTTGACGTATCACAGCAGCACCGCGATCCACCTGGACCGCAACACATACACCCCCCCTCCCCCAAACACCAAGCACACTCACACTTGTCTTGCTACATACTGCGCATCAGTAATAGGAGCTCTTCTACGAGAACCACATCGCGCTACCCTCGGCAAACAAACACAATGTGAAACGTATACCGGCCTTCTCCGTTGACGTTCGCCCCAACCACCTACTGTAATAATACAACAATCGGCGAACAACATGGAGGGAAGCCACCTGACAACACAACGGGATAAAATGGCAGCCATGGTCCCTCTGTGCTTCACAAATGCACCCAGGATCCTTCTTTGCTGTCACCGAGCTAACAACCTGCCAGCTGCAACACCGTACCAAGGCGTGAGAGACGGACTCGCCACGGTTCTTGCTTACAAACAAAGACCTAGAGAAATCACGAAATAGAACGTCCTATCCACAGACAGGCGCAACGGGATCAAGGAGACAAGCAAGAGCAATCAAAGCACGAACAAGGTCCAAGGCGCACACCGAGAACCCTAGCGGCAGTTCGAGGGGCATGGGGGCGTATTTGTGCCAAAATGATTCCGGCCAAAGTAGAAAGAAAATCAACCTGTTCTCAAACGACAACCAAAGCTCAGCTCTCCCCAGGGTTCAGTTTTGGCACACCTGAATCTGTGCCAACTCTCCAGCCACCATCGTCACCATCGACATATTGCGGTGACTACCACCTGGCGCGAACGATCAGACGGGTATGTTTGGCTCGAACAAAGGACTCCGCTCCGACTTCTTCCTGTGCTTGAAACCTAAATAGCTGTACGTAGTCGCGGGGGAATACAGCGGAAAGACGGCGCATGGTCAGAGCATACCTACCAATAGCATTATGTAGGACCATTCCATCTTTCCAAGTGTGCAAGAGTAGCAGAGGGAGCTACATGTCCTTGCTTGTAGCTCCGGCCGGAATGGCATCCAAAGGAGTGTTGCAAACGGAAGTCGCCACACAGAAAAGCCATGGATGGGCTGCACTGCCAGTGGTGAGCACAGGACAACAGATGTACGCGAGAAATCGAGTTGACGCATCGGCTGGACTTCTGAACGGCATGGCCGGTTACAACACGACCACCAAGAGCACATCACCGCATATATAAAAAAGAGAAACCAACTTAAGTGTACAGGAGTCTAATAGTTCGCTCCCCCTCCCGAACGGTGAAGAATTGTCGCGGGCAACCGACAAATGGCCAGCGGAAACAGTACTAGGAAATAGCTATTCCTTGTTCGGCCGGTACCGCTCAAAACCTCGTTTGTTTCGCACTCCCATAACAACTGTCCAATAAATGTGACATTCGTATAAACTGTTCCCCATTCCCTGCTCTAAACGTCGCACACGTATGAATCACATCTGAAGCAAAAAGACATCGGGGTACTTCCACCAACCCCCTGTATATCAGTACAACGGGATTGGTGGGTGCGAAGCAATCGAGGAAAAACAACTTACGCAATTTCCGCGCTGGTAAATGGGAATAATCAAGAGAATTTGCTCGTCGTCTTTGCTTGCTTCCATAGCAACGTGATCATAGTCGACGGTTCGCCAAAAATCTGCCTTCTCTCTCGTACCTCACAGAAAGCCCACCACCAAGCGGAACAAGCCTTCTGCCTCCAGTCCGACCAGCCTGCCCACCAGATCCCTCAAGTCCACCATCATCTGGTCTTCCGTCTCCTCATCATCCCGACTTGAACCCTCGCCGCTGACCCTCGCCACCTTGGCAGAGTTACCGTTGGTGCTGCTGATGCTGCTGCTGCTGCCGCCGTTTGCAATGTGCACCCTGGTCGGGCAGGAGCGGCTCAGCACCAGCCAGCCGCGGCGACGCCATGACCTGTCGGCTGGAGCGCGCGCCAACATTCGGCGAATGCGCTGGTTGTCGGCCTCGAGTTCTTCGTCGTCAAGGTCATTCTGTTCCAACACTCCTATCACGTCTGCGGGCATGTCTCCATCGTTGTTCGGGAAGTCCTCATCTGCTCCCCAACGCAGTAAAAGCTCCACGACACTACCACTCAAACGCGTGCAAGCTATGTGCAGTGGCGTATCGTCGCCTGCAGTGCGCGCATTGATATTGGCCCCTCCTTCCAACAGGGCGCAAATCGTGCCGGTAGATGTCATCCGACAATCAACGGCAAGATGGAGCGGCGTAGCGCAGGAGTCGTTGGTGGTCTTCACGTTGACATCAGCCCCAGCTCCCAACAGTACACGCACAGCATCACCATTGTCGCGAACAGTTCCATCAACAGAAGCAGCATAGTGTAAAGCCGCCCACCCGAGATCATTGGCGGCATCGACTTCACTATCGCCTTTGTCTAGCAAGGCCTTCAAGACGTCCGCGTGACCTCTGCCTGCAGCAATCTCGAGCGGAGAACAACGGCTGCCGTTGGTACACATACTACGCAGGCCACAGTTGGCACCAGCAGCTAGAAGCTCTTCGACAGCCTTGGGGTGGTTATTTTTTGCCGCCCTGAACAGTGGCGTTTGACCGTAACCATCGACCACATCCTTGTCTGCACCGCCCAGCAGAAGCTCAGAAATGCACAGCGCTTGGCCCTCGGAAGCAGCCAGGTGCAGAGGAGTCTCCCGATAAGCCGTCCTCGCGTCTACATCGGACTTGTTCAGAAGAAGGCTACCTGCAACTCGGTGGTGCCCAGCTTCGGCAGCGAGGTGGAGCGGACTACGTTGGCTCCGATCACGCAGATTCGGGTCTGCTCCAGCGATCATGAGCGCCCTGCATGTGTCGTCAGCACCCCGCGCTGCTGCAACGTGGAGAGCGGACTCGCTTTCACCCCCGAAGAGGACGTTTACATCATCCGTCGCCCCCGCGGTGAGCAGGGTGCGTATCATCTTCTCACTCCTACCAAGTGCAGCCGCACCCAGCAGTGTTCGGCCATGACATCCCCGCCAGCCTGCTTCCGTGTTGGCACCAGCATTCATCAGCCGTGTGAATAGATCCAAGTTCCCCTCGGCCGCGGCATGCTCCAGAGGTGCTCGAAGCCACTCCTTCCACTGCTCCGGAGTTGCCTCCCTCTGGACGAGTTTGAAAATCTCGATCTCGAAGCCGTCAAGCCGTGAGCGGTCCTCTTCTTCACGGTTCGAACCTGGCATGGTCGGTCTTGGACAGCGCCAACTGGGTCGTTGTTGGTGGTATTGATGTACGGTGGTGCTGTCTTGGCTGTCAGGCTCTGCTGTCTTGGCTGTCAGGAGTGAGGCGAGACGGAGATCGGAGATCGACGCCATGCCATGATGCGGCGAGACCAACACTAGATGCGGCGGAACTACGCAGGCTACTTTTTTTTTTTTTCTTATTGTGACACCACGAAACCATCTCCATCATAGAGTCTGAGACAGATTAGCAATGGATTTATAGCGTCAGAAAAGTACCTGTATGTCTACGATTTCCCAGACAGCATATAGGGACATCTCCCCTTTTCTACTTTTGGAGGGAGTGTTCGTGTCAGGAACAAGGATTGGACCCCCCAACACCACCCTCTTGCTCGCCTGACTACTGTACCCTGCGCTATTATAACAACTTGCTCAACCGTTATAGTAAATCTTGAAGATATTGAGGAGTTGAAAGCGCTCTTGAATTGGCGAGAATAACACAGTGCAGTTACTGCTGAGCTGCTGAGTGGGAGACATTTTGCGCGAGAGGCTCGTTACTGCCACGTGGATATTCTCCATACAGTCTTTACCAGTCTGGTATACTTTTTGTGGTCTACAGAGTGTACAAGTATATAGCCTACATACTTTGCTCGACTGCGGTATCATACGAACCAACGCTGACTCTGCTAACAAGTACCTGGTACTCGGTAAGTAGTCTGGATCGCAGTGAAATGTTTTTGGACCGAAAACTGATGAGCAGCTTTTATTTCCCAAGTGTGTGTGCGGCTTGCGTGCGTTGTACGGGCACACAACATGAAAAATAGCAGCGCCCGCAAAGCTTGGCCCCCGCACTCATACAGTAGTCCAATATACAGGTACTTTGTTTCCATGTTGTTTCCGTATCATGCATGTTTTGGGGGTGATGTAGGCAGATTACACGCCCCCAATTGCGACAAGCTCAAAAGGATACGGGAAGCACTGTATGTATGCACATACGCGTCCGTATTGTTCTGCTCTCCTGCATACAGTCAGCAGTTTGGACCAGGCACGGGGCTGCGTACCGATTCCGAACTAT
The DNA here is from genome assembly GCA_000310025.1 of Ectocarpus siliculosus. Lineage (NCBI taxonomy): Eukaryota > Phaeophyceae > Ectocarpales > Ectocarpaceae > Ectocarpus > Ectocarpus siliculosus. The sequence goes on along the minus strand of FN649729.1, from coordinate 187,741 downwards.
TACCGCGGGCTGCTGCTGAGGACCCTATCGCTTTGAACTATTTCTCCAATCGGGCAGCCTAATTGTAACAACGTCTGAATACTAACCAGCTTTTGAGAGGTATCGACCACAGCCAGCCGACGTTCGTCAGATTCATTCGCTCTTCGTAACTTTTTTACCACCGGCCACACCCGCGTGTGACGCGTCCTGTGGTGGACTGCGCTTGGTTCACCACCGTGTGGCTGCGCTTGATAAGCAGCGTACAGATAGAACAGGGCGAACAACATGTTGTACGCCAAATCCCTACTGCACAACTTTTTTGTTGTGTCGTCTCACATCACAGCCACATCCTTTGTGATGACGTCGTTCCGTCCTTGCAAGTAAGTCGAATTGACCACATCGCAACAAGCCCGAAAAACATGGCAGCATGGGAACAGGGGGCAATGTCTCCCCCACCCCTGCGCAGTCTAAGAGCCCCGTGCGCGGTTGACGGGGGAGGGAGTGTGATTTGTGGCGCATTCTTCGGTGGGAAGGCGGGGAGCTCTTCTTGTACAGACATTGGATTCAAATTGTCTTCTCGCAATGAGCGGCTTCGTGTCCGTTAAGCTGCCGTACTAGATATTAACAATAGATGATATGAAAAACCATGGGCAGTAGTCTAAACCTCGCCGGATCTCTTTGAATCAACTGGAGCACGTAGCAAGGTACCGGCGCACCGGAGCATCAATTTAAATGCCACCAGTATCTAATGGCGCGCTTGAATCCCGACGCACCACCCTCTCCTCTTCCGCCGCAAACATATTGACACAACGCTACTACATCCCTGGCGTTGAGCTATCACAGCAGCACCGCGAACTACCTACATGCGCTCGACATACGCCCCCCACACCCTAGCGTGTGTACTATACGCCTCCCTTGCGACACTCCAGATCAGTACAGTACATAGCAGGAACAACAAACGACGCTCTCCTCGGCAACAACCACAACGCGAAATGCAGTACAGTACATAGCAGGAAGAACAAACGACGCTCTCCTCGGCAAACAAACACAACGCGAAATGCATGCCTGCCTTTGCGTTGACGTACGCCCCCAAACAACCTAGAACAAAAGGCGTGCTGGGAAGCCATCGAACAACAAAACGGGGAATAAAAAAATAGTAGCCGTGGTCCCTCCGTGCTTCCAAAACGCATCATTTTGATATCACCGGGTTCACAACCTGCCAGCCGCAACACAATTACCAAGGCGTGAGAGACGGACTCGTCACAGTTCTTGCTAATACACAAAGATCTATTTAGAGAAACCACGACATAGAACACAACCAAGGTTCAGATATCCCCAGGGTTTGGACCTGAATCTGTGGCACACCTGAATCTGTGCCAACTCTCCAGCCACCATTGTCACCATCGACATATTGCAGTAGCCACCACCTGGCACCAAGAATCAGACAGCTACGATAGGCTCGAACAAAAGGACACCGCTCGGACCTCTTGCTGTGCTTGAAACCTAAATAGCTGTACGTAGTCACGGAAGAAAACAGCAAGAAGACAGCGCATGGTCAGGGCACAACTATCAAAAGCATTATATGGGGCCATTCCATCTTTCCAACAATGAAAAAATAACAGAGGGAGCTAAATGTCCTTGATCTTAGCTCAGGCCGGGAATGGCATCCAAGTGAGTGTCGCACTGCGGAAGTATCGTCACACAAAAAAGCCATGGATGGGCTGCACTGCCAGTGGTGAGCACAGGACAGCAGGTGTGTGCGGGAATTCGACGTGACGCATCCGCTAGACTTCTGAACGGCATGGCCAGATACCGCACGACCACAACAGTTTCGTTGCAGCTTGTTGGACAACCACCAACAGCACATCACAGAATGTATATACATAACAGGAAGGAGCTGGAGGGTACAAAACGAATAAGAGTTGACGCCCTCTCCCGAACGGTGAAGAATGATCGCGGGCAACCGGCAAATGCTCAGCGGTACACGTAACAGCAGTACGAGGTACTCCTTGTTCGGCCGGCACCGCTCAAAACCTCGTTTGTTTCGCACTCCCATAACAACTGTCCAATAAATGTGACATTTGTATAATGGCAACCATCCGCTGCCCGAAACGTAATAAATAGTCAAATCTGAAGCGAAACGACATCGGGCTACTTCCACCAACCCCCTGTACATCAGTACAACGGAATTGGTGGTGCGGGAGCAATCGACGAAAAACAACTTACGCAACTTCCGCGCTTGTAAATGGGAGTAATGGAGGGAAATTACAGGCCGTCTCTGTTTGCTTCCATAGCAACGTGATCATTGTCGACGGTTCGCCAAAAATCTGCCTTCTCTCTCGTACCTCACAGAAAGCCCACCACCAAGCGGAACAAGCCTTCTGCCTCCAGTCCGACCAGCCTGCCCACCAGATCCCTCAAGTCCACCATCATCTGGTCTTCCGTCTCCTCATCATCCCGACTTGAACCCTGGCCACTGACCCTCGCCACCTTGGCGGAGTTACCGTTGATTCTGCTTATGCTGCTGCTGCTGCTGCTGCCGTTTGCAATGTGCACCCTGGTCGGGCAGGAGCGGCTCAGCACCAGCCAGCCGCGGCGACGCCATGACCTGTCGGCTGGAGCGCGCGCCAACATTCGGTGTATGCGCTGGTTGTCGGCCTCGCGTTCTTCGTCGTCAAGGTCATTCTGTTCCAACACTCCTACCACGTCTGCGGGTGTGTCTCCATCGTTGTTCGGGAGCTTCTCATCTGCTCCCCAACGCAGTAAAAGCTCCACGACACTACCTCTCAAACGCGTGCAAGCTATGTGCAGTGGCGTATCGTCGCCTGCAGTGCGCGCATTGATATTGGCCCCTCCCTCCAACAGGGCGCAAATCGTGCCGGTAGATGTCATCCAACGATTCACGGCAAGATGGAGCGGCGTGGCGCAGGAGTCGTTGGTGCCCTTCACGTTGACATCAGCCCCAGCTCCCAACAGTACACGCACAGCATCACCTTTGTCGCGAACAGTTTCATCGAAAGAAGCAACATAGTGTAAAGCCGCCCACCCGAGATCATTGGCGGTGTCGACTTCACTACTGCGTTTGTCTAGCAAGGCCTTCAAGACGTCCGCGTGACCTCTGCCTGCAGCAATCTCGAGCGGAGAACAACGGCTGCCGTTGGTACACATACTACGCAGGCCACAGTTGGCACCAGCAGCTAGAAGCTCTTCGACAGCCTTGGGGTGGTTGTTTGTTGCCGCCCTGAACAGTGGCGTTTGACCGTAACCATCGACCACATCCTTGTCTGCACCGCCCAGCAGAAGCTCAGAAATGCACAGCGCTTGGCCCTCGGAATCAGCCAGGTGCAGAGGAGTCTCCCGATAAGCCGTCCTCGCGTCTACATCGGACTTGTTCAGAAGAAGGCTACCTGCAACTCGGTGGTGCCCAGCTTCGGCAGCGACGTGGAGCGGACTACGACCCACCCGGTCACGCACATTCGGGTCTGCTCCAGCGATCATGAGCGCCCTGCATGTGTCGTCAGCACCCCGCGCTGCTGCAACGTGGAGAGCGGACTCGCTTTCACCCCCGAAGAGGACGTTCACGTCATCCGTCGCCCCCGCGGTGAGCAGGGTGCGTATCATCTTCTCACTCCTACCAAGTGCAGCCGCACCCAGCAGTGTTCGGCCATGACATCCCCGCCAGCCTGCTTCCGTGTTGGCACCAGCGTCCATCAGCCGTGTGAATAGATCCAAGTTCCCCTCGGCCGCGGCATGCTCCAGAGGTGCTCGAAGCCACTCCTTCCACTGCTCCGGAGTTGCCTCCCTCCGGAGGAGTTTGAAAATCTCGATCTCGAAGCCGACAAGCCGTGAGCGGTCCTCTTCTTCACGGTTCGAACCTGGCATGTTCGGTCTTGGACTGCGCCAACTGGATCGTTGTTGGTGGTGTTGATGTACGTGGTTGGCGCTGTCTCGCCGGCAGGCTCTGTTGTCTTGGCTGGCAGGAGTGGCACAGAGGTCGATGCCATGCGGCGAGACAAACGCTACAATGCACCACAGCAGAGAGGTAAGACGTAAAAAGACGTGCAGACGTGACATGGGACATGCGGCGGCACAAACAGAGATGCGGCGGAACTCGGCAGAAGACTGTCTGACGTCTGACTGTCTGGGAGTGGGAGTGCATTGTAGTGTTCATGTGTTTTGATGTGTTCATATTCAGGTACCAGACGATTGAGCGCTATGCTGACATCCCAACACCTTCTCGCCTTGCTCGCCTGACTACCCTGTACTAACGACTTGCTCATGTTCGTATATGTGTAACCCTTGAAGTATACATACGCATAGAGGAGTTGGAGGCTACCTACGGCGGAACTTTTTGTCGCAGAACTGCACTTGATGTACCGCCGTAGGAAGACCCATCATGCACAAATCATTTGTGTGTCTAGCTTCACGGTCGACGAGGGAAAGGAACGACTGAGTCCTTCTCGAGATCATTTCAAGGCAAGCACGCCGCAGAAGGAAGACAGGGAAACTGGAAAAAACTCCGTGATTGATGTGATTCGTGGTGTGTTAAAAGTCGAGACTACAACTTGTACTTCAAGAAGGAAAAAATATGAAACCGTCAGACGAGGGAAAACATGCGCGATTGGCACCGCCGCCTCTGGATGCACATGCGACAAGGGATGTTTCTGATCTTCTGCGGGCGGATCGACGCTGTGCCGAATTGAATTTGTTTGCCACCCTGCACCCTGCACGTCAGACCCGGTGGGAGGTGCCCTACAGGGCATTCTTCCAAACCTGTCAATCAATAATTTCGCAAGTGATGCCAAGCGGATACTCTACTGCTGTCGGATATGAGCTTCTCGGTATCTCGCTATGCCACAGACGATGGGCCGGAGTCGCTGGAGGACGGGCTTGAAATCCCAGGGTTCCCAAAACCAAGCAAGCCGGAAGGGTTCACGGGCAACTTACAGGTATTTGCAACCGTATCTAGGCGAGTCCTAGCTGTATGATCTCAGATGTTGCGGCGTCTTGCTCCGTGTGTGGCATGCGCGCGGCGGCGGGGATCATGAAGCTACGGCACCGTCCGCACACCGTAAGACTCCGTCGTCTTCTGTCATCAAATACGTCGAAGTCACTGAAAGTGACCTTCTGCGCTTGTCGTGGAACGTCCAGCCGACATATACCGCAAAGCGTCACAACGGAGGAGTGGTGATATAACATCGACGCGAGGACATGGGCGAATATGCTGGGGAGGGTGTTATTCAACGTGACAGGGGGTGATATGTGCTGTCAAACACTCGGCGGCAGGCCGACGGACCAAAAATGAGGTTGCAGATTGCATATGCTACTTGTGGTGCTCTTGTCGTTTACAATGTAACTACAACAATATAGTGTAGTGGATTCATGTCGTGCATTCCTGAAAAATCGGCTCCCGTATCTCCTCGAAGGAAATAAAACTTTCGTTCCATTCATGGTGTCATCGGGGTGCTCGCTGTTCTTCAACTCGGCACCAACTGATGTTGTCCGACGTGTAACGCAGGGACACCTCGAGAAGCTCTCCTCGAACGCGAGGTCGATCCACCATGTCCTCGAGACCTTGTGCGGCGGCTTGGACCGCTTGGAAAAAAAGATGGACACAAACTCTTCACAGGTGAGTACGCATTCGCAAATGGCAAGGCCAGTCGAAAGTATCTACGGACAGACAGGTGATTACAAATTGGCAGAGCCAACGATGGAGTGTTACTACTGTACATATACAGCACGCACTGAGTGCGTATTCCACCACGTCTGTATTTCGTTCCCGCATTGTGCGAGCGTGTGAACTCCCTTAGTTCGGCGAGGGTGACTCTGTTCTTGCATCACGTGACAGAGATAATAGCGCACACGTGCAGGTCTCACGCTACCCGGCGGCTTGCTACCACCCTATGTAGACCACGATATGTTTCTATTTCGAACGACAAAATATTTGGACAAAACAATACTGCGAAATGTGACTGAACCCTTAGAGCACTGCCATCGATGGAGTATATACCGAGAGAGAGAGAGAGAGAGAGAGAGAGAGAGAGAGAGAGAGAGAGAGAGAGCTTCTTGTTCACTTTGAACCGTGGAGAAACGCTGCTTGCTGTGACCGTCTTATCCTCTCTCTCGACAATATCCCTTCATGGTTGGTTGCCTAAACTTCGTGATTTCTACGGTATCGCTTGTACCGTACCCGTCCTTCGTCGACCACACCACAATCAAAGGTGGAGGCACGATTGGCGAACATAGTCCATCACATTAGCGGAGAAGCCGACGAAGACACGATGAGTGCGTGGAGCAGCATAGCCGGCGGGGGAGGGGGGGGCGCCGGCTCTCCGACCGACCTAGGAACGGCTCCCTCCCTCCGCCGGCGCGGTTCGTTCGGCATGCAGATGGCCTCGTGTAGCGAGGATTCCCCGTTCGATTTCCGTAACGACAAAATCTCTCTTGATGAGGAACTGGCCAACGTAGGCCGAGATGGAGATGAAAGCGAAGATGTTGTGACAAGCTTTGGGGGCGTTGTTGAACGCGCCAAAGACGTGGCTCTTCAGAACGAAGGAGGAGGGCGAGGAGAGGTAGAGCGAGCGGCAATACTCACCGCCCCAGGGAATAGTTCCAGCGCTCAAGCTACCTTGAAACCCACGGTTGTCGCCGCCGGACCGTCGGCGTCAGAAACGCTGGAGAATACAGACGAGCACCAAAATCCCAGTGAAGCAAAAGATCTGTCGTCGATATCATCACCGACGGACACGGGCAGTCCACGCGAAGAGGATAGAGAGCTCCCAACAGGGCTGGTGTCGGGAGGCGAGGATACGAACGACCTTCATCCCCAGAGGAGAAGGAGCAACCAGGACGACCAGAGCGATGGTTCCAACAGCAAGCTGAACAGCGCCAGGGCCGAGGAAGGCAGGAATGACGTCATGGTCGTCTCCAAGCAGGAAAGCTCTGTCGGTGGGGAAAGTGTCCTCGGAGAAGAAGCGGAGGTTCCGGGCGAGGGGAACGATTTCGTCAAGACTGCTTTCAGTCCGCAAGCATCGATAGATTCTGGGGTCTTGGACTCGAGGTACGTCTGTATTGCCACCAAGAGATCCCGCGATAAGCACGTTAGGTGATTGCTTCGGCGGGAAGGGTTTCTTCAGACCGGAAATCCCGGGGGGGCGGTTGTGATGGCTGTGAACCACGGAAAAATCGGCTTGCGCACGTTGGTTCTTGGTTTTTTCAAGTCATTCGGTGCCCGTGGAAGACGCAAGACATCACATGCTTGCCTTTCGAGCACCATGGTTGGTCTCTTTTCTCGACGGGACTCACACGTTAGGGGCGGAGGGTTGTACGATTAACGAAAATTCTTTAAACACTGCATGGGAGAGCGACCCTGCTACGATACACTTGGCAAGATACAATGTACTACTCAGCGAGCCAATACATGCTGCACCATTCTCAGTAGACGTAACTCCCTCCCTTCTCTGCCATCCTCCAGTGTTTTTGAGGTTGGTTATGCCCTATGCTCACGTGAATATGATGCTTTGCTGTTTGGCTTGTGACACTCTGTCCTGCAAGGCTCATCGCTAGGCAGCGCTGGATTTGGGCTTTTGGGCGGATTTGCCAGCTGGTTCGGCGCAGGAAGAGGAAGCAATTCGAGATCATGTCTCAAAGAGCCACCGACCGGTACGCGACAGCGTGTCGGTGCCTGATGAGGGGAAATATGTCCGTACCGAACCGTCGTCGTCGATTAAGTCTGACATTTGGTCGCGATGGGTACGATGTTGCTACAGTAGTAATTGTTTACTCCAGCTCATCAGGTCAATGCGGAGTTGATGAGCGCGGGCCGCCAATAGCCGAGGGCACTGCTTACAGTAGTGCATGTACGCAGTTCTAGCGGTACCATATGTTCGCCTTCGTGCAGAATGCACACAACAACAGAGGTAGCATGGTTGAATCAACGTCAACCTTCTCTCAACTTCGCAGCTACCTGTCGTGTGGCATAACACAACGATTGTCCTCACTGAAAGGTTTATTGAATATTGTAACTGCTATCCTGGAATGGTATACGGCGTCATGCTCTCTTCCAATCCCATTGTTGCGCGTGGTTGTTACTCGTATCAGAACCGTGCGAATGGGTTCCCGAGTTTCTGTCGTGGAAAAACGGCTGGACGAGACGACAGAGCACCTGCTAGTGGTGAATCAACTCAGAGACAAATCTGGATCTCACACTGCCCAGATCAAGAACCTCAACGAAATGGTTAAGGAGTTGTGCAAATTGCTCGGCATGGAGGAGAAGTTCAACGGGATTGTGCACGCCACAAAGGTTTGTGTTTCGAGACAGATCAATGGGGTTTCTGACAGCTGGTATGTGCTTTGGAAGCGAAATGTTGCCCAGAGGTGCCGATGTCGAGGTGCCCCATAGAATGGCCAGGTATGACACGTGAAGACATTATGGTCTCTGGATTGAGACCTGTTGTCGCTGCCAAGAACCCCGTGAACGTGGTCTACCCCGCCCCCTTCGGTCAACAACTCGCGGTCAACATGGTAGGTAGCTGAATCGAAGGACTTCAGCCCGCGTGCGCTGTGTCGCAACGTTCGTTGACAGTTTGCTTGCAGCGATACGACGGGAGTTGGGGGGTCCCACTGGGGTCCTTCTTTGACACCGATCTGGGTGGTGTGTGAGGGCACGGTGGTTGAGGATGCCGAGAAAGGGGATCGTGCCGTGGGTGGTACCCTCGGTAGTTACGCGGAGAAATCGCCAAGAAAAGCCAAGTCACTTAACCCTACCCGGTATTCTTCGAATGACAGTTGTGGGGGAGACTGCGCTCTTCAAGCTCGAGTGAGAGTCACTTGAGTGTAGCGTAGCTGATTGAAGGTAGCAAGGTCCTGCTGCTGAATCAAGTGCACCCCTTTATCGAACTTCCTACCTAGCCTTTTCGAACAAAATTCACTCCGATCCAACGGAAACACGCCCACGTACGCAAATGTATTCGCAGAAAATGGTGGAAGAGAAGTTCAAGTCGGACATGACGGAGTTGGAGACAAGACTTGCCAGCGGACACCGCGAGCTAGAGACAAGCCTTGAGAGCGAGATTAGACGCAACGGGACCAAGCTGGAAGACATGGACGACCGCTACGCCAGAAGCGAAGAGGCTCTTCGGCGTGCCGAGGAGAGAATAGGAGAGGTTCAGGAGGAGGTGAGAAATCCGGGCACATGTTGATATACCGCGCATACACTGAACTATCGAACGCTCTGCTCTTTCAAGAGAGTAGCGCTGATTTACCACGTAGCAGATGTGCCACTTCCTAACAGGTTTAGCTTTTCCCGACCCGTTGCTCCTTCGTGCCTTTCTTCCTCGCCCGATCGCGTTGTTCATTGACGATCACGTCGCTCGTTGTTTCGAACAGATGCATGCGGTAGGTGAAAGCATCTCGGACGTAGAAAGGAGGCTGAGAGTGGACGAGGACCGATTGGGCAGCCTCGAGAACCTCAAGAAGGTGAGAAGGGCATTCAAAAGAGCGCGATCGAACCGCTATCAGAAACGCTCTCTTGATTATGCTCGCGGCTGTCCATGGACTTGGATGCCTTAATCGATTTCATATTTCCTTACACCAAATTTCTGCACGTTAACGGCGTAAGCGAAACGCAAGACGCACTCGTGACGAAATGGTAACGTGGGCTCTCTTACCACATGCAACGAAAGCACCCATCTCCTCCGAAGCACCGGCAGCCTCCGAGAGCGAAATAACTGACAGTCCCGATATGACACTAGGAATCGTCCAAAGCATCACGAAAGCCCATGTTGGCCATTCTGAACTCGCTCCGTGCCGCCCCCGCCCCCATACCGTCCGGAGAACAGGCGCACCAGCGACGATTGAGCGAACTAAGGGTGCAGCTTGAGAGTGGCACGCCGGCCGCTGGAGGCGCTGTTCCCATCGAAACGGAACCTGAGGAGACCGACGCAGAGCGGATGGCCCGCCTCCTTAAAACGGCGGGTACTGCAACTGAGTTCCTCGCTGAAGACCTCGACAAGATACTCGACAGCAACGGCGGTAACGCGGGCGACGCAACAGCGACAGCAGCAGACAACGCTGAGGCCAACCACGAACTGGGTCAAGTTCTGTCCGCTCGGTCCAGCGCCAGCAACGTCGATCACGCCTTGCAAGAACTCCGGCATGTGTCTGTCAATGCGGTAGAGTGCTCGCGTCTATGCAACGACGTCGCGAGTGCCAGTGGTCAGGCAGAAAGGGACGAAATCGGGCCGGACGGCGGCGGAGCCGGTAGCGACTCTAACGTCGATGCTGCAGTCCGTCGTGTGGAGGCTCTCTGCGGACACATACAAGACCTGCTTTCCACTCAAGACAAAAATATCAGCAGCAGTAAGAACAAGGCAGAGCTATCCGCAACCGGCGAGATTGAACGGCAGGGTTCGCTGGAGGGAAATGGCGGGGTGGGGCTCAAGATCGACGACATTGTGTGCCCCAACGGTCGGAAAGACCTAGTCCAGAGGCTAACCGCCGCGCGCGATGCTCTCCTTCCCGTCATCGGCGAGCGGAGCAGCGTGGGTAGTCTGCGGGTCGCCTTCCTGGGGCTTACGGCAAGCGTCCGAGCAAACCTCGAGGAGAAGCAGGCTCGCGATCTGATGGAGGAGCGGTGGAACGACCTTCGCGGTCGGGTGTCCGGCCTGGACACCTCCGTCTCCGACATCAAGGACTCCCTCCACGACGAAGGCCACCACCGGTACGGCAGCTTGGACATGGACAGTGACAACGGCGAAGACCTGGAGGAGCGCCTTGGGTGCAAGGCGGACGTGTCGTGGGTCCAGCGAGAGCTGCAAAGGTTGTGGGACGCGCTGAACGCTCGCGCAATGGCCGCGGTCGGGGCGATGTCGCCGAGGACGGGAGCGGGGGTTACGGAGGGACATGGCGGGGATCCCTCCCGCCCGCGGTCCGCGCCGCCGACCAACTACGACAAGGAGAACCACAACCCGGAGACAGCGGGACAGGAGGAGGGTGACCTCGATGCATCGCCGTCTCAAGCGAACAGCCGCGTGATAAGCGGATCGTTGCCGTCCTCGGCCCTCTCGACGGCGCTTGGTGGCGGCGGCGGCGGCGGCGGGGGAGGGTCGCAGGGAGCTGTGGGCGGGCGGAGGGCCAGCTTCAACGAGGGGGCGTCACTGATCAAGGACTTGATGAAGAAAACTTCACGCCTGGAGCAACAGGTAGGGTGTGGAGGGGGGAGAGCGTGGAGGTTTCGTCTCGAAGACTTGTGTATCGGATAAAACGAAGAAGGGACTCAGTTTTGAACAATAAGTTGAGTTGAGCGGTGTGGCCAGCGGTTGCCTAGTATCTCACCGTGGAGGCGCACGAGGGTCCAGGAAGCAGCGCCCTCACGAACGCGTTCTTGTCATGTTTCACTTTTCCGATGTGACCGTTTGCTGTATGTTCACACCACCGTATCGCCACTGCCCTCATGGCTTGGTGACGCTACGTCCCGATTCGACTTGGTGCTACATCCACGACCACGATACCATGCGGTATGGAATCCCATGGTACGGAAGATGGCAACGAAGGCCGACAACGAAGAGGTGATGAAGGCGCTAGCCTCCGTCGGCAACAAGCTGCGAAAGGTCGGCATTGTCATCCCCGCGATGCAAGAGGAGCTAGCCAACAAGATCGAGAGGAAAGACCTGGCCAAGTGAGTGTTTCCTGCGCTTGATGGGAGAGAGTTTTCAACGTGTTCGTAATCACGGACGACGGATACCGCACTCTCTGGAGTATACAATCCGCCGACAGCCTTATATCCACGAACAGAGTTGCTGTTCAACACGACCGGTAGGCACGAGCATCCAATGATGAGCGCAGTCATCGTTCATGTGCATGATCTGAGTCGGCGTCGGTATATTCAAAACCGCCCTTGTTTTTTCAGGCTGGTCTCCATGGTATCAAACGGCGGCGGCACCGGCGAACCGCCGCCGGGCGGACACGAAGGACCCCACAACAACGGTGACGGCAGCGCCGTCGTCGCCTCTCGCCTCAATTCCAAGTTCCGCTGCCTCTCCTGCGACCGCCCTCTTCCCGCCCTGGGCCCCCCGGGGCCGCCGAAGCTCGGCGCTTCCGGGCTGTCGATGGCGGGGGCCGGGACCCCGCGAAGCCCTCAAAAAACGAGCAGCCAGCAGCGGCTGAAGCTAACCGCCGCAGAAGAACCGGGGGCTGACAAGAACTCCCGGCCGGGCAGTCCGGCGACAACGTCGCCGGCAGTGGAGGACGTGGGAGACGTTGCTGGGTGGGGCAGAGGGAGTTCTAACATGATGATTCCGGGAGGAGCTTCCGACATGGAGAGCGCTTACGGGAACGGTGGCAAGGACGCCGGGGCGAGACGCCGCCAGAAACAGCAGCACCGGCAGCACCACGAGATGGATCAGCCGCCCGGGCGCCTGGAGCCTCTGGGTGCCAACGGGGAGCACATGGCGGGAGTGTTGTCGCGGTACCCGAGGATGATGCCGCCGCCGAGCAGAATCCGGACCGCTGCCGGGGGCGGCATCGGGTCTAGGCCGTCGTCTTCGTCGGGAGGCCGCATTTGACGGGCTTACAGTAGCATCTGTTCAACGCATTGCCATTGCACCTTGCACCCGCCAGAGTTAACGCCATAACGATGCCATGCCAACAGAAAGGTGGCCGAGCTTTCGGCTGGAGACAACAATAGAAACATTAGGATAAGGGGGAGCCTTGTTGCTTAGGGCACTATTTCGGGTGCAACGAACAATTCGGAAGCCGGGGAGGTACGTCGGGTATTGTCATCGCCCGTGATGCCCTGGGTAGTAGTGCACGCTCTGGCTTGCTTCGAACGGAAAATCAGTCAGCATGCCGCAACAATTCATGGATGACACCATGTTGGCTTTTAGGTTGTACATGGATATGTATTTTGAACGTGCCGATCTGACGATTGATGTATACCTCCCGTTGCGCCTGTTACAAATGTCGGGAGGTCACGCTTGACTGAATAGCAATACATTTACATATTATTGGGTAGTGCATAATATCGTATGATCTAGTGAAGTTTGGATAGGAGTACGGGGGGAGTGTGCGGTGCTTCTGTTGCTCCAACCCTTTTCGCGAGCCCCGTTCGTATGGTTCGCAAGAACATTTTCGGTGTGCAGTTGCAACACCCCCGACACTCGTTTGAGCACACTCGTCAACGCCCGGTGGTATATTAAGCTTTCGATTAGCGCCCGACGCGTTTGCAGTCTCATTGGTAGGTTGGTATCATAGACAATGTCATATTGACAGCGTATAAACTATCTCCGCATAGGTAGTACAGATTTAACTCTGACTGCACAATTTTCTTGCCTGTCAAAGAAGCGTCCTTGCTGTTCTATTTTTGTGGTACCACAAAATCTCGTCACGTTTTTCTTAGGGATCGCATGGTGGGATACGGCACTGCACCGACGGCCCTAGCACGGTCTTGAGCAAAAGGCTGTCGGAGGGATGAATCCTTCCCCAGCAGAGCCGGCGACAACATCGTCAACCCGTTGCTGCCCTCCCCTGATAAGTCTGATAAATTACCCGCATACGAGCCTAGTGTTACCAGCTTCCTGGGAAGAAGGACGCCACGACCTCCCGGAAGGTCCGTTCTTCCACTACTATTTCTTCTTGTTGTCACCGTCGTCAGAACGCCAAGCTTAGGACTGCCTGGTGCACATTTACGGGTGCCAGTAGCATCGAAGTTGTTGCCGCGCGGTACTTGGGTGGACGGCAAGGTGTTGAGAAGGTCCCCGGAAGCTGGTGGGGGAAGGAACAATGCTTTCAGCAGATCCGGCTGGTGGTCGTCCTGAATCGTGTCGATCTGGAGCCTGTGTTCCCTTTCGCGCTTGTAACGGTCGGCCTGCGTCTCGTCGGCCACGCGTTCGGACGGGCGCAGAGACGGAGGTCCTTCCCCGCGGATGGATTCGCAGACCTGCATGCATTCATTCAAGGGTTTGACGCGGATTCTTTGGGTGCTCCGCATTGACACATTTACAATTTTGATACATCCAGCAGAGATGGCTCAACATACAGTGATCTGCTATGAGCTAGGCTAGTGTGGGGTACAAACACATTGCGGTTGGAACACGTTTCTACCCATCCCGGAACCACACACAAACCCGACATGTACCTTCATCAACCGAGGCTCTCGAGCATCTACGAGAAAAACATCATTCTCCGCAACTGGCATTCATTCGAGAAAGCTTGCATTACTCATTGCTCCCAAAGAACGGAAGAACAAGGGGCGACCCCCCCCCCGCCCCCCCCCCCGAAGAAATCTTGTTCCGCGGCGCCAACTCTACTGTTGTATGGGAAATACGTTGTTGCCCCAAAGAGAGAGATTAAGATCATCTCTAGATTCATATCCTTGCAGGGCAGATCAAGGATTCTACGATGCGTCCGCCCAACTGGTCCATAGGGGGGAGAGAACTCAACAGAGAGAGTGAAATGGTGTTGCACGAGAGGTAAAACTACCGGCGGGGGCTAGAAACGGGGAGGCTGCATCGTTGGAGAAGGAACGGAAAACAAGACGGGAGCATAATGATGAACAATCGGATGACTGCTCAAACCACCGCGCAACAGCAGAAATGGGGGGCGCGGTACATGTAGGATGCACACCCATCCAGGAGAAAATTTCTCATGTTTGGTGTTCGACCTGAACGACGACCCGCTCAGATTACTCCTACGGAGAGCGACAAAGGTGTTCATCCCCACCACCCGAATGGTTTGATTATGTTCCTCAAATGACTATTGTACTCTCGATGAATATCGTCGGTTTTAAAGAACTTAGGATAACTGGGAAATATACACCTACCTGGATTCCTCGCTTGCTAGCCGGTAGGTCAGCGCGCATGACGAGATCGGTGTAGATGCTCGATTGCTGCAGCAACACCTCACGTACGCACTGAACCTTCGGAACATGGTCAACGACAGGATGTGCGTTGCGATGAGCTTTGCCTCCGGAGTAATTGTAGCGCCAGGGCATAAACACAATGTACACATTGTCATTCAGAATGCTTTTCGGAGGGCAATGTAGGCCTGCGTTCAGTGGATCTCTGGACAGTCTTGACATTGCGTGTGGGATCGAAATCACTTCAAACTTCAAACCAAGAGGTCATAGTTAGAATCTGCTCGAAAACGCTTCTCGGGCGAGTGCAAGTTCGTACGCACGTACTATTGATCGTAAACAACACGATGCGACGAATGAGGATGTATGTACCTACCTGCGCAATCGTCTGGGGACAGCTTATCTGTGGCTGTCCCTTGAGACTGTCCCGGGCATCGTGGCACACCTATGATTGCAAGGAGAGGTCAAAGAGATTGACGATTGGTATATTTTTGGTTTGGTGAGAGGGAGACGGAGACGGAGAGCGAGAGAGGGAGAGAGAGAGAGAGAGAGAGAGAGAGAGAGAGAGAGAGGGAGAGGAATTGTCAATGACGAGGAGGGATTGACTCTTGGTCTTCGAGTTCTCTTTGACAATCGCAGTATTACATGTTAGGGCGGAATGACCGGGACGGCGAGGAACAAAAACGGACAACTTCTTAGCGGTGACGGTCTGAAACACAACACTCTACGACACAAGTGCCGGTGACACCAATCGCAGAACATTTTGAAACAGGAAAGTGACCAACGTCTTAGACAAGGGTGACGACCGCGATAACAATCTCGAATCGCGCCACAGCTGACTGCATAACCCAAAACTGGGCTCCAATAGCTATGTACCAAGGCTTGAATGTAGCACTTCGCGCACGAGAACGCACACCATTGCTTCCATTCCAAACCCAAACCAAATCTAGGGGAGAACCTAATAAACTCTAGCCAACCTGTACTCTGAGGAGAGCATCTTCGGCCGTGAAACCGTAAAGTCGGCCCAAAAGCACCGCGCCGACCAGTCCTACTCTGCCATGGCCTCGAGGCGACCACAAGCACAACTTCCAGGTGGGTGGAGGTAAGAAGCAAGGTAACGGGGGAGAACGGAGAACAGGGACATGTTTTTGAACTTACTTTCCGCAGTAACAAAACTAACCAGATAGTCTATTGCCTTCCAACTCCGAACGATACATTCGTGACAAGTCGAAAAACGCAACAATTGAATTTTTCCCTACCCTTCCATGGTCTCGACAACTCGGATACTCCTTCCCCGTGTGTTTTCTCTCCTCATGTTTTCCCCCCTCTTGAAGGATTTACCATCGGAAGATCCTTTCTTGAACCCCCCTTTCCCTTTCCTTTTCACCTTTTCTCCCTTCCGTAGCCGGTCCTCTAGCCTGACGGCCAGCTCGACGACTGATTCTACCGAAGGTGCTTCGTCTTCTGGGAGAGGCTCCCACGCCACATGCAGCTCGGCAGGAAAAATGTCGGCCATTCGTTTGGCGACTGTAAAGGCACTCCTTTGATGTTTCGACATGCGACACAACGTGTGTTAAACGGAGTACAATCGAGGATACGGACGTAGACTCTTCAGGGCGGAAATGTACGGAAGAAGTCGAGCAGCGAAAACGAATGGATCTCCACAGACGCACAAACGTTCAACGCTTGTTTGTGGCTCGGTGATAGAACCGAATCAAGTTCAACTCAATCCCTCGAATTTGAACTGGCCATAATCAAGCTCCACCTACGAGATGGGTATCGCCGTACAGAATATGAAGTGGACGTGTCGTATCGTGTGAACTTGTGTAAATCAGATTCCAACTCGAAGAAGCGATTGGTCAATGAAATGGTTCTGTCCATCATTGGCACTTCAGAAATACGCCCATGTGTTGAAGATGCCCTATCGTTGCGATACTCTCGTCAAATGATAAGTCTGGCCATAGAGTTGAAGAACCAAGATAATAGCGTTCGCACTGATGATTTTACCCGCTGATTGCACAGAAAATATTTGTCGACTGAATTTTTGGTGCGAACAGACTGAGAAAGTACGTCCCAAAAAGAAAATCTGATTGTTCAGTCTGCTGTTACATCTTTACCTTCGTGCGCCCAATCACTCCTGTCAGATACGGTAGTCTTATCCGCAAGAAGCACAGGTGGTGCCACGAGACCATACATACATCCGAGTCAGCCACCACTCCGACTTCCGGACATTCATTTCACTACGGCTTTGTCGAATCTGCTTCCAACTTCAAAACCGCGAAGGTACCCCGTGCCTTCTCGACGAAAAATAATTCCATGAACGCAGGCGGCAAGAACGAGGCACACCTTGCACTGCGCATCCGGGTGACTATGTAAGCGAGGGCCTTTCGTCGTTCGTCTTGGTCGTATCCTTTACGCATCCGACCAGGGACGACGAAAGCGGCAAATTAAAAACGAACGGGGCGCCCGTGAGACCTTTTTCATGTTTTTTCGAGTGGATGGAGCGAATCTTGGGGCTCAACCATGCGCATCGCGCATATACTCTGAAGTTGAACAATGTGTCCTGGACAACAAAGAGTCAGTTGGAAAAGCGTTTCGAGCCTAGAAACCAGCCTCCGGTCACACTACAGTAGTCTTCCCTACGATCCTTGGTATCGTGCAGCAGCTTGCAAACCTCATCTGGTGTATCATGAAAGACAATGCCTTTGGTTCACACGGATATTTTTCCGCGGAACTCACCTTGGACGAATCGGAGCTGCTCTAAGTTTTTCTCCTCCCGGCGGAGCATCATGACGTCATTATTCGCCTCCCCCACGTTAACCTTGATCGAGGCAGAGATTGTCTTGTGGCTGCCTCGACGTCACATGAAGACATCGCGCAAGATATGGATGCGACTGTAGGTAAAACGATCAAACATCAACAACCTTGTGAATCCTGCGGAGGGTTGTTTCCGCATCTCTATATCGTCAATCGAATCCGGCGGGAAAGAAAGCGGTGTGCCCCACCCCAGCATGACGTTGTTAAGATTGTGGCGGACTCAACACAGGCATCTACAATTGTACCGTCATAGAAATCGGCGTCTCTCCATGCATAAAGCCGTCGGAATGGCATTGTGTGAGTTACCCGAAAAACTCCTGGTCGGATTTCAGCAACTTTGCGATGCATCAAGCTCGAAGTGGTATACTTGGCGCGTTTTACGAATGGCTTCAGAATCGGGGTGGTGGGGCCTCTACATGCTTTCGCTCCCAGACTTTTGGGGGCCGGATATCCCCGCACAAATCATGCCTGCATCGCACGCCCTTGTCCTCGTCAGCGACACGTGGTCAGATTATTTAATTTTAGCGATGCATACTTCCTGCGCCCGCAGAAGTTGTACTCAGGGGGGGGGTAGTTGTACTGCTTTCGTCACGTTTTCTAAGAATTTTATCTTGGAATCAACGTATTTTCGACCACCAACGTACCTAACTCCAAACGCGTTGTCGAACAAAGCCAATTCGTGCTCCGACTCGTGCTGACGGACGGTGGCCTCCGAAGATAGACAGACCAACGTGCCTACTCCCGCCAGCATGATCTGGGAAGCGGCATCCGGGTAGAACGGCTGCTTGAACTGCTGCGGTCGAGCTTTGGCCTGCTTCATCAGAACATGTGGGCACCTCTACCGTTGAAGCCTTCATTCGCAGCGAATTGGTACATGCGTACATGTCGTTTCGCATCAGAGAGGCCCTTTCAGAACGATCAGGCGGGATTCTCACCCATCTGTTGGTAACATCAATGCATGACATGTCACCACGAACACCACATGTCTTGTGGCTCAGTGCTGAAGGCCAGCACGGGGGTACACACGGCCGAACACGGAACCACCTTCGCAGGGCAGTAAGTGGTGAAAGGTGTTAGCAACGCAAACAACGGTTTGCGTCGACTCTTGCGTCGTATGTTCCATTGTGCATTGCGGTTACTGTAGTTGTGCAGTATCAGGGAATAATGTCAAACACGTCACATTTCGTGTCAGTCCGCAAACGAGGGCATGTCCCAATAATGAACAAGGAAGACAGGGGGTGAGCGGTGCCACCTGAAAGCCGTCCCTGGCGGTACAGTCGTCGCTGGATCATGAACTATGTACCAATGACACCAAAACACACAAAATCAAGGCACATCGATGTTTCGACATTCACCCTCTTCCGGACCGTACTGCCTCTGTGAAATAATCCAAGGCAGTAGGGGGTTTGGGAACTTGTAACGTTGTGGTGAATCCACCCTAACCCTATCATGAAGTTCTGACTTACCTCGGAATCGATGTACGAACTCATCAGCACCAAGCCAGGCACGAGCCAGCTGCAGAACGGGGCGGGCCCGGCCATCGACCTAGCTACAGAGGCTGCCGCCATCGAATCCAGCTGTCACCGTGGAACATGGTGCGGTCATGGCCAAAACGATTACAGACAGCCGGAGGTCTTATTGTTTTGCTGCCTAGCTTCATTCGTCGTCCGTAACAGCGACACGCCTGCCAGAAAACCTTACGGTTGATCTACACTTGAATCCTTCGACAAGCAAAGTAGGTGTCCTCGTACCTCGCAGGCGGTGATAAACCCACCTGATTGTTTTCGCCGTTCCTAGCACTAAGCCTCCCAGAGTGCACCCGCGGTAGAGGAGGTATGGCGATGCCATGAGACGGATGTCGCCACTCGGTCTTGTACGATTCTGCTTCTACAGGCTGCTTGAGATGGAAAAACAAAGATCAACACGAAACCAAAGCGGTGTAAGGTGTTCGGGGGATCAATCAAGTTACGCAATAGCCGAGTGGGTCTAGGCTCGGTAATTTGTCCAACTTTCTTGACTTACCCTCTAGACCATCGACCCGGCTTCACAAGTTAACGGGATTGCCTGCGGTATTGTTCTTCTTAATATTACAAAGAGAGACCGGAGTTCGTAGCAAGTGATATGACCATTCTTCAACATTAGCCTACCCCTTACCTACCTTAGTTTCTCTCCTTCTTACCTCATCTCCTGCAAGGCTGGCGTCCTTGGCGACGCTGAATACGTACGTCTCGTTTGCCCGCCGCTCCCACTCGGTATGAATCAGCCAGCGCTTGAACGAGCGAGTTTTCACGTGATGCACCCCTACTTGTCAAGCGCACACGATCTGACGGATTTAGGTAGCAGCTGCCAATGACAAATTTTACGTTTATTTTTCCCATTCTATATGTTTCGGTTTCGTCATGTAAGGCAACCGTCGTCTGGGGTTGACGGGAGGTTGCTAATTCAAAGGTGCAGTATTAATATGCATTCAGAGCGAGTGTATCTCAGGAGTACCGCAAGGGCTGGAAGAACCGAGTTTTCGCGGCTGCGCGTCGACGGCTATAATCTTTCGGCGGATCTCTCCAAGGTGCTGTGAACACATGCTTGAGAGATGTCCTTCGGCCTATCCCAAATCCAACGTGTTTATTGTCGTTTGCAGATTCTCAAGCGAAATGAGTAAAAAAAAAAACGATGTCGGGACAACGCTGTTGGAAGTTGTCAAAAGGGCACCCAACAGCTCTCTGCCGAGAATGCAACAGGGCTGTCAAGATAAATCGACTGACCGTTGCAGAGCATTCGGTAGGCCCGCTCTGCCATTATCCTTCGGAGGGCCTCCAGGCGGTTCATCTCTGCCTTCGTCCCGACGAACACCCGACCGTCAGTGGTCACCCCGCCTCCCGCGTTATCACGAAGCTCCTGCATTCAGAGTTGTTGTATTCGATACCGCCATGAAGTGACGAAGATCGGTTGTCCATTCATCGGTGAAATCGAAGTTGCTCTGACACCAACACACTCAACGGATTCTGTGACTAAACGGAAGGGAGAGTATTGTGTTTTTTTCTTTGAGAAAGTGGGGTCTTCGAGAAGGCAGCGAAGGAGCACACAACAGTTTCAAAGAGGTGTGAATAACCAGGGCATTCTTCTGCTTTGTACAGCTCTGAGAGCATTGCCAGACACATTGTTCACCGGGGGTACGCATTCCTTGTCAAAAAACAGCCCTCCTGCTTCGAACACATTCTCGCAAAGTTCGGCGAGGTAATGTCAATACCCATTCCCCAAAGAATGGTCTCGCACGCCTCGAAAACGACTTCAAACTGTGCATACCCCCATTAATATCTCGTATATCCCGTACACATGTAGAGTCCGATGATGCCTTCTAAGGCCGGGAGTAACGGGAGCGACTGCTGGTGTCATGAGTTGGAGTAACATGGGTTGGTGAGTGTTGGTTAGGGTGTATCGTCCCATGATTCAGATAGCAGCCGCTGGCCAGGATGTAACTTACTCTCGGTCACGCCCGTCAAGAGACGTGGTGTATACTCTGTAAATCCAATCACGAATGGCAGGAAGGCTAGGTACGGCGTGTGAAACTCGCCTGAGTGTCGAGGTATCGGAACTGCTTGTGAAGTCTCCTCCCTGCCTCCCACAGGGCCCTTTCTTCTGCCTCGCGTTGCCGTGCGCATCGTATTCTTTGAAACGAAAGAAAAACAACGTCGGAGGTGGGATGGGCGATCTTCTTCTGGTTGCGACTAGAGTGGACTCGCGTGAAGTACCAAGCAAAGCGTACTGGCTGGGTGCCGTTCGCCCTATGGTCTTCTAGCATCGTAGAAAAGAGGGCACTCGTAGTAAGGACGTAGCGTCATGAGGGGACAAGCGTTGCACACGTACATTCGACTCAAGACACAGCCTCCACGTTCGTTGTAGCGCGGAGAGTTTGCTGTCTTGGCACACACGAATCAACCTGTACACATACAGACCCAGGCACGACCAGAGGTCGAAACGTGAACACTGGCAAGGAGGAGAGACGGGATGATAGAGCCAAACCTGCTACTCACCTAACAAGAATTCCTCTCGTCCTCCTCTGCAGCATCCGAGACGCCCATTCCCAACGCTCATTCCGTATTTCTACGGTGGTGTCAAGCCATCGCTTCAGGGCCGCCCGAGTGTCATCGGCTTTCCGTCTTCTCTCCGCGCTCTGAGCAGTGATATAGTTAAACGTAACGTGCATTCGTTTTCAATGTCCAAAGTACGTGAGTAGCCCATGTGTTGTGCTTCTTTGGGTTGTGGTCTTACTCCAAGGTATTGTGCGGGCCACCGCCAAAAATAGACTGCAGCAACCATTCCCGCGTTCCAGCAACAGGCTCTATTGTCGTTTTCGGGCGCATTTTTTTCCCCGCAAGTTCCCGAGGTGACAACACGCCTCCACGATGGGCTCTGAAACAGTCTCGAAATAAAGGGTAGCCCTTGGACGAGGTTGGACATTTCTTCGGCGTCGGACTCTCCCCCGGTTCCCGCAGGTAAACGATCAGTGCATCATACCCAGGAGGTTCTGGAGGAATCAGCAATTTACTGCTGGCCTCCTTCTACTTAATAGGTTTCGTACCTGATAGCACGCCTCCACGATGGCACAGCGGCTCCTCCTGAGCTCCTCTCTCTTCACCTCGACCGGAAACAGCTCCTCCTCAGGCACCAGAACCACCAACGCCTGACCCCCGCGATCGTCACTTTCAACCCCACCAACCATCCCGCTCTCGAGACTTCGCGACCTCCCGGTGGCACCGACTCCCGATCTCGTTTCTTTGAAGGCGGTGCCCGCTTTCGCCGTTGCCGGTGTTGGTGCTATTGATGTATTTGTTGGCAGTGGTGGCGGGTTAATGAGCGGGAGTTCTTTCTCCGGCAGCACGCAGGTCCTCCGGACGCCCTCCCTGCAGACATCTTTGGCTTTCGCAGCCCCCACTTCTCGGGCTAAGGGGTCGGCGCCACTGCCACCGGTGATCTTGACTGGTTCCCTGCGGACAATGCACAAAGCAGTAGTAGAACGCAAGCTTCCCTGAACTTATCGAGTCAACATAGCAGCAGCAGAAGAAGCAGCAGCAGCACAATCCCGCGTGTACGATAGACAGACAGAATGTGCGATCGAGGTAGGTTTATTCTGTGGTTGTTTGGACATTTTCGTCTGTGTCACCTTGGATCGACGAGTTCGTAGGATCGCTTTTTGTTGCCGTAACACTCTGTGTAAGAGACGATCCGTAGTTGTAGAATATCAATGGCTGTACAAGATTTCCAACAATCGAAGCTGGTAAGGTCAAATCTCTGCGATTAAACTACTGGTACACAGGGATAATGCAGGATAGCACCCTCGGCTCTTCGTTGCCAACGTGCAACTTGCTCCCATTTCTCCTTCTGTGGTGAACCATGAACCACACTGACCGCGTCTGTCAATGTGTGAGCATCATCACCTGGGGCCCTCTCGTTGATGTTTTCGGCGCTGCCACTCTTCTACGAAGGGCTCCGAGTACCCTCCTGACGCCCTTCCCAACACTCTGACACGGACCAGCAGGCGGTGCCCCTGGGTCCGGCGTCTGGCGTGTCCCCACTCGCCGTGCCTCGCCATGGGCACGGACATCACCTGCACAACGCAAACCAGCGTCGTGGTACAGAATGCAAAGAGCACCAATCATTATCGCGAGAGATATGTCATTGCAAGGCATTAGGCACGACGGTAGGTCAAGCACCTTGGGATCACGCCGAATAGCAACCTTGATTCGGGGCGGTGATGGGAGTGGGGGGCGATGCGGCGTTATTTTCAGTTCATGAATGTTAATAGATGGAAATCATGATGCTGAAAACCTAAAACGGAGAGCACGCGACACCAAGAAATTCTCTGAGCGGCATCTACCGGTGTATTGACGCCCGTCAAACTGTAGTATACCTTGCCATCGTGTGATGCAAGCGTCACATCTACCCCTCACCTCGCCGTACAACTCTCGGGGTCTTGAGCCTCGCCGTCGAACAGACATGCCGTTTTCGTGATCTGCAGAGCGCAACAGTTCTTTCACACGTAAATGTCATCATGTCATTGGACCACACACGCCAGTAGTGGCCAAAGAAACTGGAAGAAACGCCCCGGGGCGCAACGTGTACTTCAAAGGTACTGGTAAGGAGGAAACTCGACGAAAACATCTCCATGGGGCGAGGACAGCGTGGGGCTTGCGTCCAGTCCGTTGATTTCGGGGAGCGCCACCCCACGGCTACACCGTGTCAATTCCGCAGGACCCTACAGTAGTCGCGGAGCCGGATTTTGGGGCAGAAAACAGCATCTGCAATAGAGCCTACAAAGAATGTAAGACGGGTACGATAGTTGGGGAAGCATGTGCTTTCGCTCGGTGATAACACCCGTTTCCGAAGACATCGGAATGCCAAGCGAGGCGAGATAACAATTGTCCCAGAGAGTTAGACTCAATCTCAAATATTCCCGAACACCAGGAAGTCCAATACCCAAGTACTTGGTTCCACGGCGGCGACATGAATCTCAAACTTCTATGGCAACGTCCGTGCTTGCAGCGCCCTTCATTTTCACACCGCGGGCGCTCCCAACCGTCACAAGCGCTTAGCATCGGCATACATATGGAGCACGCGCCAACGACACGGCTAAACATGGCCCTCTACATGTTCTGCATATATCACGTACCGTAGCGCCTAGTCCCCTATAGCACTTACCCTCACAGGCTTCTTCCTCGTCGTTGCCTGCCAGGTGGTCGGGCAAAGAATCAGCCAATGCAGCCCTGAATACGACCAGCTGTCCCTTCTTGTGCAAAGGTTCTGCAGCATTTCTTCGTAGAAGCAACGACAACGGGATGTTAGGGGGCAGATCACAAGGCGTTCGGGGAGTAAATCTTAAGAAAAACGAAAGAATTTCACGAGATCTCTTGCCGCTTGCAACTCGCGGGGTATACTGAGATTCGGCAAACGATACAACCAGAAAAAAAATCACAAGAGGTCAGTTGTGTGCTGCGTAAACATCACGTGTAGCGCTTACATGTATGCACGAAAGAATCGTGAGGATGATGTTTTGCGGTTTTCGCAACACCGTTGATCTTGGCCTCAGGCGCTGCTCATGGTTCACACCCAGCTTTTTCTTGTGCCCTCTACTTTGGTCGAGGCTTATGCCGCACATGAATGGATATCCTCTCAAACGAAGGTCACTTTGCATCCATCATCCGAGTTTTCCTCCGTTGCTCCAACCACCGTAGTGTTTCTGGATCGTGTCTGTATCCCTTTGGGGCATTCCTGTCGTTTCCCGAGCATGTTCCTCACTACTACCCTTGGAGCACACATCACGAAGCACTCTGAGTCGAGCAAGGGGACATCTCGTTTCCTAAACTTTGTCAGGACTTGTTGGACCAACATACCGAGCAGTTAAACACAAGCCGACGTTGTGGCGGTACTCCTACCTCTTCGCCGTGCTGCTGGTGAGGTCGATGGTCGGTGCTTCGAGAGAGGTAGGGACGGACAGGTCTCTCCTAGTCGCCATCTCGTCCTCATCGACCTGGTCAAGAACATTTTTGACGTGCAACATTAAGTGTGGAATGATTCCCATAGAAGGTCGTTCCGGTGCTCTACACCTACCTCCTTAAGTCCCTCCCTGCTTGTCCTAAAGGAAACAGAGGCAGACTAAAAAAAACATACGGATCGATTGAAACTGCACACAAGCAAGCACAGTACGGATCCATGTTTCTGACCAGGCCTTGGCACACAACACATACCTCGTGCGCCGGGATAGGGTCTTCTTCCTCTCGAAGTACGGAGGATTCGTCACCAGCACGAAGCGATCGGATACCGTCCTGTTATTACGGTCACGGTCACCACGACGGGGGCGGGGAACCGAAGCCGTGTCTAATCTGCGCGGAGTTCTCTTCGAACAGCGGTAATACATTTTTTTTCAAGGTCGGGAGTTGTCGCCAGACACGTGCACCCTTGGGATAGTTCGTTAATTCAGCTAGGTAGCCCCCTTTCAAAGGGCACATGACTACCGAACTTTCGATCGGGCATAACACAGCTTCGGTGGCACTGACTTGCGCTGGCTTGCAAACGCTTGTTTCTTTGGAACTCGACGACGGCAGTTTCAGTCAGAACGAAAGGTTAATCCTTCTGCCTTGAGGCCGGATCGAAGTTCGTTCCGTTCAGGTGGAGACTGTGGATACACGCGCCACAAAAGTACATCGCGAGGGTCTAGAGGACGGCGACGACCGCCGTAGTGAGTTGTTGTAGACGAAAGAAGTCGTGCGTTTCGTTCTTGCCTGGGCGAGGTGCGGGTGCGCTTGACCGCCTGTGCTGGGGATGTGCAGGATCGCCAGGCATGACGCACAAAGGGCCTCCCCGCAGTCCTCGCAGAACCCGACCGCATTCCGCCGCTCGCACTCTTCGCATAAAAGATCTTTCGGGGCCCCTTCGGGTACCTGAAAGCATTGTATAGTAGCCGGCACTCTCAATAGCTACCAAAAGTGAACTTGGCTGCAGGGGTAAAACCGTCTTGAACGAATTGTTCCATACCACTCTGGTTGAGAACATACGGACCATTCGGGGACAAATGTATTGTTCGTGGTCCGTAAGTTTCCAATCGATCGGTACTTGATAAACATCTCATTTCTACACTGGACATGACGCAAGTGACACAAAGGTAAAGGTGATGAGGGTACACCCTCCGAATGGGGAAAGCTGCTGCCAAAGGTAAGCTGATACGCTGTTGACGACTGACGGTTGTAGCGACAACGAAAGCGAACAGCCGCGTAGAAAGCTCACAACGAGCACACCGGTCCTTTTCTCGGAAGCCTTAGAAGGGCTCTGAATCAGGCTTGGGTGAGGTTCTCTACTTGGTGTCGTTCCTCAGTGAAACGTAGAGTAGTTTCAAGCAAGAGCCTTAACTTGGGCGTGCAATCATTCATCGGGGTGAGGGTGCAAATGCGGAGAGAGAAAGCACGCGGACAGTTTGAGCACTCTGACAAACAGATCAAGTTCTGGCGGCTGAACTTGTGTACCAAGGTCAACACCTGCCGCAAGCTGTTCAGATGGCCAAGGGCCGTTTTCGGCGGCCGTGTACAGAGCTGTCATTCGGTTGTCGTGTACCGTTTGTAAAACAACCTGGGCAAAAACGTTGGGCTGAGCAACCAGCCCGGCGTGGATGGACAGACGACTTCATGGCACACCTTCTCGAGTCTCACTGTCATCTCCAATCCACATGCATTGCACAATAACGCCGTCGCTGCCGTTGCGGTTGCTTATTTTTGATGTTGTCGCAGCCATCAATCAAGCCATTCGGGTCGCGACCCAACCCTTCTGCCATATTTCGTTAAACTCTAAACCAATGGCGAGACGAACTTCGTGGTCCCGTGCGGTCACCGTTAGGGCATGTCATAAAGCACAGAATCCCATGTACCTGAATGCCTGTGAAGTCCGCGCCGTTGGCCGTCTGCTCTGGGTTTAGCTGGTCACGTTTCTTTTCTTCTTCAAACCCTTCGTACCCCCCAGCGTCGTACTTGATGTGCTGCATACAAAGCGAACACGCCAACAGGGGAAAAGTCTTGCGGTTGAGATGTGCAGGCTCGTTGCATCCCTTTTACTCGCAATCAACAGTAGCTACTCAATCAATAATAATATACCTCACGCCATGATCCAGAACCCAGGTCCAAAACGATAGTTCACAAGCAATCATCAGCCGCCGTTTGACATGGCCCGGCAGCAGGAGAAGTTATCCGACTGCTCAACTCTACGGCACAAATCATCTACCAGGCCATGGTACCCTTAAAGCCGTAGCATGACCACGAGAGGAGGACATCATTGTAATGTAGGTAAGCTGGTTTTCCGAGCAGCTAGACAAGACACAGCGTGGGAGTGATTTTAGCCATAGCCGCATATTCATCAGCAGCATTGTCGCCGTCTTTTTTATTTTGAGGCCCACATGAAAAGGTCAGCGAGGGTCTACTGTTAGGAAAATTTGCTGTAGGGGGCAACACATCACCACATAATCGAACTCCGGGTGGTCTCAAACGATAGCAACAGCATATGTATACATTCGAATTACTTCATGACTGTTTTTTCTGTACCAGTACAGCTATATCCCCAAACGTATGTCTCATTATCTTGCTCAGTAATAGGTTTTTGATGCCAGACCCGTGTTGGACAGTCAGACCACGTAGTAGGATATCCGAAGAAATATGTCACCACAGCTTCGGTGCAACTTTGACTTGAGTAGAGGAAGAGAAACCTACGAAAAACACGCACGCTCTGAGAATACAGCTCGTGTAGCCCAATATACGCCCGGATCGAAAAGAGCCTACGTCGGGGTTGTCAGTTTGAGTTCAATACGCAGGCGACTAGAGGGGTACGCCTTGGCTAACAGACCGTGTAGGCATGGCCCTGTTCTCTGTTCCTTTGTGCTCTGCTGGTAAGTTCGCTCATGATCGGAATGGTTGCCCCTATGGCTTGAGACTAGTCTACAGCATCGTAGGCTGTACCTCATACACACGTACATGATTTCGTTGACAAACCGCCGTAACAACGAATGATCTGTAGACTAACCGGTTATTCCATATTGCAGTATTCATGATAGTACTACGTGGCACCCCCTATGCGTGGTGCATGCTGGTGCTCGTGTATGTATGTGGTTGTCCTCCGCAGCAGTCAAGCAGTCTACTGCAGTGACTGCAGCAGGGGAGCACCCACCCAACGTCAACCTCACCTTTATCGTAGTGGAGGGCTTCAAGGGGTGGTGCTGGAGCCGATGGTGCGAATCGTCTAAGGTGGAGGTGCTGGTCACACTGAGGTTTCCAATGCCCGCGCCATGGGTCAAGGAGCATCGTGTGACAACAACGGGTTTGATTCAGTTGCAGAACAAAAATGGATGGCGTTGCGAATACTCATTGTAGACATCACGGGTCAGCTATTGTATTGCTGCGGTGCTTTTGCATTCCACTGTTGCACTGCCCATTTTCACGACGTGCAAAGAGCTAGGGATATCGCGGCTGCGCTCATGTCTCATGTTCGTCCGCGATTCAAAGTGCATGTAATAGGAAGTTGAAATTTGAAAACCGGCCTAATCTTGCGGCAATACCATTTTCTTGCCTGGACTCTGAGTTTACATGCTTGTTATATAATCAGAGTATGAACATGTACAGCTATCCATTATAAACTCGCCGCTTTACCTGCTGCAGTCCGTGTCTCGAGCCCTTAAATCCCTTGCCCGCTTGGCACGCTTCGCAGCTGCCTTCATCTCGTCGCCGTTCAAGAAAACAGCGGCGGGTCAACCAAACGCTGCATGTACGTGAGGAAAGCCTGATCTCGGGACTTCTCCAAGGCATATCCACCCGTATTCGACAATGGCCCTTGCGTTCGCCCATACACTCGTACTCTTCGACGACCTATACTGCGCGCCACGAACAGGACCGTCGTCGTCGTCGATGCTAAGTAAAAATAAGGGTACCGACGGTTTCATGTGTCGTTTCGCAAGGAGGGAGTTGGTGGGAGAGCTGATGGCTTCATACGTATTGTTCCCGCCCGTTGGCACCCCCCCCGACATTTTCTGATAAATAAGACTGCGTGCCCTCCCGCCCCTGCTGCACTGTGCCGAGCAACAACAAGGCTGTGTGTGCGCAGCCAAGAGAGATCACCCCCTAGGAGCGTCTGGCGGATCGCGTGAAACAGCTATGGATAGCTCGGATGGTGAGTTGCTTTTTCTGCGCTTGTTCCCTCCCTGCATGACTGAGTCTATAGCCGATCTCCGCAGTCGTTGCTTGGCTGCTACTGGGTGTTGTCTTCCTCTCGCGAGATCATCGTCGTCGTTTGTTTGCTTGTTTGGGCACAAACGCTTGCTCTTAGAAGCAATGCCAGTGAAGCATGCCGAGGCCAGCTTCTACCCTTGGGGCCTGTTGGGTGGCATCTACCTGTTGTTCCAGGCATGCTGGGCTAGTTTATTGTTTACTCCTGGCCCTGTGCGCACACATGGCGCGGCGCTTCCCGCGCACACCGCCAGGTCGCACACGACAAGACTTTCCCCGTAACTGGCACAGGTTGGCTGCCATCTTCCAATAGGGTTCGTATCGTTCTTGTTTTGGTCCCTCCTGCTAGAGATAGGGCCTGGGGTTGAGCTGTTGGCCGTGTTCCAGTGCAGAGCTAGCAAAGAGTTGCGGCGTGTGCTGAACTTTTCAATGCGGGCTGAAAAGCCGGGGCTCTGGCCTTTCTGTAAATCCTGCTCCTGGTTTGGCGAGCTACACACACGGACACCTATTTCCGCGAGACCAGAGCGTGCAATCGCTCCTCCCCTCGAATCCGTAGCGTGCCAATGGCTGCGTGCTTATTCTCGTGGGACGTCTGGTGTCACTTGTGATGTTCGCACCGTTGATTTCCCCCCAAAGCGCCGTCGAAATGGGTTAGACTGCTGATAGAACATGTTGCGGTGGTGTTATGCCAGGCACCCTCAGAGGCGGTTGGGCAGGCCGGGGGCGGGCACCCCCCTGCCCCCGTTAGAAACAGCAACACCGGAAAGGCGACCGCTTGGAGAGAAGCCAATGGTTGCCGGGCTCCTACCTCGTCTGTTGTGGTCGAAAGACCAACACACCCGCCTTATCTAGCCTTTTTGTCATGGAGCCGCGCGACCCGCAAAAAGGAGGCACTAGTCGCACTCAGGTGTACGTCGCGCCTTTAAGTATGAGCAGCCGGGGAAGAACCACAGCTGCCGTTGGAACTGTTTTATTGAAGGAGTCCTTGAGGCTTTGTCTCTGCCGCTATCGTAGACAAGAGTGTCTGCAGCGTATGTCGACGGATACGCCTACTGCTGTACCGGGCAAGGCCTTGGCCAATCAGATTGATCCGCTGCAAGCTGAGTCTCAAACGCTTGGTATGGCCTTACGTCTCCGACCTCACGCGTACGCATCAACCCCAGCAGTAAAGGCAGCTACACCGGGCTTCGCCTATCCTGAGTCGATCATCCTCAGCGATCACAACATTAACATTCAATATTGGATATTGACTGATCGATAAGATTGACGAAGAAATCCTAGTCACGACCAGCGGCTTTGCATTAGACAGCTGTGCAGACAGCAGCAGCAGCAGCAGTAGCGCAATGAGCTACATTTATCGTTCAACATTTGACGCCTGCTCAAACGTTGGTAGTCAGGTGCATGTGTACGTTGCCCGGAGGCCACGCATCTTGGTGTTTATTTGACGCCTGCTCAAACATTGGTAGACAGGTGCATGTGTGCGTTGACCGGAGGCCACGCATCTTGGTGTTGAACGACCAATGTAGCTCATCGCGCTACTGCTGATGCTGCTGATGTCTGCACAGCTGTCTAATGCAAAGCCGCCGATCGTGACTTGGATCTATTCGTCAATATTATTTATCACTAAAGTAACCGTTTAATACTGTAGCCGCCTTTGTCCTGGATTGCCAAGGCTTCGCCTGATCAAGCGACGATCCATACAACCGGTAGCGAGGATGTAGACAGCAGCAATCTCTCAAGGTATCAATCCGCTCGTTCCGCAGAGGCGGACCGCAAGCTTTCGAGTACTTGAGTGGACTCAGCTGTCTGTCTCGTCTGGGGGAAGGAGTACTATTTTCTATTGTTGCGAAAATGATGTCTAGATTGGCGATAACGCACGCCTGCTGCTACTTTGAAGAATACCGAGTATTGTGAAGGTTGTGTTCCCCTTAAGGTTGACCATGCCGAAGAGTTGGTTACGTGGTCGTGTGCTTATTAATATTGTTCTGATCCCATCCCCTCGTGCATGCTGCTGCTACTGTTGTTACTGCTGCTGGTGGTATCGGCACTATGCCGCTGCTATCCTTGCGCTTGTGGCACCGCAGAATCAGACGGCGACTTTGTCCCTGGGCAGGAGGAGTCTTCCAGGGGACGAGGTAGGCATGATACAGGCATGCCTTTTGTTCTTGTTTCTTGTGTATTTAGTGCTGCTGCTGCTGCTGCTGCTGCTGCTGCTGCTACTGCTGCTGCAGCTACGGTTCGTGAACTTGTTTCATCCATGAGGATGGTGCTTCAGGACAACCTGGTCGCCGCGCACGGCTCCGTGCGTGAAGTGAGTTACCCTTTTCTCCCTGTCTCCCTTGATCGACCGGCACCCAATACCTGCACTTTTCCAGGGGGAGACAGCGATGGGGGGGGCGGGAGTGACGACAGTGGAGGCGGTGGCGAGGACCGTATGGATGACGACGACTTCTCGGGTGAGGCAGGCAGGCAACCTCTCGATGAGGGTGTGACGAGTGTGGAAGGGAGGGTCCTGGGTTGTCAGTAACCTTCGCCAATGCCTTTGCAGGGTTTTTCTATGAAGTAGACGTGTTGGATAAAGCATGCAGTCGGGGAAGTGGGGTTAGGGATAGGGTCTGCGTACCCCCTTCCTCTCGTATGTCCTCAAATCATATACTTAGTGTCTCCCGAAGGCGGTCTTGGGTTGTTCATTCGCCCGAGGCGGATCTGGTAAGAGAGGGTGTGGTGGGTAATCAGGACATGATTTCAAGGTAAAATCACACCTCGTCAAAATGAGGAGAATTGTGCCTCGCCCAGTGGATGAGGATACAATAGGGGGGTCTCGTGAAACGCCGGGGGGTCTTGGAATTGCTGGTTGGTGGATGTAACCGCCGTTTTGTTTTTATGGAAATAGAACACAATTGCAATTGACTCGATCTTCTGTCTCCTCGCACACCAACGTTCCATATAAACGGCACACGGGTACATAGTAAATGGATGATGCAGTCTTGGGACAGCCACAAGTTGCTGACAGCATTCCAAGAGGAGCAGCTGGCTTTCAAAGTGATGTACCTAAATGAGTGATGGTCGATGTCGTTGTGGTGTTTGTTTGTATCGGCGTCATCGAAGGCATCCAAGACATCAAAGGGAGGATGACATCCACTGAGTGGAGATGAAGGTTGTATAATACTTTAGGTATCATGCATGGATTGCTGTCGGTGTTTAATTGTTGGTTGGCTAGCACATCCTCAGCGCTGTATTTTCTCCACTTTTTTCAGACTTGTTGCTTCTTGACAATGGACAACATCAGCAGCGTTACACAATGTGCTGGCTTGAAGTTTGTATGATGCCCTATGGCCTTCTTGCCACACTACCACCTTCCCCCCAATTCCCTTCCCTACTCGTTGTGCTTGTAATTTTTTCCATGTCATCGTGTGGGGATCGACGGGCGCAGACGAAGGCAGCGACGACGATGACGAAGAGGGCAGTGTGCCCGCACCAAGAGGGAAATCATCCTCATCCTCCAAAGGAAAGGCCAAAAAGAGGGACAAGGGCAAGAGCAGCAGCAGCAGCAGCAGCAGCAGCAGCAAGAAGAAGAAAAAGAAGAAGAAAAAGAGGAGGAGCGGGAGCAGGGGGGGCGACGAAGATGGGGGCAGCAGTTCTAGCAAGAGGAAGAGGGGGGGCGGGGGGGCGGCTTCGAGCTTGTTCGATGATGAGGCGGAGGAGAGCGATGGTGGCGGCGGGGGCGGCAGCGATGACGACGACGAGGAGGTGAGTGTCTTCTATCTTTAGAGCGTTGGTTTTGTGGATGCAGTAGAGGTCCCTATTCAAGGCCGCTTGTTTATGGCCGGTTGCCCTGTGAAAGGCCGGTGAGATCGCCTGG
The DNA here is from genome assembly GCA_000310025.1 of Ectocarpus siliculosus. Lineage (NCBI taxonomy): Eukaryota > Phaeophyceae > Ectocarpales > Ectocarpaceae > Ectocarpus > Ectocarpus siliculosus. The sequence goes on along the minus strand of FN649729.1, from coordinate 154,482 downwards.
CACAGATGGAATATTCAAGTGGTCTCAGCTCCGAATAGTGCCGTGTGCCCGATATATCGCCGGCGTTTTCCCTTGGACCATGCTAGGCTTACGTTAGACAGAGACCTCTGCTGTGCTGTTTTTGTGTTGTTCGTTATTACATGGCGTACGCTGTAGCCCTCTCAACTATTCTCCAGTTGCCCCATGTCTTGTGCGGTGCATGGTGTTTTTTTTTGTATTGGAGGCTGGGATGCTCCAGTTGAAGTGTACAGGTAGCGCTGGGAGGCTCGCTCGCTTAGACTTGATGGTTAGGGTTTGCCTGCACGCGTGATGGTGTAGTGGTGACTCCTTGCCTTGGTCATTGGTGCATCGGTGCGTTGCACCCGTTGAGGTCCCAGTTACAGCAGCTACCAAGGTTGCGATGCAGCTGGGTTTGATAGGACAAACGAGTACATGTGGTGTGTATGTCGTGCAACATGCGGGTACACCACCTCAGCGTGCGACTCTAGATTTCCGTGGCGTGTGTATACTGGTTTTGTGGTGGTTTGGCGGGGTGCGTGCATTTGTTGCGATTCGTGAGTGCCAAATTTCGATGTTAGCACTTTTGATGAGGGAAAGGGACGGCTGACCCTTCTCGCGATAAAAACAAAATTCAGCACGCACCGCAGGAGGAAGGTGGGGCATGAAAAGAAAAAGAAAAATATGAAAAAAAGCCCTGGTAAATACCCCCTCCTGGTTATAGTTGTACGAAAAAAATACACTGAAAAGTGTAGTGCACGTTTCACCACGAAAAGTGGGGGGACTGTCGCCAAAATAAATAGGACGAAATCACACAAACACAACATGTCGATCATCCATATGCACCCTCTGATTCTTTACCATTTGGTTTTTACCCCTCCGCCTGCATACACGCATTTCTTTTTTTCGTGTTTATTTTGTTTTTTGCAGGAGGAGGACAACGAGTACCGGCTTGACGGTTTCGTCGTGGGAGATGAAGACGTCGATTCGGATTCCGGCAAGAGGCGGCGGAACAAGAGCAGTGCCAGTTCCAAGAGAAAACGCCTCCGTAAGGCTAGGGAGGAACACGGCATGGAAGCCGCGGACGACGAGGATCTCGAGCTTATCCGGGAGGCGCAGGGAGTCATGTACGTACCGTATCTTATACTATGTGCTTCAGTAGTATCGATCAAGAGCAGTGGTTGGGAACTGAAAGAAGATGCCGTAGCAAATTGTGGCCATCGCAGGATGATTTAGCCTTGTACATCACACGACCAAACTTGCGAGGGTGTTTTGTTTGCAGTAGCTCCCTGTTTAGTGCGGGTATAGTATGTGCCCAGATAATTGACCGGCACTATACCGGACACTGGAACTATTCAAAGTAGAATACTTGTATAACGTGTTTTTTTCAGTGTGTGCCCGCCGAAAACACTGTAACGGCATTGTGCCGGCAAGCAGCACTAAACAGGGACCTATACTGTGTCGTATGCTATCGTATGCCTATCGATCAAGAACATGGTTTGACACTGACAGGATATGCCGCATGATTGCAACGATCACGGGGAAATCAAGCAAACCCTTGCACCACACCGAACGTGCGAGAGCGTTTAGTAGAGGAGTTTTTGTGAGTTGCGTGGGACCGTCGTTGGTGTTCATTGCGTTCCAGTACACAAAGTTGTGGTGCATTCTGTTTTTTTTTTTTTCTGTCTGAGTCCCCTTTGCCCTTTCCTCTGTGTGTGTTTGCTTGCCCGCTGTGTTCGTTCGCATCCTTGCAGTCCAAGCCATAATCGAGAGTCGGACAGAAACGAGCTGGTAGCGTCGGATGGCCAGGACTTGCGAAACCAGCTCTTTGACGGCGAAGGTATGGCATGCTTGACACATGCATCGTTACGGTAGTCTTCTTTTTTTTTGCATTCTCTTGTATGGCGTCTTCTGTGTATTGCTGCTATGTGCTTGTGATGTTGTTAATCCCGGCGACACGCTACTCTTAAGGGAAAACAGGCACCAGGACAAATGATGCCACGCAAGGTTTTGGTCACGAGTGTACACGATCGATGGTTTGTGTTGTATGTCATGCGTGTGTTGAAAAAATGCAGAAGAGGAAGAGGCCCGTCGGCAAGAGCAGCGGCAGCAGCAGTACCACCAGAGGCAGCGTCAGAGGCAGGAGCGAGACGAGTTCGACAGCGAGGACGACGGGGACTTTATCGTGGACGATCTGGGCACCGAGCGAAGGCAGGGGCGGAGGCAGCAGCAAGAGAGGTACGCATCGGTACTGCTGTTCAGCACAACAGCAGCAGCACCAGCAAACGACAACAGCAGCAGCAGTAAAAATTAAAGCAACCATGGCAACAACGGTTGTAGCTGTAGGAGTTACGTTTCCCGGAGTATGGTTGTGGTCCTGGAAATGTCGGGAACGCGGTTTCCGGGCATGCTTGATACGGTTGTTGGGATACGGGCCCATAACGCCCCGCACTTCTCCTCTTGCCCTCGGTATATGGAAGACCTGTGATGCTGGTATTTTTATCGTCTTTCCTTGCCTTCACCAGGCTTGTGGCACAGGTATGATTCACCCACCCTATGTATGCCCTCTATCCTGTTGTTGTTGCTAGCGATGGCCGGCCCCGACCTCTGACACGAAAAGTCAAAAGTAAACTTCTCTCGCAGATATTCATCGTCTCATCCCGTCTCGCTTCTCGTCGTGGACACTGTAGGAATAGCCCCCCCCCCCCCCCCTTATTTCATGTTTTTTTTTCATTTGTTCCCGCATCGGGAAGCCTTCGATTGTTTCATGTTGGGTCAAGAGTATTGCGGATCCTGTGTTCGTCTACGCTTGCATTGCTCCGGCTCTCCTTTTTGTCCCTTTGGTCAAGTTGGGTGTCGATCTACCGTATATGACACAAGATAACACACCCCCTGGACCGATTTTCAAAGCTCGATTACTCCACGACGAAGAGGATGCATAAATGAAACAATACGTTTTCGAACAGCTCTCGACAAAACGGTTCCAACGCCGCCGTTTTCGGCGCTGTGACTCTTCCTGCTATTGGGAAATCGAACTTTGAAAATCGGCCAAGGGGGTGTGTTATCTTGTGTCATATACGGTAGATGAACTTCTGACTAAACTTCACACCCTGTACAAATAGATTATTTGGTATTTGTCTGGCAGGCAAATACTTTCTTGAGAACCTGCACAAATATTTGCCTGTAGGCAAATTCTTTCTTGAGAACCTGCGCAAATATTTGCCTTCAGGCAAATGCTTTCTTGAGAACCTGCGCAAATATTTGCCTGCAGGCAAATGCTTTCTTGAGAACCTGCGCAAATATTTGCCTGCAGGCAAATACTTTCTTGAGAACCTACGCAAATATTTGTCTGCAGGCAAATACTCTCCTGAGAACCTGCACAAATATTTGCCTGCAGGCAAATACTCTCCTGAGAACCTGCGCAAATATTTGTCTGGAGGCAAATACTGCCCTGGACAAATACACGCAACTATTATTTGTATTTGTTATTTGTATTTGTACAGGGTGTGCTAAACTTCCAACCCTTATTCTAACCTCTGACTATTGTAACTTCCAGCAATTATTCCACACAACCCAGAACGTTCACTGTGCGCAGACTAAATTCTGACTGACTTCCACCAATTACTCCATGAAACGGTGTGATATCACGAAAAGTTTATCTTTCTTGTTTAACTGTACATATACGATGTAGCGCAGTCTACAG
>FN649729.1:139889-150682 GCA_000310025.1 Ectocarpus siliculosus | reverse complement strand
AAGAGGATGCATAAATGAACCAATACGTTTTCGAACAGCTCTGGACAAAACGGTTCCAACGCCGCCGTTTTCGGCGCTGTGACTCTTCCTGCTGTTGAGAAATCGAGCTTTGAAAATCGGCCAAGGGGGTGTGTTATCTTGTGTCATATACGGTAATCCCTTGGAAGAATAAGGGCGCCGTGGATCATGGATGACGCATGTAGAGGCGTACAGCCGCACAAAGGGGGGTGAGGCCGATGGGCGATCCAATGGCTGGGGCAAGCAGCGACAACAACCAGCGCGTTAGTTTACTCTCGCTTAAGAATTTCCAGCAGAGAAACCAACATCTTTTCCCAAGCGTACCGAAATGTTTTTCGTCACAGAACAAGAACAAGTTTCCGACAACCCCCCCCCCCCTCGAATATGGGTTTGTTCAGCTTCCAAGGGGGTCCGTTGGGCGCCAGCCAGGATCAGGTGTACGAGGCCATGGAGATCTTTGGAGAGGGCATCCAAGACTTCGATCTCTTCAAGGACGTCGATGGCGAAGACGAGGTAAGTGTCAGTCAAGTCAAGTCACCGTCACCGGGTGATGATCACGTCATGGCGTCATGGCGTCACCGTGGTACGATTAGTAGCCTAGACGGCTACCGTAGACTCGATTACAGGCCATTCCTACGAGCATTGAAAAATGAAACAAAAGGATATTTTTTTACTAGCGGCCGGGGGCATGTGACGCCTGTTGCCTGTTGCTGATTGGCTGATTCAAGGTGCAAATTGGTGTTGCAAATGTTTGCCTTGATAGGTTTTCAGGTCGGGGCCACCAGGAAAAGCAGCTCGCAACCAAAGAGAAGGGCAGTCGTATCATAGGCAAGCGCAAAGCCAATACTGGTACCAAGCCACACCTCCTTCCCGAAAGAAGACAAGCCCTTCGATAGATACAAGTAGCCCTTGGAAGGATTGGCAGAGTGGCAACACATATCAACAATGTCAGTAGCGTTGGGACAGGTGTGTGTTCGCCCCATCCACCAGTCTTCACCTCTTGCGGTGTGCCATATGTTTGGCTTATGCATGTCAGCGGTGCCAATTGTCTGGGAAAACGTTGTTTCTCTGATATGTTTATCTGATCTGTGTAACAACCAGGCCGATGGGAAGCAGCGTGCTAGCAAGGACGCCCGTAGGCAGGCTCTCGCCGGCATCGAGCCGTCCCTCCTGAAGGAGAAGTTCTTGACGGACAGGGACAAGATGATCCAGGAGACGGACCGGCCGGAGAGGCTGCAGCTCAGGATGCCGTCCAGAGGAGAGGCTAGGTGAGAGAGCAGGGACAGAAGATCAACATGAGAAGAACGTCGACATGAATAAGAAGAACATCGAGATGAGAACATGGAGATGAGGACATCGAGATACGAACATCGACATTGAGAACACCGAGAACGTCTTGACTTCAACCCAAGGCGTGAAGCAGTAGCCTTTTCGAGGGTATTAATATGGTTTTGGTAGGGGGTAGGGGGTACGGGTTGGGGGATACGGAAACGAACCCCCCTGTCTACTTCACTTGCTTAATAATAACATCCACGCGAAGGCGGTCGAGGTTAAGAAAATTGTTTTTGTGTTCGGCGTTAGCCTCGTCTTGTGGTGGTTGGTCATGGCTGCAGCTTGTGCCGAGCGGCTCGTCTGTGTGTCTGTCTACATACCGTTTCACACGTTCATATTTGCGTTGGGAGCTGGTTGTTTTTCCATATGGAATCTGTTGGTCCATGGTTGGTTCGCCGGTTGTCTCACAATGGTAACTTCGACCCGACTCTTGCGTGCTTGGGCGTTTGTCTCGTCCTTGCTCATTCCGCCCAAGACCATGACATGACCAGGCCAGACATGATCAGACGGTTTGTTGCAATAGGACCGTCAGTGCCCCTGCCCGTATGCATAGCTTCTCTCTCTCATGCTGCTGCCGCTGTGTGTTGCGAATTTGGTTTTGCCTCCTCGTGTGTGCCATCTTGTTTTGTTTCTGTTTAATCGTTGCCTCTTTCTTTCCAGCGATGCTGAGCGGCAAGACGAGGCCCAGTGGATCTTCCACCAGCTCGACCTCGGCTTCGGAGTGGACGAACAAATGGCTAAGAGTGCGATCGAACACGTCCTGAGGTTCTTAGGGGTGGAGAGCCAGGAGGTGCCTTTCGTGTGGCACTATCGCCGGTAAGGGAGGGAAAGGAAAGGGGAAGGGGAAGGGAAGGGACCACGACATGGGACCGGATCTTAAGGGTCGCTGTTGTTTTGTTGGGTTTTGTAAAGGAATGAGCCGCGACTCTCTTCTGGATACTGCTATTGGTTGATGAACTTCAAGGAGGCGGAGAGCGGAAAGTGCTCCTGTGCGTGGCAGCATTTTTTCTCTGCACTATATTTTCTTTTTCTCGTGGCGATGGGAAGATTGAAGACTCGATGGACCAATTTCGCCCGCTGTATCTGCACTTCCCCAGCTGCTATGATACCTTCCGGATTTGCGCGCCGGCACGAGACATGCTCTTTCCCAGCTTTGCGTTCGCGATTTTTTGCAGAAACTGCGGTGGATGCCGAAGTACATGTGTGTAGTGATCTTGACTACTCTAGTGATCGTGGCTCTAGTCTACCTTTTAGTCGTCGTAGATTCGTCACGTGTCTATTTCTGCCCTGAACTCTAGCCCCTGGGTTAGTCATTTGTTTTTGTGTGTTGCTGAACGTGTTGGTGTACTTGTGTGTTTGCTGCCTTTTTCTTCCTTTCGTCGAAGCTAATTCTTGTACCCCTACGTGGACCTTTTTAGGCGTAGCTTGTCTTTTAATTTTTGATTGATTTGTTGTTGTTACTTGTCAGGGACTACCTCTGGACATCGCCACAGATGAACACGTACCTCACGCTCGACCACCTGTGGAAGATTTACGACCTCGACGAGACTTGGGACAAGGTATTATAGTATTCAGGAGGAATCGTGACAGCGTCCGTTTTTCGCTAGACGTAGGGTAGGATTGGAGTTTCATCAACGTCAACGTCAAGGGCTTGGGTTGTGTGTAGGACCCCAGAACACCTGCGAGATGTAACGAGACGTGTGCACGGTGAGGGAGGAAATCGATATCGAGGGTTAACCTTAGGCGTAGGCTCTGCCTTGGCGAGTTTGCGTGGCTTTGAATGACAAGGGCGATGCAGCGAACCCTCGGCGGTTATAGGTTCCGTTGTTCTGTTGCTGTTTTCTTGCCGTCGGTCTGATTGCTATTGTTGTCGTTATCGTGCCAACTTATTTATAACTCTTCTAACCCAACGCCAACCTTAACCGTTACCCTTAAATTCTTTAGGTGGGGAACCGTCGAGACAAGGTGGCTAAGGCTAGCAGGACCTTGTGGAAGCTTGTGGATGGTGACGAGGATTCGGACGACGAAAATAATTCGGTGAGATGAGATGAAGACAAAACATGAGAGACCTGGTACATGTGAATATAGACGCGCATAGCAAAGCGGCTAGATCTTGGTCTTCCGGCCCGGAAAAATATCGTTGACACATGGACAGAACGAGACAGACCTTTTCCGACGGTCCCTCACCACCTGTGATTTTTTCTCCCTATGATACTCAAGCAACGCGTGTAGAAATGTACTATTAGTAGTGTGGTGGGCAGAGCTTTGTACCCGCGGAAAGAGCCGTACGGCAAGGATATCGATCTCCCACGTCCACTAAGTTGTCTTTTGTCCAACGTCGCATAATGTCTATAAATTTATTTCGGTCGCTCAGCGCCGTCCGTTTCTGGACATGGCGTGTCCTGTCGTTTTGATGATTCAACGGGTCTGTTGTACCCATTGAGCCTACATATCCGTTGGACCTATTTTCATGTTTTGGATCTGTTGGATCCGTGGGACCTGTGTAGCGTGTTGGCCTGCTGTCTCTATGTTCATGGATACTACGGTGCCGTAGGCTAAACATGTCCATGTTCGTCTGCTGGATACCATACGTTGATCGTTGTTTTGGATGGTTGTGTGGGTCTGATGTGTGTGCAGGGGTACGCGAGTGAGACGGTCGACGCTCGCGACGAGAGGCTAGCCGAGGAGGAGACATCGAAGGAGAACAGGGAATCCAGGTACTGTATGGTTGAATACCTTGTGTGAATTGCATCGTGTGGTCTGGGACCAAATGGTATGGTATGGTATGATATGTATTGTGTCCTTACCTTGCACCAACCGTTCCGTTCCGTATGCATAGCAGCCGGGGGAAGGTCACACAGAAGTTATCATCTTGTTTCGCTGGCTTTCTTTCTGTGCTACTTGTACAACACATGAAGACGGGGGAGGAAGACTGAGAGAGAGAGAGAGCTTGAGAGAGTCGAGAGGGGTGTTTTGGGAGACGTCTGGCACGCACCCACATAACGTGCCCCCCCGCCCCACGAGACCCCTGATCATGTGCTTTACCTTCACAGCAGTGCGCCTTTCGAAGCGCTTTCCGCTCTTAGCCACAATGATGAGACTTGATGACACTGACGCGTTTTCACATTGGTGAGCTGGTTATTGTAGCGCGGACAGTACTACAAGGATAGCAAAAACACACGTGAAGAACAGCGGTGTTTTACTGTACCACATACATTTCTCCTAACCCCCACCTCTCTTTGCCCCTCACTGCGATAGACGTGTAAGCATAAGGTTGATGAAATTAAGCTATTAGCGCCATCGCTTTACCCTAGCCCCTACCCTGAATCACAATCGTTCATTGCAAGGCTGTGGGTACCGCCAGACGCTATCCCCCGCGTTTTCGCCCTTCACTACAAAGATTCGGAAATATGGTCCCTGCAAGGGCTAACCGTTGCTCTAACCCCTGCCCCTCATCGTTCCATTACAAGGATAAGGAAAGGGATCCCCACTAAGCACTAACCGTTGCCCCAACCCCTGCCCTGAATGTTTCATTCCGAGGCTGGCGATTCCAACAAGCGTCTAACCCTTTTCCCATCCCTTGTCCTGGATCGTTTGATTTATTAGGATGAGGAGATCCCAGCTAGCGCTCGAAAAGGCCGAGGCTGCGCTCACCCAAGCCGAAGACGAGTCGGCGCAAGGAGTGGAGAGGGTCAACAACACCCGGCTCTCCGCTGCACAGGCTGCCAAAAAGGCGGGTGCGGAGGAGAGGAAGGGGGACGATGGGGAAGAGGAGGAAGAGGAGGAGGTTGGCGAGGGAGACTGGGAGCGTGCGACGGAGGAGAGCTTGGCGAAAGCGCTGGAGGATGCGAAGGATGCGGTTAACCACGCTAGGTCTCACGTCATAGGTGGGTGTCGAGTTTTTTTTTTGTCGCTTTTCATCAGCGGTCAGACACGCACAGACAACAGAGAAGAGAAAGAGAGCATTTCTGGCGGGTAGGAGTTTGTACATTGTATCCGTGGCTACATACACTAAAGGGTTCTCTCCCTTAGGCAAGGTTATCTAACCAACCCTCCTGCGTGCTTGCCTTCGACTTTTGCCTCGAGAAGAGAAGAGAAGAGAAGAGTCGTACCCTAATGATGATGGATGGGTGGGCGGGTACGCTTGTCTTGTCTGCGGGGCGGGAGTCTTGGGCGACGCCGAAAGGCTGCGACCAACAATGCTACATAGCATAGCATAGCTCTGACACCGCCGGTGGCTATCGTGGCGTAGGATACGGTGACGGTGGTGTATGGTAGATGGGGTGTGTGTGTGTATTGTTAAGGCCAGCGAAGTCTGTTATCTTGTGACATTTTGAGCCCGCTTTTTCTTACCGTATGTGTTTTTAGGGTGGGATCGTGGGTCGTGCTTCCGTGTGTTTTCTGCGCGTTGTGATTAATATATGCATAGGGTCCTAGAGTCACTTGAGGCACAGAGCGTGACGGAATGGTGCCTGTCTTGGGCGTTTTATTTTGTTGTGTGTTGTTGTTCTGGCAGGGCTCAAGGGCGAGCATGCGGTGGAAGAGAGCGAGGAGCAGGAGCGGAATGCGGCACGAGAAGCGAGGAGGCAGGAGAGGAAGGACGCGGCGGCTAAGGAGCGCCAGGCGAGGCGGGACGAGGCCCGCAGTGCCATGGAAGAGGAAGGCAAGAGAACGAACCACGACCATGTCATCACGATGACGTCATCACAATATAACAATGAGATTGCGTCACCAGGATGCCAAGTTTTGTCTCTCTCTCTCTCTGTCACCAGACAGCATTTTTTTAAGGGTGATGTTCACGTTTCCTCCTAGCTCGATGCTTGATTGTTGTTTTTTGGTCTCGGTACGTGGGAGACCTTCCCTCGCCGCGTAGTGTAGTGTTGCATTTTACCGCCACGTGGCGACAGATCTGCCTCCCGTATCAGGTGGTCTAACAACAATAGCAACAATAGCAATTGTTTCTTGATAGCACCACTCTTCTAGACGTAGTGACGACGCCATCAACCACTTGCTATTGATGGCGATGCCAAGCGAGTAGATATTCATGCACGCAATTACAGCAGTAAATAATACTGCAATACAAGGGATGTTGTGTTGCAGTTTATTCCGTGAGTGGTGAGTTTGTTGTTTGGAATCGTGGCTACTTATTTGTGTTTCTGATTTTTTTGCAATGTTTGACGATGACCGCAGCACCGATAACGATAACAGCAAGAAGTCGACCGTGCTGCTGCCCTCTTGACGTCTGCTATGTTGTTGTTGTTGTTGTTGTTGGCGTTGCAGCCTCCTTGTTCCCGTCGGACCAGTACTCGTACATGATCAACAGCCAGGAGGAGGTGGAGCTGAAGGACATGCAAGACTACCTCGCTCTCGTCAGCCTCATGGGTAAGCGGACTCTGATAGCATGGCATAGCTGTTATTGTTATTTGTTGCCCTTGCCTCAAGAAACCTTGTTCATGGTATATCAATCTCCTCCCCGCTTCGAAGGATAGGGGAAACGTTTTTGAACCACCTTTGGCGAAGTAGGAAAGAACGATCGGTCATGCGGGAAGGAACAACGCTCCGTCCTCTCGAGGACGCGTGGTCAAGGGTCTAACCGCTAAGGCATGCAAAACATGAGTACCATCCCCTCTTGCGCATCCGTTCGCTTAGAATCTCCTATATTACAGTTATCTTTGCAAGTGTTTTCCCCATCAGCAAACATACTGGATAAAGTATAGAATAGGCTAAGCCAGGCTTAAGGTCTGCGTGCCCCCTGGCTATTAGTATTTTTTCTTACTTCTACAATACTTTCTTGGCATAGGCAGTAGTCCCTTTTGTAGTGTAAGTTTGTAATGTAAGTTAACCCTGCCGCTGCCTCCCCAGGAGAGACGGACGAGAAGCTTCGCAACGCCACCGGAAACGGCAACGGCGACAGGCGGCGTCCTAGGAGGGCGGGGCGAGCGGACGACAACCTCTACCGCGCCGCCAGGCAGGCGGGCCTTAGGGGACTCGCCAACAAGTTTTCCATCACGGCCGCGCAGCTTGGGGAGGTGGTCACGGGTAAGCTGCTACAATGCTGTAGTATTACGGTATAGCCTCACGTTATGCCTGGGTTTGTGTAGCTTTTTGTTGTCTCTCTCTCTCTTTGCAGGAGGGGACAATGCTCTGGGTTTTGAAAGGTCGCTTTTGCACATTATGCGTGTAGCTTTCTGTTTCCTCTCTCTCTGCAGGATGGGAAATGCTCTGCGTGAGAGGTCGTTAGACATTGTGTGTTTATAGCTTTCTGTTGCCTTTCTACACAATATTTTCCCGACCCCCAATCGGTGTTTGTGTTTTTATGCGTTTATTGGATGTTGTCACCCTTAAGTTTTGGTGCTGCTGCCGCTGTTCGTGCGATGACATGGCTTTTTTCGCCTACCGCATGTCTGCCGGCTTCCGTTGAGGCTGGGGGCGTCTAACAATTAACGTTGCACCCCCCCCCCCCAATTCCCATCTGTGGACCCCCTTCGCGAACATATCAACAGGGATTTCCCAGCGGTACTTCCCGGTGCCTACCCCACCCGAAGCCGTGGAGCTGGTGGCGTCTGACATGAAGGGGGCGGAGGATACGCCCCTGTTTTCGTCGAGCGAGTCTATCCTTCAGGGCGTGCGGCACATTTTGGCGAGAGAGATCGCTTTGGAGCCTAGGGTAAAGGCCAAGTGAGTGACTAACATGACATGTGCTGACATGTGCTGCAGTTTTTTGCGTTGAATACAAACATTGGTATGCTCCGGGTCCATGTTATTTTGGTATACCTTTTTTTAGGGTAAGTTAGCCTGTGAGCACGGAAATCGACCGCGTAAAGTGGTACATCAGCAAAGGACAGATGAAGGTACAATGCTGAACAGAGATCGGATCGGAACATTGTTTATTAATAGTATGAACAGCAACAATTGTTGTGGGGCAATGAACTTTTTGGAGACTTTTTTCGATTCGTGTGGGGTGTTAGGCTATCCTACAGCGAAAATCAGTGTCCTGATGAACTGCTCTTAGGCCTCAAGATTAGACCGTTATCCACCAGCAAGAAAAGGCATAACGACCAGCCCACGTTTGATTGCTAGATTTCTCTGGCTCGGTGGCAGGCAATATTTTCGTCTGGAATAAACACATCTGGCGCTTCATATGGTACCCTCAACACCCGTCTCCAGACCAAGCTAGTTTGTGACGTCAGACGACTGTCGGAGATGTACCTTCTGGTTGGTGCAACAGATGAGATAGAGTCAGAGTCGCTGGACCCGCGTCATCAAGTCGAGTCGAGTCGAGTCGGCCAATTGAACCCCGCTACATGTACCCTGTGATGCCTTTAATTAGGCATTACACCTCGTTCAGAAGTAACTGTCTGGCAAGCTAAAACCTCGGCTCGTGCAATTCCACCACCATATAGCTCTTCAAAACCACCACCATAGCTCTTCAAAACGGGACCAAAACGGGACCAAAACGGGAGCGAGTTCTGTGTTTGTGATGACATGTGTTGATAATTGTGGGTCCTTGGAAATCTCTGTTCTCTACATACAGTACCAGTCGTTTGCACGCTCTGAACCCTCGTGAAGTATCTACAGCGGACCAGCTGTCCCTCGTACCCACACCTCTCACATGGTTATTTATAGTATTATCACACCTCTCACATGTGTATTTATAGTGTATTGTTATACCTCTCACATGGGCATTTATAGTATTATCACACCTCTCACATGTGTATTTATAGTGTATTGTTACACCTCTCACATGGGCATTTATAGTATTGTTACACCTCTCACATGGGCATTTATAGTATTATTATACCTCTCACATGGGCATTTATAGTATTATTACACCTCTCACATGGGCATTTATAGTATTGTTACACCTCTCACATGGGCATTTATAGTATTATGAGTAGTCTGACCCCTCGTCGGAGGTAAGCACCCCCTCGCAATATTGGGGCTTCTTGGTCAAGATTAGGCGTCTTCCAGCAGGAGATTGCGGATGTCCGTGATTGCACGGGTACACATGTCAGCACCTTTCTCTAGCGCATAGCAAAAGATGCCGATATTTGCCCCATGCACGCACGGTCAACCGGGATCTCCTGACAGAAGACGACCTCATCTTGACGAAGAAGCCCAAACATTGCGAGGAAGTGCTTACTTCCGACGCGGGGTCAGACTACTATTGATTCTCGTCTGATGACGACCTCGAACAACATGAACATGCCTACATGTAAATAGTAGCGTGTGTTTTGGAATGCTTTTTTTCGGGTCTGGGGACGCAGTATCAAAATGGCTGGGGATTTGAATTGGAGAAAAACTGTATTGGGTTTGGGGTGTTGCTTGTTTTTGTTTTGGGTAATTGTATATTTTTCAGGTTTTGGCACACAATATATGTATATCGGTGCGTGGAAAAAAAAAAAGAAGTAAAAGTTGATGAGACGAGAGACGCACACAGAACGTCTGGCACATGGCATACACCCACTATCCACCAGCACGGGGTCCCACATAGACACAACCACGACGGTGAATCAGAGTGCCGGCCCGGCTCTCTGACAGAGGAACAGCGTTGGAAGTACACGGGAGCAGCGGGACGTCAGCAATGAAACAGCTCTCTCCTCTCGCGCTGTTGATGAAACATCACAAAACATCTATTTTGACAGTCGGTGTCGCACATGCTCCGCCTAACCCTAACCCTAACCCACAAGCTTCGACGACCGAGGCTGTTTGAAACGTCCACCACAAGGCCGTCAAGCGTCAAGGCGTCGCCTTGTGGAGCAGCAGCGGCAGCAGCGGCAGCAGCAGCAGCAGCAACGGTGCCGCATTTCGAAATCGGTGTATGCATCACCGAAATATCCAACTTACTACACCAACCGACACATGCGCACCCCCCCCCCCTTGTTTTTTTGCGCGCTTGGATGCATACTATCTACTAAATCGACCCCCAGGTGCCGTGCGACGTACCGGCGGTACGCGCTGGTGTCGACGACCCCAACCGCCAAGGGCAAGGAGGAGATCGACGCCTTCCACCCCCTCTACGGCCTGCACTACCTGGACAGGAAGGCCATTTCCGAGTTCTTGTCTACGCACGGGTCGGACCGCACTCAGTGGCTGCAGATCGAAAAGGGAAAGGTAAAGTGGTACAGCAGGATCTACCATGCTTCTCCTTCGACTGCGGTGTGCGTCGGTTATGATGTGCTACATGTTCCGATTTAGTGTAGTTTGTGCTGATGGAGGTTTCGATATTGCGGCCTCATTAACTGAACATTCAAATATAAATACCCGAAAACAAGAAAAAGCTGACCAGCCGCCTTTTTTTTTTTTTTGCATTAAACACAAAAAATTGTGCGTTAAGAGAAAGTACACGACAAAGGTGTGCGTGACACATTATTGCACATGATTCTAACCCCCCCCCCCCCCCCCCCCCTTGAGCCCCCCAGCCCCCCCCCCCCCCCCCCCCC
>FN649729.1:103195-139868 GCA_000310025.1 Ectocarpus siliculosus | reverse complement strand
AGGAAAAATTCCCCAACAAGGGTGGGGGGACCCCTTTTTTGCCCATATTTTACCCCCCCCCCCCCCCCCCCCCGTTATCGACCCCGGTTCCCTCCTCCCTCCTCCCTCGTCTACACGTCTTATCGTCTCCCGTCCTGTGTTGTTGGAACATTTGTCAGGCGGAGGGTCTGCTAACGTACGTGATACACCCTCCCGACAACAAGGTTCAGTCCTTGGACGAGAACGGAGAGATGATGACAACCTTCGAGCTAAACAAGAAAGCCTTTCTCGACGTGAGAAGAGAATGCAATACGTTACAAAACGAGAGAGGCGTTTTTGAAACGGCTTGGCTGTGGCTAGTGTGGACCGTATCGCACGTGCCAGGGTGCTATTCAATTTTTGCTCGGGGTTGTCGACGACTCTTTTTTTTTATTCTTGGACACCGATTGGCCTGTGACTGCTAGATCTGTCGCAACTTCTCGCTGACTCTTACTGCTGTGTCTTGTTGTGTTTGTCTCTTTCGTTGTCGTTGTGAGCATGATCGTTTTCTCTCTCGCCTTCCCCTCTCTCTCGATGTTTCGCTCTCGCCCGTTCCTCTTTCCTCTGGTATACATCTTTAAAGGCTAGGTATATCTACATATTTTTTTCTTCTTGTGTTTTCCAGTGAGCCCCTTCTCCTGCGTGTCTTGTCTCTTAACCTATCAATCGTTTTCGCCCTTTTCTCCCTGCCGGCCTGCCTGCCTCCCTCCCCCTCTCTCTCTCGCTCTCTATCTCCATATTTGTCTTTATCTCCATATTTGTCTTGCTCCGTTTTTTAGCTTCTCAAGCCTACCTACAATCCAGAGGGAGGGGTATCGAGCGCGGTGAAACAGGGCTGGGATCACCAGAGAAACCTCGTCCTACACGAGGTCGGTTCGCTATCCCTAGCTGTACAACATGCACCATACAGCACACATCAAAGCTCGTCTGTTGAAAGTCTCGCGATAGCGGTAACAGCAGCACCACCGCATGGCACAATATCGTGCTCGTGACGCTGTAGATCTTGCCACGCCACGCTAGCTGACGCTGCAGATAGCGATGCTTCCCAAGAACGACACAGTGATCCGCTTTATCCTGCCTCACCCTTTTTATTGTTGTTCTTACCCTTTTTTCTCATGTTGTGCCTCTATATTTTTTTCCTTGCCTCATGTCACCCCCGTCCCTATTGTATCTTCTCCAGACCCTTTCCCCAATCCCGCGCGTTCCTTGGTCCTCCATCCCTGCCGACAACACCCGATCCCCATATCACATCCCCCCTTCACCTATGTACACGATAAATGATGCTTCTTGACTTGACTTGAGACTGCCGGAAGAGCTCCGGCCCCCGGCCCCTCGAAATCTTTCACGTGGTGTTCCCCCTGACTGACCCATAATAGTGCGCCTTCACATTCAAAGGCCATTTCGATTGCGAAAGTATGTTGAACAAAACATGCAATTGTGGAGGTTGGGTTAGGGTTTTAGGGGTGTAGAGTCTGCGTACCCCCTCCCTGTTTCTGTTTCCTCATTATCTTAATTTCTCGCGAAGGCGACCCCCCTGACCCCCCCCCTGTATCGATTCTGCGTCAGGCCCTAGTGGAACACCTCATCCCGGCCCTGGAGACAGAGGTGGTGTTCGAGCTTAAGGCGGCGTCGAGGGCTGCGGTCGTGGAGGAAGCGTCTACTTGCCTGGCCTCGAGGCTGATGGTGGGACCGTATGAGAGAGACGACCTCAACGTCTTCCAGAAGGTCACCAAGGCGGACAGCTCTCTCAAGAATGACCAGGTCAAGGGTGTTGTACTGTACTGTACTGTAACGTAGGGAGCGTGTTGGGGGGGTTCGGTTTGTAAATTGCAGGGGGGGGGGGGGTGTACTCCTAGCCGTGCGTGCATGCCGTGTTCGTTAGAGTATTGACCTGAGGGGGGTCGAACTTCGGAAGGGGGGGCGGAAGGAGGTGGACGTTTACAGCATACGAAGTCAAGGAGGCTTTTTGGTTAGTGGAGGTGGAAGATGCTTTCCAAGAGCATGCCATACGACGTTCGTTCGTGGGAGACGGCTACCGTACATAATTTCATGATATCCTTGTGCATGACTACCTTACCCTTTCTACAGCTTTGGGGAGAGATGGAGCACAACTTTGGCGTAAGCACGTCTTGTTTTCGTTCTTCAACGGACGAAACTTTGCTTGCTGGTTATTGGCTGTTGTCTTGCCAACGTCGCCCTTTTTTTTGTTTGGTGCTTCTTGTGGTATGGTGTGGTACTCTTGTCATCCTTGAGCACGAGGATGTGCACCAAAAGGAATGTGACGAGTCGAGAAAACCGTGAACAACGTCTGTTTGCTACATATCTTTTGTGATGCCTGTTTTGCTCGATTGGCAAGACCGACTGGCAACTTTCATATCATCTTGAGGATATCATAGCCAAAGGCAGTTCGTTGGTTTGGTGCCGCACCTGTCATTGTGTCTGATTAGCCTCACCAACACAGCCAACACAACATGTCATGTCATGTCATGTCATGTCATTTCATGTCATTTATTTTAATTTCATGTCTTGTCATGTCATGTCAACGGCAGGTGCGAGTGGTGGGCATCTTCGTGAGCAGCGACAGCCGGGAAGAAAGCTGGGCCGCGGCCATCGACCCCTCCGGGTCCGTGCTAGACCATCTGCAGATCCCCCGCAGCCGAGACCTAAGGGCCAAGAAGCTCAAGGTGCGTACCATCCCATCCCATCCCATCCCATCAGTGTCTTCCAAGTTCACAACATCTGCAATGTCAAGAGTTGTCTTTGCTTGTAGATATATTTTTATTTGTTTACCGATTGTTTGGAACACTGGAATAGTGTCGGTTGCATTTCCCATGGAACAAGATACGCCAAACTTACCGCCGGAAATACCCGCCCATTTTTTTCCAATGTATAACATCCAAATACCCGCGTGATCACTGCTGTACCGGGCAGGCGTTCATCAAGTCGAACCGACCGCACGTGGTGTGTGTGAGCACCTCGGCGGGACAGGCTAGCCGGTACATGATGGACACGCTTGTCGACAGGAGGTCTGGGCAGAACGGAGAGCCCAAGACGGGAGTGTTGGCGGATGCCCACCGCGAGTACCAGCGAGAGAGGTGGGGTACCATGCCGTCAAACCGTACCGTCAAACCGTACCGTCAAACCGTACCGTCATGCCCTAACGTCATGCCGTATGCCGCGATACCGCCGTACCGTCATGTCGTATGCCATCATTCCGTACCGTCAAAATGAACCATCCCATGGCGTACATTTGGAGTCCAACCATGTGTGTGGATGTAGGTGTCAATTGCACGCCATTCGATCTTTCTTCACCGCGAAACCCTTCGGTGGTGTGAGCCTTTCAAGGTGCGGAATGAGCGAACATTCACAACGGCTTCTGGTTGTTGCGCAGTTCACCCCAATGAAATCACGTGACCGGTGCCAATACACTTCACAAAATGGTTGATTTCAACTATGTGAGAAGAGACAAGAGGGGATTGTCCTCGACAAATGACATGCGGGGGAGAATTGAGATGTTCCCTTCATGAATGATTTGTTCGACACGTACCGACTAACCTCGATTCTACCGGAAACCCCTGAAAACGATGGCGATGATGGTCCCATGACATCAGGGGCGATTATGACGACCAGGATGAGGAGGAAGAAGTCTGGAAGCAGTGCTCGCTAGCCCCTGTGAAGGACGACGTGGCTTGCGTGTTCGCGAGATCCACCAGGGGAGAGAAGGAGTTCGCCGACTTTTCTGTGAACCAGAGGGCCGCCGTGGCGCTGGCGAGGTACCTGCAGGACCCCCTCGTCGAGTTCGCAGGTAACGCTACGCTGTTGTCGTTGTCGTTGTTGATATTGATATTGATGTTAATGTCGTTGTTGATGTTGATGATCTTGTTCTTGTTGTTGATATTGATGTTCTTGTTGTTGTTGTTGTTGTTGGTGGTGGTGGTGGTGGTGGTGTGGGGGTGTTGTTGATGTTGCTGCCTATTGTTGTATCACCATCGAAGGTGTCAATGTGCTTGATCTTATTTGGCTTGTGTATCGTTTGTGCTGTTTGTGCTACCAACAAGGTAACAAGGTGGACTAGAGAATAATGATTGATAGTGTTTTTAAGTTGAGTGCTCTTCACTCTTGCGGGCTTGATTTTCCGATGCTGTCGTCTCTGACTTGCGGACGGATTACTTGTAGACAGGTGAACACTGAAGGCATCTCCGGAGAAGTGCGGCAGCTATAGCCCATTTTGTTTTTAACGTAACGTCCTCGTGTTTCGGCGTCGTTGACATGAACCCCTCTTTTTCACCGGCATCGTTGATGTCCAACCTTTCGATGCTGCTACTGTAGCCGGCTGAAACCAGTTTTTTCTTGCCTTGTCGGCAACACGCAAACCTTCACCTTTTATAGGCATGTGGACCACCATGGACAGCTCGGGAAACTTCGGGCACGAGATGTTCTCTCTCAGACTTCACGCCCTACAGGACCAGGTACCTCCGCAGCAGCTGCTCAAGGTCTGGACGCACCGCATGATGGACGCCGTCAGCGCTGTCGGTAAGATTTTTTTTTTCTTTTTTCTTGTGGTTGTTTTTCGGTTGCACGGCCCACTTGATGGCCGAGCGGGACGATGCCTTCTCTCGTCGTGTAGCTTTTGCTTTGTCGAAAACCCCACGCTGACATAACAACTTCTCTTCCCTCTTACAGCTCTTGCAGCTCTTGCAGCTCTTGCAGCTCTTGCAGCTCTTGCAGCTCTTGCAGCTCTTGCAGAGGGGGTGACCATCTCTTGCCTGTATTTGTGCTTGTACTTGTGCTCGTGCACGGGTGACTGTTTCTCGAGTTGACCCTGCTGAAAGTAGTTTTGCCCATGTGCTTGTATTTGCAACCCATGGCTCGCTGTTGAGCGATGGCTTGTCCCGGTAGTCGACCAATACACCCCCAACCGCAATGTAATTTTCAATGCGAGCAGGCGTCGACATTAACCACGCGGCGGAACACGAGCACGCCGTGGGGGTCCTGCAGTTCGTACCAGGGCTGGGCCCCCGCAAGGCCTTCAAGCTCAGGGAGAGGCTGGGTACGGTGCTGGGGGGTGTGGTGCCTTCCAGAAAGGCGCTGCTCAGCTCGCAGGTGCTCAAGTCGCTCGTCTACACGAACGCAGCCGGGTTCCTGCGCATCCGCGAGCGGGGGAAGTGAGTTACATGCATGTTTTTTCTTTTTTTTCCTATCGATAGGAAGGAACGTTTTTTTCTTGCGCTCTTTTTTCTTGTTGTGGTTAGAATTTCCCGCGAAAAACAGGCAACACACAAGACACAAACTGACAGGAGGATAGTGTAGACTATTCATTGTGTGTTTGTGCCTAGAAGTTCGCGAGACCAACAACGGCATGTGTTTATGCGCGAGACCGCCTCGAGCTATATACGCCGCTATCCCGAGAGCTTAGTCTCGACCCTGGCTCTCTCTGTATCTAACACTACGGCTAACCCTAACGCTGCCTCATTCCATGTCACCACGTCAGGCTTGCGGAACAACTGGAGGGGCAGTTGGACCCTTTCGATGACACAAGGGTGCACCCTGAGTGCTACAACACGCAGGACTGGGCGCAAAGAATCTGCGCCAACGCTCTTGATGTGCAGGTAACTACGTCTCTCGATTGGGGGTATGTACTTTGTCTGTGGTACACGATTTTTCCCTGGTCCCCCCGACACTCACATTTCAGTATGTTTTTGCATGTTTATCTTACGGATGGATTTTTCTGCCTCAGTCTTGAGTATGTTTTTATGATGATACTTCTATGCATTAGGCTCGAGTTGCTTCGAGAGCGTGTGATCTTCGTGTTTTGAAGTCGAGTTGTCCTCCCGATCAAGGTACGGCACTGCGTCAACCTAACCTCTGATCGCGTCCTTGGTTTCAGAAGCACAGACAACGTACAGTAGTCAGGTAGAGTGCCTTGCGATCGATCGCGGGGGGTTATTCGATAAATCGTGCATCAGTACAGTACGGTAGACCGCTCTCAAGTTTTTGCGCACGGGTATTTATGTTTACGATCTAATTCTTTTGATTAAAGCAGACGTGCATGGCACAATGTTCCACTTTGGCTAGTCTTTGTCTCCCCCCCAAAACCAACAATGAAGCAACAAATTTAACCGAAGCAGTTGAGGCCCGCAGCTGATAAACTTCTGAGTTATGTGAAGAGAAACTTAGGTCGAAACTCACACAAAGAATAAGAATGTTTGGCTCAGCATACACACCTCAGCGGTCGATCCTATGTACGCTTAATCCCCATGCAGCGCAGTCTAATTGTAACCATCTCCTTGCCTGGACAATGCAAGGGATGAATCACTGAACTGACTGCCCCTTTTTATATATATATTTTTTTTTTGTCAAGGTGGAGGACGACTACTTCCCGATCGTGGAGAGTGCGATGGATGACTCTAGGGAGGCGCTTCAGCGGCTGTGTCAACAGGGGGAGTCTGGGGTCGATCCAAGGATGCCGCCGAACAACCTCAACGATTCGGTGAGGGGAATGACAACATGGGACGGTTAAATTTGTTGTCAGCTCTTTCAGCTGTGTTAACTCTCTCGGCTACTACCAAACACGGATATCGATTCAGTGAGAGGGTTACAAGTGTCGTTCATAGCTTTTTTTCCCCCTGGAACAGTGACGTATCTATTCGTGCTTCTATCCGGCGAAGGCGGAACTATTTTTTTCCGTGTAAATAACTACAACCTGACCTCGCTCGTTTTGGTTTGTTTTTTTTGCGTCTTGGTGTGGTCGTTTTGATGTCCATGCGTTCGTTGATGATACGGCATTTTTGTCTGGCGTCGACGTGTTTGCTGTTCTGTCGTCTATTGTTGTGTAAATTGAACGTTAACTAACAGGTGAACCAGCTGGACCTGACGGCCTACGCCGATGAGCTTCAGAGGCAGGGGGAGGGCAAGCGAGCGCAGCAGCTCGACAGCATCGTGGAGGAGATCCGCTATCCTTACAGGCATGGAAATTATGAATGACATGATGTTACATACACTTGTGATATGATGTGTGGTCTGGTATGCTATGTGACACGGTATTGCGACAGCATACACTATTACTATTTGCGGCGGTATGACGTGCTACGCTGTCTGAATGCAGACGGTGAAGTGCAATTGATGACAGAAGGTGCATGGCTAAGGTTTTGTGAACAAACCAAACGCGTGGTTATCTCTAATCCCGAAGCGGTCTGCCTATTCGCGTGTGACTTCGCAGGGACCGTCGAATGCCTTACTCTACCCCCGGCGAGGATGAGCTGTTCGAGTGGCTAACCGGAGAAACGGACGCCACGCTTCGAGAGGTAATTTCGATCGAATCGATCTAACACGTAAACATTAACATTCGATTCTGCTGTTGAATCCTTATTGTGGGAAGTGGTCGTGGCACGCAACCCTCTCTGTCTCCCCCCCCAACTTGGAACTATTTAGCAACTATTGTCGCGTTGGTTGAATCGCCGACCCGTAGCACGCTTTGGACCGGGAATTAATGCTTGGTGGTGTGTCTACTACACGATGCTGAAAAGCCTTGTTCCTAACGTATCCATATCCACATCCAATTGACACCGAATCGGCTCTCTCTGTCTCTCTCTTACTTCACCTTTTTAATTTGTATTTTCTTCGGCGTGTTCTGGTTCGATGCTTCGATCAGGGAGTGCTGGTTCCCGTGCGAATCATGAGGCACAATGATGCCGGAGTTAGAGTCCGACTGGAAGGCGGTCCGGGACTGTTCGGTTTCGTTCCTGGCGACTATGTCACGGACGACGTGCTTCCCCCGGACCCCATCACCGGCCAGGTGCATATTGCATACAGTATATTATATATTGTATATTTGTACAGTATGGCCCACAGTACAGTGCTGTATGAGGGTGTTGTAATATGATTGTACAACGGTCAGTATGCCCCACACTACAGTGCTGTATGAGGTTGTTCTATTAATATTAGGTGGTTGGTTGGATTGCCGTGCTCTTGGAGGTTTCCGTGATTCCTTCTTTCACTATCGCCGTTTGCCGGGTCGAAAGTTGCTGTTTTGCTGTTTTCGATTCTTTTTTCGATTCTTCTCTCGATTCTTCTTTCGCTCACAGGCTATTCGCGGCCCGCGGCCTATATTTTGTATGATATTTTTTTTGTCGTTCGTCATTGCCGTTTTTTTATTGTTGTGTTTTTTAGAAAGCTGACCTGAAGGGAGTCGTGAAGGAGAACCAGCTGATGGAGGCGGCCATTATCAAGGTCGACAAGGGTCGTTTCGAGCTCAAGCTGTCCCTGAGAAAGAGCGACACAATGCCCGACCCTGACAAGGTGAGGAAGGAAGGCAAAACATGGCTCAAGATTGCATTGCACCCGTGGCGATCTTTGTATACCCTCATGTCCTGTGCCCAGAACGAAACCTTCAGAAGTTATTGGACGTAAACTCCCTCACAATACAAGCGGTATCTTCTCGTTTGCCGTGGATAAAAAATGTCGACCCCATTATAAAATGCGAAGTATATACCACCATTTTATTACAACACTTCCCCACTCATTTCGATGCTTGGTTACACTACGGCTGTGTTGTACTCCTATGTCCCACTTGTAATGTATTATAGTGGGACGCCCCCCTCGGCGCTACTCGAGTCTTTGGTGCTTCGGGCTGGAACCGGCCAGCCTCTCTCCCGAGGCTGGACGAGAAGTTTAATTAAGATAGGGCGAAGCAGGAGGCACGCGAGCGAATCAAGGACCAGCACAGGAAGGTGAGCCTGAGACGCCGGTACCGCTGTACATGGGGGATTATGGTGACTACCTGCCTGAAATTTGTGCGTGGTGCTGATGTCTCGATGTCTCGTCACCAATGTACCGTGCCGACCTCTGCCCTAGATCGCGCGTGTGGACATTTAGACAGCAATGCATCCGTGTGCATGCTTTTGGTGGAAAGCTGGGCAAGGCTGACTGCCCGAGGAATGGATGTTTTCCTGATTTGCATGTGTGGCTTTATATACATCAAGTGACTGTTAGACCCGACAGAGGCTACTGTTTTTGCCTACGGTACAGGCTTCCGGTAATTTTTTGTTGAGCGGTGCCTGTAGGCGCAGCCTTTGTTGATTCGAACGTGTTGCGTCTTCGCTGCCTCTTGCCCTTGCTGCTGCTGCTGACGGTTTGTATTGGTACTGCTGTCGCTGTAGGCGATCAACCGCGCCGGGCGAGGGGGAGGGGGGTCGTCGACTGTACAAGCCGGCGTGCGGTACCCTCGCAGCATCATGCACCCACAGTTCAAGAACTTCACCCACCTGGAGGCAGAGGAGTTCCTCAAAGAGGTATTAATATGAGACTGCTGCTGGTATGTTGTTGTAGTTGTAGTTGTTGTTGTTGTCTTCACATCATGTATGAGATGTCCCGATCTCTCTGCCCGGTACCTCCGCCTGTCCGTCCTTGGCCGTATGAAAGGACCTTTCGTTTTGTAACCATATGAGAGGAGTTCGACGCCTTTCGCGGACCAGAACCGATGCGATCTTCGCCTCGCGCCTGCTACAAACATCTATCATTTGTGCGCGTTTTTATTTTGTCTGACGATGAAGTTTTCCAGCCTCACCCGTTACATGGCACTCATGGCACTGAGCGCTCTCGTAAAGCCCACGGTCCATGATGGCGGGCTTCTCCCCTTTCCTTTCCTCTCCACCCTCTTCTTTTCCCTGTCTCGCTATCCCCCCCCCCCCGTGGTAAATGGTCTAACAGTTGAGGCATGCAGAACATGAGTACCCCCCCGTCCCCTGTTTGTTCGGCGTTGGCGTTGGCATTGCTATTGCTAATTTAGATGAGCGACACTCGTGGCGAGGCCGTTATCCGGCCCTCCAGCAAGGGGCCAGATCACCTCTCGCTCACGTGGATGTGGGTCGAGGGAGAGTTCATGCACACCGACATCAAGGTACAATATGGACGACGGCTTCTGTTCCTGGTGTTTTGATACACGTTGATTGATTGGTGTCTGTTGTGATGTGGCTGGGTGTGACTATTCAGCGCTTTAGTAATGCTGTCTTGTCTCTCGTGTGATATTTACGTACATGTAGACGTTGTATGTGTCGAGCTTGCCTTCTTCGTCAGGAACCCGGTAGTGTATTGGTTTCCCAGTGCGATAACACGACCCCGTTTTCTGCCTTTTTTGTTGTTGGCGGCAATTGGCCAAGCAGCTGAACCTATGCTGCTGTTGCTGTTGCAGTTGCTGTTGTGTTGGCTTTGACTTTGACAACTCGGCGTGTAAAGCTTTCCCAGAAGCTGGTCGTCACCCCTTTGCTGCCCCAAACTCAACTAACTCAAACCAATCGTTGCTCTTGCTGTTGTTTTGGGCTTTGGACTTGGACAGGAACTCGGCAAGCAGCCGGGGAGCATGCTCGCGCCTCGCCTCAAGATTGGGGGAGAGGAGTACGAAGATCTCGACGAAATCATCTCCAGGAGGGTGTCGGCGTGTAATGACTTGGTCAACGATCTTCTTGCCAGCGACAAGGTGATTTGCTCTACTTACTTCCCATCGTTGACTTTATCCCACGGAACGTTCCCAGGGACCATCCGCGTTACATTGCAATCTGATTTATGCTTTTGCACAAGGATACGTGCGACTGTTTGGTGGGACTAGGTTGCATTCTTGGTCTGCCGGAAGAGATACGGCTTTGTTCTCCAGCGGCAGACTGGCGTCATTTTTTTCGGTGACCAGTGTAAGTCTCTGTTCCTGCGCTGTGCATAGGTCGGCTGCTGTGTGGCGTAAGCGAGCTCTTGCCGGTGCAGCCGTCCTTGTGCTTGCAGTAGGTGTTGTTTTTGCTGGGGCCTCTTGAGCTTGTTTTTGTCCCGTGCGAACAAACAACCGCACAAGGGAATCAACCATATTGTACCATCACTTCTTCTAGGCTAGTTCCAATCAATCGTATCGTATCGTATCATCGCTTTCCATTATTAGCCAATTGAATTAATCAATCGTGTGGTGCCATCAATTCTCTAGTCTTGTGCTTGTTGGCCAATTTCTCGGCTGGAACTATCGATCGTGTCGTATCATCGCTTCCCCTTGCTACCTAGTTGAATCAATCGTATGTTGCCATCCCTTCTCTAATCGTTGTTGGCTAACCGTTAACGTTCCTCTCCTCCCGGACAGTACAACCCCGGCACCAGCGCGGAGGTGGAGAAGACGCTTCAGAAGCAGAAGGACGACGCCCCGAATCGCATCCCCTACCTCATGTGTCGGAGGGGGGTGCCGGGCTACGTGAACCTCATGTACCTGCCTGCACACACGTGAGGACCGCCTGATTAAAAAACACACGTGACAGCAGCCCTTGTTGCTCGCGAGTATTGTGTCACACTCTCACCATTCGTGGTCTCTGTCTATGCCGAAGCAGTGGCAGACGGGAGGGCTACCGTACAAGTAGGCGCAAGACAGATCGTGAGACGGCTGGACTCATCAGCAGGGCCCGATTCGACGTACAGGTAGCTGCAGTTTGACAAGGATTATCTCTCTGGACTTGTTCTTCAACCTCTTGCTTTCTGACTGAATCGCGCGCCCGTGCTGTTGTTCGAAACAAACGAACCGACGTGTTGTATATTTCGAACCGTCATCGTGATGGTTTGGTATTTCTCAGCGTGAGGAAGATCGTGGTAGAGGTTAGCCCGGAAGGGTACGTCATGTCCAAGCGCTGCTTCAAGACGCTGCCCGAGCTGTTCAAGTGGTTTAAGCTCAACGCGCAGCAGCTCGGGAGAAGTAGCAGGACCAGCCGCAAGGTGAGGGCAAAACATGCTAGTTTCACTGCTGTTGTCAATGTACTCCCTACGCTAAAGTGTATTATGTGGAAAGCTAGGTCATGTTGGACGAAAGGCCGGAGAACTCCAACTCCCGTATCCGAATTAGCGTTCGTATCGTCTCATCGTCACTTTTATTTTGTCTCAGATATTATAAGTACCGTCCCTCGTCTGTCTCCATGCATCCCACCGCTCTATTATCCCCAACCCCCATGACGCAGTCGAGCTCACGCCAGGCCTCCTCCTCCAACGGCACCAGCACCAGCAGCAGCAGCAGCCACTACCAGCAGCCCCCGCTCCCGCCGGACAACGTCCCCCCTCCCCCTCCCCCACGGCCGGCGGCCCCGGCCCCCGCAGCCGGGCAGCCGCAGTACCCGGCGTACAGCGGTGGGGCCTACGGTTACAACTCGGGCCAGCCTTCCTACGGCTCGCAGGCTGGGTACGCGGGGGCTCCAGCGCCTGCCCGCCCCGGGACACGGTGGGGGCAGACACCGGCTGCCACCACAGCCGCGGCGCCCCAGGATGCCGCGGCGGCGGCGTACCAGGCGCAGTACGCACCACAGCCGCAGCAGCAGCCGCAGCAGCAGCAGCAGCAGCAGCAGCAGCAGCAGGTGAGAGTGCGTGTGGTGATGATGGTTGGGGGGATAATTACTGATTCGTCTCTTTTTTGATCCCCCGTTACGCATGGAAAGTGTTTGCTGTTTCCTGAAGGAGAGTGGTGCGTTGAGATGGGAGATCAAGGGCGGGTGAGCTGAAGATGCGATCTTAGTTAGAAGAGATGGGGTATAAACATCAACATCAACTCCAACACCGTTTTCATACATGGCGCAGAGGGCTGAACTGAACTATGTCTTCGGTTTTGTCAAGCGGGCGAACACGCTCACACACGCTCCCCCAACAAAAGGGAGTTAGAAGAGAATGGTCGGGGGCGAAGGCACCCCTTGGTAGATTAGCTAGCCGCGCACAACGAGAGTATCACTAATCCAGCAGCAGCAGCAGCTTCCAAAGACGTTCTTGGTGAAGGTCGGAAGATGGTTGTGCAGAAGAAGCATTACAAGTGTCGGAGCCGGGGGGGGGGGGGGGGGACTATCGCCCGGGTGACGGTTAGAGTTGGTGGGCACGTGGTGGAGAACCTTGCCAGCAGGAAACGGAACTAAACAAGGCTGCCGCTAACGAGCGATCGAGCAAACTCATTCCCGTGATCGAACGTGCGTGTGTTGTAGTTGCTTCTTGGGCTCTCCTTCCTTGGCGTGTTGAGACGATGACACTCATTCCTCCGCGCTTGTTTTTGTTCTTCGGTTTGTTCGTCCGTTCGACCGGACGTTGTTCCTGCGATACGCCCCCGACTACGGCAGTGGTACGACGCACAGCAGCAGCAGCAGCAGCAGCAGATGCTCTACCAGCAGCAGTACCGCCAGGGAAACGAGTACCACCAGCAAGCAAGAGACGGCTCCCAGGCTCGAAACTAACACCTGGCGAAGTATTTGTAGAGGGTAAAAGGGACTGGAGCCTCGAAATCACTGTAGGGAATTTGTCGCGAAATATTATGCCAAGCTGGTGCGGTTAGTATAGGTGGTGGTGGTGGTGGTAGTGGTGGTGGTGATGATGGTATTGATTGGTACAGTAAATTGGTGTGGCGTTTTGTTCGGGTTGCGACGACAAGGGCGGAGAGGAGGATGAGAAAATGATGCATTCGTATTGAAGATTGTTGGCTGCTACTTGAGTTGTGCCTGCTCATGACAGTACCGGGGTTGACGGTTTCCTGCGAAGGTGTGCCCAGCGGAAAGCTGTCGTAGCAGGGCGAGACAGCCCACCCCTGCACCAAGACTGTGGCTGTCCAATGTCACACGGCATGTATGTATCGTGGATACAAACGTGTTTTTTGTTCCTCGCACCCTGAGGGCATGTGGCAAGGTCGGGCAACAGAGAATGGTGCTGGCTATTAAAGCTTGTCTTGGCACTAGCGAGATTCCTACTGTAGCCTCTCTCATCGGGCAATCGTTAACGGGGTTTCGGTTGTTTGTGTGGCCTACCGTTGACCGTCGAGTAGATAATTTATGGTGCACGGATTACACGATAGATACGCCTGTAGGCGGGACTTTGGGCGGGTAATGAAAGGCGCTACTAAATGTGGCGTCAACGATCCAACACACACTGGTGTGAGATCCGTCCACTGCACACATCTTTTCCTGGTGCTTTCATTACAGCGCAATCTGGTGTTCAATGTCCAAAACACAAGGTCGGGAATGTATATTCTGCTGTGTAGTTCGGGCAACAAGTGTATTGCCTTCACGACAAACAAATTCATGCATCGGATCGTACTCTTCCGCACGTGCTTTGAGTTCTACATAGAGTGCGTCGGAAATCCCAATTAAATGCAGATATGCATAGGACAGCCGGACGAGGCAAACAAACAAAATGTCACACCAACAAACAGGTATCTAGACACTTAGACTATGTATAGCCCTTACAGCAGCAGACTGCATACAAATGCTTACAGCAGCCAGTTCTGCACCGATTTTTAGAGATACGGTCTCTTTTGATGCGAGGGTTCAAAACCTCCCCTCAACGATTGGAGCCATGTTTTCCTTATGCTTTCTAAACTCAGAGCCTCGATGCCTGGTGAGGATGTACTGGTGTATCCTTTAGAGCGAGCCGGCATTGACGATGCACCTGTAGCAGCGTCGTGGTGGAGTGGTAATACATTTCATTTTTGCCTTTTCTCCCTCTCCCACTTGCCATGAAGACCCGCTCCGCTGCCGTCACACACATGCTGTCGTCACTGCTGTACGGATCTCAAAACCGTCGTATACTGCTGTACCTCTGCCGTGCAATCGGGTCCTTGCCTGATTATGCGTTTTAGATGATGCACTTCACGTTGCACCGCGTTTCGGGAGCTGTGCAAAATGAGAATTTGGGATTTGAGATGCTCGAAGAGAACCAGAGAACGTTCCCGAGTATGAGGAACGTTCCGAAAAAGACGAGAGAAAGTTCACAGTCCCTCCCTGTTCAGTTCAGTCCAGCCCTTCACACCTTCCCCGCTACCGAAGCCCTACTCGGACACTCCCAGACACAGTGCTAAGCACAAAGGTGCGGAGAGCTGCAGAAGAGTTCGGGGGCGTGGGGTCGGTTACGCACATTGTTGTTGCAGAAATGGGTCAACAATACTATTCGGACCCTCCCTCACGCCCGCTCTCCTTTTGGCTCTCCTTGTGCGGGGCTCTGGCGTCTGTCTGGGGGGGGTGCTGCTGAAGGCGTGGCACATGGGGCTGAGACAAATGCCAGGGCATTGCGGTGTGCTTCATTGTCTACAGTAGGTCTTTCCCAACCCCCCTCTTTTCTCGTGTCATTCTCTTGTTGGTGGCCTCCCACGTCGCAGGCGTGGAAAAAACGTGGTACACGAGGTCGGAAGTTCAAACGCCTTGTACAGCACTAGAGACTTCACACACCAGCAGCAGCGGGCACAGCAGCAGCGGACTCAGCAGCAGTCAGGGGTGGGAACAATGAGCGCTCTTCCAGTTAACCAGAACTATCCTGGCGAAGCGCCTCCACCCTATTACCAGCAGCAAGCGGCCGTACCCGGACAAGACATGGCACGCTGCAAGGGTGTAAGTCAACGCTCTCCTTGTATGTACGCTTCGTAACATACAGCAGTAGTAGAAACCGCTTGTCGGTTCTCATTTACAGCAGCATGTAGCCTGGTGGGCCTTTTATAGTGCCTGTCGAATAGTACCGGGTCCGGTGTAGTGCCGGTGTTTTCGGCTCGCATACCGTACACTGAAATACCAAGTCATTCTGTCCTTTGAATAGTGCTGGTGTCCGGTATAATGCAGTAAAATCTCTGGACACATACCGACGCTACGCATGGCCCGCTACTGCTGTACTTCGAAATACATACCCACTACATTCGAGTTGTGTAAGATTTGGATTGTTGGTGCTT
The DNA here is from genome assembly GCA_000310025.1 of Ectocarpus siliculosus. Taxonomy (NCBI): domain Eukaryota; class Phaeophyceae; order Ectocarpales; family Ectocarpaceae; genus Ectocarpus; species Ectocarpus siliculosus. The sequence goes on along the minus strand of FN649729.1, from coordinate 124,159 downwards.
CGACACATCCTTCTCTGCCGGCAGCAACTCTTTGCTCGGGTTTCCTTCTGATGGCCACGCAGAAGGCTTGTTCGGTACTTATGCCCGAAGCTCGCGAGGTACCCGTGGCTCGTGATAGTGTCCTGCACCTACAAGTAGGTTGGGGCACTGGCTCTATTTCCGGACGACAACGCCCGGTGAACAAATACTGAAAACCTCTGTCAGCGGTAGAAATAAAAACTCCGCACGCTCGTTTCGAACAGTTGGAACGTACCAACCAACGAATACCTTGCTCTCCGATGACCCTAAGCTGATACAACCCGTCTGTGCAGCCACGATCCTACGCACCTTGCTTTTTTCGGAGCTTGCACCGTCCCTCTGCATGGTGCATCGGGTTCAAAATCAAATCAGAGTCCTGCTTGGAGTTTGCAGTCAACTGAGAATTGCCTCTTGAGCCGTTCCACAATCATTCGCTGATTCCACCATTGACTCAACGTAGATAGCTGTGTCATTCGCAACCTGCAAGAGTACCTTTCTCGTCACTTCGCAGCGGGCACATCGCATGCACCTACAAGTCGGTTGTTTTTTGGTTTCTCGGCAGGGCACTGATCTCCGATCCGAGATCTCCAGGATCTACGCGGACGTTTTATATGGGCATGATGGTCACGACGCGCTAGGCTCTCCTTGCCTCGCTCATGTCTCTCACTCGTTAAACTCGCTGAGCTGGTTAAAGACAAGGAACTTGAGTCTCTCATATTGTGGGCAGAAATGCTCTTCACAAGAGCCCTCGAGCGTGAAAACGAAGTACCCGCGCGCCGAAATGAAGTACAGTTTTATGCGCGCGCCAACTTGATTGTTTCTAGCTTCTATCATTCGGATAGATTGTCATACACGGAGAGAGAGAGAGAGAGAGAGAGAGAGAGAGAGAGAGAGAGAGAGAGAGAGAGAGAGAGAGAGGGAGGTGAATGGAGCATTCTAGCCACAGGGAGGGAAATATCTTCTTTTCTCTCTTCTCTTCTTTGCGTTGTCCATTTTTATCTCTGTACATGTGTGCTGTCCCTCGACGTCACGTGAGCCGACGGAGCTCAAAGGCTGGCTTGCACATGAATCTCGGGTCATGCCTGGCGGCTCCGCAATGCTAGGTTTGACCACCCTCACTTAACAAATATAGTGTCGTTTGGTAGTGGTCCAGGTCTATTGCTGATGTCGTTTACTCCCTCCCTCCCTCCCTCCCCCTCTCCTTTTCCCATCACGTGTGCTTCCTCGGCGCGTTTGTTGCTTTCATGTGTTGGCGCCGATCTTCTCTATCTTTCCTGCTTCCACGGGTAATGCAGTGCGGACAGCAATTCGTTCGCAAACCAGGTTGGTTGAGTTGACTCGAAAGTAACCGACTGACTGACCAATTGGAACCGAAATCTGAACACAGCAGTGCCATCAACTTGCGGAAACTGCTGTAAGGACGGTATTCGATGAAAGTACTGTTGAGTTTATCCCCTCACACCTCTCTTTACGGTTATCTGAAGCTGGTGGCATTCCTCTTTCGCTCGCTCGGAAAGCTGCTGTATTCGCCAAGAGTCACAAATTGTTTCGCCTCTCGTATGACTACCTTGAAAGAGTTTTAGTGCGGAAGATGCAAGATTTGCTGTTAAATGGTGTCCTTGCTAGTGCGCACAGTTAGTCCTTGAGATCGTGGGCACTGCAGAGCTACTGCTGACCCATGCCTTGTCTCGCCGCCGTTTCTTTTTGTTGACCACTTCAAACCAGCGCTTATCGCTGTCCCAGCATTTCTGCCGGATAGAGGCTCCAATCCGTGGCCACAATACCATGGTATTTTCCTTTTGGTCTGTCGTGTCCGTGTCCGTGCTGGCCTGACCTGGCCTGGCCACCCGCCTGCACACTATTATACCGTACACACAGGAGAAAACCCGGCGTCTGCCCAGTGGCACCGGTGCGAGAAGTGCAACAAGCGACAGACGCGGGACATGCTCCTCGTTAATGCTACGTGCGGAGCGTCGTCACTCTGCAGCATCCAATGAGAGACGCATACCGTACAAGGCTGCGGGGCTGGGCAGAATTCTTCGTTTGTGTCTGCTGTCAGCGCTTTTCCCGACTTGTTTTTGATTTGGCGATCGCTCTTTGACGGAGGAGGCAGTGAGGAGGGTGGCCGCCCACGACAAATCGAAGAGACGCTTGTTTAGGCACCGTTGCTGGTGCGGGAAGACTCTCTGATCTTCTTCTGCTTCTGGGTGCTCGTGGTATATCATACTGTTTGTTGTAAACTGTAGGTGTCGACATCACATACATTTGAGAGCCATGGAGTCCTTGGATCCCGGACACGGAGAGAGCCTATGTCTGCTACTGTGGTGGGAATGGTGGGCATTTATGAAAATCCGTGACCTACCTTCGTGGAAATGGTTGGGGGGATTAGCTCCTTCGTCAGTATGGAGGAGATGCCGGGGGTGACTCTGTAGATGATAGCAAGTTGCAATGTTTTTTGCTTGTAGAGATACTTTGTGTTTTTTGCTGGTAGAGATTACTTTTGTGTTGTACCCGGGTGGTTGAAATAGAAATACGTAGCTATAGGCTGCATACCTGTAGGCCGTTCGTATGCAGCGCGGCATGCCTCACACAGCGTGATGATACTTAAAATGCCATCAATTTCTGCATTTGAGTAGTGTTCGGTGTCAAGGAGACGTGGCGCTCCTGGAGTGGAGTATTATGGCTTGTCATGTTCGTGTGTCCATTTGTTTGGCGGGTATGTCTCTTGTCATCAACGGTGGGCGTGGTCCCGCTTTTGTCGTGCTGAACAACACGATTTATTTGTGTTGTGGGTGGGGACGCCTACTACGAGAATGCGCATGCCCAATAGCCCCGGCCTCCTTGACCGTGTGGGTGCTCATGTGTGGCACCCAGGTAGGTACGAGCAGCTGCGGAGGAGCAGCAGTCTAACCTACGATCATCCTGCACGCGATACCTCGCTGGAACTCGCTCGTTGCATGATGACCTACTTCAGTACACGGTTTTGGCTCGTGTGCGACCAACAAGACACCGAGCGCCCTATTTATGGGTCGCCTGCAGAGGACATGTGAATCATTCCACGCCAGTCGCTGCAGTTTGTGGATGTCGTCGGCCAAAGGCCTCTCTCTGATGGCATGCGTTGTACACTGATCACACTCGACTCGGAGCAAGCGGCAGAAAAAAAAAGCAACGTCCAAAAAGGCAACACCGAACCACACCTCGACTCACGTTTGTTTGCAGGCCGTGTGCAATCAAAACTGGACAATACGCTCTGTTTCTGGGACGCGAGCAGAGGGCATGTGTATGACCACACGCCACTGGCTGCTGTTTGTGGGTGTCGACGGCCAAAGGCCTCTCTCTGGCATGCGTTTTTGACTGGTCGCGGGTGACACACGGAGCAAACACGCGGCGGAACAAGAAAAATACCAAAAAGTCAAAACCGCAACACACTTTCGTTCACGTTTGCAGGCCGTGTGCAATCAAAACTGGACAACACGCTCCGTTTCTGGTACGCGAGCAGAGGGTATGAGTATGAACACACGCCATTGGCTGCAGTTTGAGGATGTCGACGGCTTAAGACCTCTCTCTGGCATGCGTTTTGAACTGGTCACATATATATTATATGCAGCAGGCGCAAAAACGGCTCTTTTCGGCCCAAAGGCAAGAACATCAGCAGAGCAATGTGGCAGGGTTGACGTTTTCGGCTCGTGTGCGGCCAACACGACGCAGAACGCCCTGATTTTTAGATACCTGCAGAGGGTTTGTGCATGACCTCATGATACTGGCCTCTGTTTGGCCAGCAGACGGTGTAGTTCCTCGTTCTGGCACGATCGTGGTGTGACCAGGGGGTACCCCCCCCATTTCTAACAACGATATTCCAACAGGATCGCTGTTGTTGGAAAATGGGCCAATTTTCTAACAGGCCGGCCGGAATCGCTGTTGGAAACTGCGCTGTTGGATTTTGGACTGTTGGAAATTGGCATTTTCCTACCCGTAAGACGCCCAAATTATTTTATTGGCTCAGAAAAGGACCCCCCCCCCCAAATCCAATCCGGATATAATCACGGCGTAAGACTCAGCCTAAAGTATCAAACTTTTCGTGGTATTTCGTTGTTGTATCGAAACTTTTCGAAACTTCTTATCGATCCATTATGCAAGTAGCAGGTGGTTGCCCATGGTCGCTCACGGCTACCCATGGGTGGTGCGTCACTGTGCACAAAGGGACAGCTTGTTCGCGGCACGAAGGCCCCGTGGTGGTCCATGAACTACCGTGAGAATAATCATAACGCAATTAAATTTTGGGTGGACATGAGGAGCCATGAGACGCCATGGAGCACCATGGTTTCGTTTTTCTTTCGGACAATATGAATCATTCCTTACAAACACATGAGTAACTCCTTCGACATGTGGTGCCTCATGCGCAACCATGGGCAATCATGGGCAACCATGGGCAACCATGGGCAACCATGACCTCGCAAAACACACACACAAAAAAAAAAGCCAACATATAACTAGGACGAATGGATGGATGGGTAGTCTTTCTGTGTGTGTGTGTATTTATTATTCCTTAAAACTAGGACGACACGTTGGCCCATGGTGCGTCGTGATCACTCATGGGCACCCATGACAAATTGTAGTTGCCCACGATTTTTTTTTTCTTTCTTTTTCTTTTTCTTTTTCTTATTATGACACAACGAATCCATCTCTATCATAGAAAAGAGTCAGAGACAGATAATAAGCAATGAATCCATAGCGTCAGAAAAAGCTACCTGTATGTCTACGATTTCCCAGACAGCATATAGGGACATCTCCCCTGCGGGTAACAGGCTCAACAAAACAGGTTGGTAGCTGTCTTGTGTGTCTCATATATATATATATGTTATGTTGGGAAGGTGCAGCAGAAAGAAAGGTGTTGGGTACTGTTGGGTAGTCGGGCGTTTTGTGTGCGGCACACTGTTAGTCGTAGGGCATGCAATTTTTCTTTCTTCTTTTTTCGGTAAAGAAAAAGGTAGTTTGAGGCACAATGTTCCTCCATAGATAGGCACCCATGGCTGCCCATGGGGAAATCTTTTCGCGAATGTCATGGGCAATCTCATTGGGTCCCATGAGACACAGTGAGCCTTCTTCTCATGAGGCCCCATGAGATTCTCATGACTAGTCTAGTCTCATGGGGCCCCATGAGGTCTCATGCGGGCTCATGGAGCCCCACAAGAATCTCATGGGATCTCATGGAGTCTCATGAGAACCCATGAGATTCTCATGGGGGGCCATGGGACCTCATGGGTTCCCATGGCGCCCCATCGGACCCCTTGGGAGCCGTATCATGGGGTTCAATGGGGCCCCATGGGAACCCATGGGCAACCATGAGAAATCTCATGGGTGCTCATGGAGTGACCCAATAATGTCAGCCCCCCCCGACGAACCCTCTCGGTAACCTCACTTACGACGAGAGGGCCGTCCTGTGCCGCTACTTTGGTCCGCACAAGATTTGCTGCGTGCTGCTGCACGAAATCTTGCTACCAGCACCGATTTCCTAGCAGTTGGTTGCAGCTGAGCTATCACAGACGGCGTTCAGCAGTGTTGCGAGTGTATCGTACGGAGTCTACCTGTTGCTTAATCCAGCGCCTTGTCGTCGTCTCGCAGTGGTCCACCATAGCAGCGGGTGCTGGTCTCTGATGGGGCTGTTTTTGAACTAAAGGGATGTTGCTACATACGGAGTACATACTGTAGGAGTATAGTTTTTTTGGTTTTTCCGAAAGGGAACATGTCTTTGTCTTCAAACCGGTACTTGTACTTAGACAATGTATGGAAAACCGGATCAAAGGGAGAAACACTGGCTTGTCACGACGTCCCGACCCTCTCTTAAGCCGTACGCCGCCGCTGCTAGACTCAAATAATATGACTACTGTAAACATCTGGTGGTAAGTACCAGTGAACGGGCAAGGTTTTCTCGTGGTCTCCACGCGTCCGAACCACCAGCAGAACCTCACTATACTGCTGTAAGTCTACGCAGTTCTTAAATACATACGTACACGGGCCTCTATATATAGAATAGAAGCCGAAATCAAACCATTAGACTAGTCAGCGCTGACTACTAGTCTAATGGTTTGATTTCGGCTTCTATAAAAGTTAGTCGTGAGGTTCGTGAGCCCCGTCACTTTCACTTCCGAGGAGGGTGACTCCCCTTGCCAGCGCTACTGTATCCGTCCAATCTTTGTTTCGCTTCATCATATCACTCGCCACCCACATATCCTGCAGAATGTTCCAGGGTCCACGAGTCCTTCCGTCACCCATACTCTGGTCGAGAGTATCCAGGGTCTCAGGAAAAAAACGACTTCAAAGTGTTCAGCCTGGGTCTCGCACGGTGGGATAACCCCTCTTCAAGGAGCCTTCTATCATCCCGCACCACAGCAACCGGCATCAACGATGGAGACAACCCGCACCGCCCGAGAGGAATCGTACAAGGCCGAGGTGCGAAGGACCCATGCTCTTCTCAAGGCTATCGAATCCGAGGCGCCACAAGGCGATAGGAGGCACGGGAATAGAGGTGCCGAGAGTCGACAGCACGCTGAAAAAATGCCCACCGCGCCAGCAACCATTCTTTTTTGCTCTTCTTGTGCCCCTGTCAAAACTTTGGTTTACCGGTACTCCCTCGCTACCCACGCTAGCAACAGCGATGACAAAGGTATGCGCCACGAGCTGTGTGTATGGTCCGTCTTGTGTGGTGGCTGATACAGACCAGGAGGCTATAGGACGCTCAGAAATTGTGAGCGCGAGAGTGGTGGACAAGCGGGAAAAATGATCCGCCGCATCTTCAAGACAGGATGGGCTGTCCAAAACGGGTTGTCTTTTTCTTGCGATCTTTTTTTTGAGGAAAAAAGATATTGTAAGAAGACCTTCTACGGCCAGTTGTCTTTTTTTGTCTTTTTTTGAGAAGGAAAAAAGAAAAAGATCATAAAAAAAGACAACCACAAGAAATGGCCTAATAATGCCTTCAGATTTTCCGCGAACTCTCATTTGTATATGGTGTGCCCGATATTGACTGGAAAGATGTACGTACACATTGTTTAATCCGGCTCTGTGTGTAGGTCCCCAGTTTGACAACTGAACGTCTGTGGGGGGTCTGTACTTACAGTCGTAGGTGGCCCGATGTATGTAGCGACATGTATGTACGCGCAAGCCAAAAATATGCCGCTAGTCAGGGCAGTGCCGCTATTATTCCGCTGCATTATAGCGGCATTATACTTGAAGTCTATAGGGGAGAAAAGGTTTTGATGCGTACACTACATGTAAATCACGGCAAATAAAAATGCATCTAGTTTCCCGTAATGCGTTGTACGTGCGTGTGTTTGTTATGCTTGGCCCAATAAATATATTGATTCTTCATGGTTGGATCATTCAAAACGAGACACGGCTGGCTGATCTCGGCCCGTCACGTGTAATAGAAATACTTGTTGTTCAAGTGACAGAGATGCAATCCTTTTGCGGTCACAGCCTAGTCAACAGCAACATACGCAAAGCAGTGAGTACCGCAAGTAAATGTTATCCGGTGGGCCATGTAAGATGGGTTCGAACCGCGGAAAATCACATTGAAAACCGTGTATCGTGTACGTATGTAGTACGCGAAATAAAAACGAACCCAGAAACAACACCTCAAACGCGGTAACAGCATAGAGCACACAGAACAAAAACTAACAGGGACACGATCGAACCACGCCGGAAACTGAATAGGAGAGAGATACAAAGGAGAAAGAAGCAGGAAACCGGATGCGTCCTGTTATTCGACAGGTCAGCATATTCTTACATTTTTTCGGACTCCTATGCCTACGATCGTCCAGATTTCGTGAATAAAATGCCGCTTTTCTGGCTTTGTCGTTTGATATTTACACCACCGGTGCCCGCCGCGCCTAATTGGCGTCAATGTGGGCAACTTTATGCCTGAACTAGTTTATACCTGGTATGGTACAGCCGTGCACATTCTAACGTGGACGACCCCACAGGTACAGCATGCTGGTAGTCTGTGCATGCGGTGCCATACCCACTCGACAAGTTCATCACCTCCTCATGAAACTTCGACAAACAAACCGTTAGATCTAGCACATCAACGATCTACCAATGTCTAGCGTTACACGCTGTCAGCATCACCAAACATCGATGAATCGTGGGACATGTGAGAGCCTTCAACGGCTTCGAAGAACCCTAACCTCCCTTCGTAGATATCGACTACACGTCAAGGGAGCTTTCAGCCACCCGCCCCGTCGTACCGGCCCGCGTTCCTTTCGAGATGGGCGTATAGCTGATGCTTTTGTTCCTGCAAGTGTGGGGGCACCACCTCGTAGACGTCCTCGAACATGCTGCCCAAGCTTGGTTTGGCCTTGCGTTCGGCCGTTTCGAGCGCCTGCGTACAGATAGTCCAGACTGACAGCTTTAGAGGAAAACCGAAACATGGCAGGATACCGACGTTCAAGTCGACCCCATCGAACGGAGTCTGGCAGGCCCCGTCGCGCATGGGTGGGTCACTTCCATGTTGAAGCATGGTGGGATAAAAAAACATGGTTTCAACGCACCCGGTGCTTTTGAGGCCGGCACATCTCAGAGGACTACCGTATCCGGCGGCAACAAAAGGTAGGAATACCGCGCCGACCAAGGATGGATGCGGCACACTTGATCAGGCCGGTGTCACCAAAAACAACTCAGGTATGATGGATGGAGGGCACGGAGGGCAGCCATGTACACTGAACACGCGGTACTACTTCCATATAAATGTGCAAGACTGACCCTGCATGCCACATCATATGAGCGAAAATAGCTCAACCCAGCAGGCACTACAATTGTATGTACTTTGTAACGCTCCCTTCCTAACACGCAACACAACAAACAACTCACAATGTTGCGAGCGGGGAATTAAGAAGACAGACAACTTGACGCCGCCGAATACATTGGACCTTCCGCACAGATGCAACAGATGGAGCCGACACGCAAATTCAAAGTACAGCAAGCTCGCACCAGAAGGCCACGTACATATGCATGTAAGCGTTGAGAATATGTGGTGCAAGACCCGGAGTTGCAAGCACACGGCCACAGGACCAGCTAGATAACTGCCACGACACGCCACGGAGCTGCAAAGGGTTAAAAGATGCGGCCAAAACTTGGGGTGCAGACTACTGTGGTCGCACCAACGTGTGCCCCGCTCACATTATGAACTCGCAAGTAGGAGTACTCACAATTAGCACCGACCGCCTTTCCCTGTCCCTCAGGACTCGGTCTTTGGCGGAATCCCACCAGCCCTTACCCTCCAAGTACGAATAAAACCGTCGAATCGGATGATGGTTCGCCTTCCATTGCTTCACCTGGAAGGAAGAACGACAGCGAAAGGAGACGCATCTGGGCCAGCCTAGCCTAGCCTATCGTACCCCTCGAGCGAACAGCTGTGGCGGACGAGGTGAAACTTGGAAATCTCGCTCACATCAACCGGGAAACCGAGTGTTGGATGCGTCACACATATCTCTTACCCCTTTCGATGCTCCTTGCAAAAACCAGCTTTCAGTTTGCTAAAGTCACCACTCGTTTCGAGAGAGTACCACAACTGCGAGCAGAAGACGAGAGATGCAACACGCATCCGAAGAGTGATTGAGTGCTGATGAAGGCGGAAGGCCCGTCAACGACAGGAACAAGTGTATCACCCACCTCCGCCAATCGTCAACAGAGGAAGACCCGCCGGTCTGTGCACCCGGCCCATAAAAACGATGCGCGTCCCAGCACGCCACTAACGTACGTCTATTCCATGCCGTGGGGTTTCGAGGTACCGTGCAGTCCATGCATACCTCGTTCGAGCTCCGATAGCGGCTCCAGTCGTCCGATGTCGAATGATGCCCCAGGCGGTAGGTCATGGCCTCCATCAAGACCGGCTTCTTCTGTGACAGGCAAACCCTCCGAGCCTCGGCCGTTGCGGCAAACATCGCCAGAGCGTCGTTGCCGTCGACCCTTACGGCGTGCATACCATAGCCCGGGGCGCGAGAGACGATGCCATCACCTCGGTATTGGTCTGCAACTGAAGTGCTGCGCGAGGGGTAGCCACCAAACGGGAGGGAAGAGCACATTGTGCAGCCGGAGAAGGGCGTGGAACCGTGCGGCCTTAACTGTCTCATTTGGGAAGAGCCGAAACAACGCAACCACGTTTCATATATTTTTGATCTTGAGGTCCGACACAGAACAGACCCACGCGCGCGCGCAGTCCTATAACAGCGTGCAATGTAGATACAAAGCCCGAACCCAACCGTGGACAGACACGGGTGAAAGGGTAAGAAAACCGTACGATATCCCTTTCAACATCGCTGTGTCGTTTGTCCTGCCTGGGAAGAGCAACAAACGAGAACGACAACACCGTCGACAGCAAGACACGAATTTGTCATCACCTCCCAGAACTACATCACTACACCACACATCGAAAGCCCATCGCGACCCAAACCATCGTCTACCCCAGTACTCGCTGGCGGGTGCAACTGCCGTCTGTCACTCCCATCTGTGATACCACACAACAAAAACAAACCTCGCGACACTAAGCAAACAATAACGAAAACATTATCAGCTCGGTTTTAAACGAAATACGTCGTAGCCGTTGAGGAAAGCATGCGTTCCATCAACGTGTCACTGCATCGTCCACTTGCGCACCTGATGGCATAACCGTTGTTTCGGCAAACAAAGAGCACGGGCACGTCCCTCGTGGCCGCCAGGGCAAGCGCCGCGTGAAAGTCTCCCTCGCTGGCCGCCCCGTCACCAAAGTAGCAGACCGCGATGTTGTCCTTGCCAGACAGCTTCAAGGCATAACCCGCGCCCACCGCTTGAGGAATCTGGGTTCCTAGCGGCGACGAGACTGTCTGCGAATGCAGAGCAGAAAAACAGTACTTGTCATGACGCTGGTTCGCTGGTACCTACAACATGTGGAGGCCAAGGGTGATACTTGGGGGGCATGGAACCGTGCAGCTGCATTGAAGAAGGTTGGGTATTGGGAAAGATAAAACTGCGGTGGGGATCGCAGGCGTAACGCTATAACAGGCCCAGACTAAAGGTATATACAGGGGCGAAAGTCAGTATCTTGCTCATTTCTCAGATCTCCGCAAACAAGGCCGTACAACCTGCTGCCGAGTGGAAAAATCGCTCCTACACGGACTCCAGAACGACCTCGCCACAAACCTATCCACGACGCTAGCCGGATCCACTTAGCGCCGAGATGCACGAGCAACGACTCAGAAGGGTACACCAAAAAGAGCTGGCTTCGATGCGAAACCACACCTGAAACCACACTCACCTGGTAGTGCAACTCTTTCGAGCCATAGTGGACTGGCATCTGGCGACCTGGAAAATGTCGCAGTACAACAGTAGTTGTCAGAGGAAAAACAGGTGGTTACCGACACACACAAAAAAAAAACGTTACAACGACACGGGTTCAATGCCACATGACAGCACATCCAGGGTGTCACTCCCGACAGGCATGTACAGGGTGTTCCGTGGCTACGGACGGACTGTGTGACAAGCGACTAGATCGGCCCCGTTTGCGGCCAAGACCCTAAGAGTTTTCCAATGTGGAGAGCCCGACACACTACCACCGAGCTACTGTCGAAACAACTCACCAAACGTTCCCTTGTTGCCAGTTAATGCTCGCGAAGACGACTTACTCTTGTACAGGTACTTTTCGTTCCACGAAACAGTGCCCCAAGCAACCCCAACACTACCGTACTCGGCAGCTACATCCGGATGCTCCCAGTAGGTCGAGTCCATGCGGCACTGACTGTACCTTTGCCGAGGTCGCTGATGTTGCTCAAGCACTGGTCCGCAAAGCTCTGAAAAAATGTTGAATGCGGACGTCGGCGGGGATGCCCGAGCACACGGTAAAGTTGTGACGCAAGTGTTGGCTGTGGTTGGCGTCGTGTGACAATGATGGGCAGCGAACCTTAAACATCGACCGAACCATCAAGCAAACCCAAGACAAGTACAGCACTTGTTTGTCCGGCTTTCTGGCGCTTCGACGAAAAAAAGGAGTTCGCGTTGAATGCCGTTTCCCGTACTTCTTTGTGTTGCAGTGACCTACAGGATACCACCATGCCTCCTGGATCCCCGAAATGTTTGTCAGCATCTCCCATGGAACGGTTTGCCTCTCAGGCTACTACCTCAACACTAGTGTGACGCGGGTAGCATCGCATCTCAACTGCCAGGACCTTCTTATCAAACATGTTTCACCCCGAGCACGGAACGACACAGAACGCTCTTTATCACCCCCTGCTTCCTCAAGGCTGAAACAACTCGACGACGTTTCCTTATCCAAGGGCTGGTCCCCACTACCCATCTGCTCTGCACGCAAGCTCATGAGAGCTTTGAAGAAGCGGCATCGACCACCCCCAAAAGCTCAAACGACGCTTGTCACCCGCATACCATGGTATCAATTTTACAGTGTTCCGACAACAACACCACCTGAACGCCGAAGTCCCGCCACATTAGGAGGCCCGGCTCCCGGTATTGCGTGAAAGCCATGTCATTCATGTCCAACGCCGCCGCTCCGCCCATCTGAAGGGCCTCTTCGCCGGCCGACTGCAGGTAAAACGAGATCCGGCCCTACACGATTGTTGGTGGGCAAAAGAGAACTGTGGGTTAGGGTGAACGTTTCACTCACTGACGTTTGTCGTGCTACGACAGACCATTATCAGCAGAACCATGCGCAACGCTGAACGGTACTGGAGTCGAGGGGAAGATTGTAACGCAGGGGGGCAGATTAACATTTACTTTACTCCTCTTGGGGATAGAAAGTTCTTGACCCTGAAGACAGCTGTGGGGCGCAAGTATATGCGAACCAGGAAAAAATCCGTCCCGTATAACAGAAGGCCAGACACAGAGCAAATGGTTTACCGTGCCAACCTTTGCTGCTGTGCGACGCTGTGCCGTGCTGTACAACGAGCCGTTTAGGCCGCACGCGACCAATGGTTCGCAAAATACAAGCGAAACTAAACAATCGAACGTGGCCGGGCCAAGTTACTTTACCGCGGGTACCATTCAATCACCACTTTGTTTAAATTTCCCGGTACTGTGTTTGTGTGCGGCTGTTGATATATCATTGGCAGTCACCTAACCTAACGGAGATTATGCGACAGCGAAAACAAACGCGCATGGAGCTGCTCCTCGCACAGGTGGGGGTGGGCGACTTACGATCCAGGGAAAACGTTTTCTACGACAGATAAAAACCAAATGCATCAAACAGGTAAGACTACCGTATACGACACAAGGTAACACACCCCTGGAATAATATTTCGGCGTTCAAAATCATGTTATATATATACTCACAAACAGAATGCTCGGCGTGTCGCGACACATTCATACTGTTAGTATGAGAAAAAAAATGGTAGCTCCAATTGTTTTTGGGTACGGCAGCATGGACCAGACATTGACCAGAATGTTTGCCTACCGCGACGACCATGACCGGATGGGATACCTCCTGCGACGACGAAGCATACTTCAATGCGATGCGAACAACCGTGCGCGTACCGTGCACCTGTCATATGATGCTGTCGACCAACAGATGCACGTATGCATGTATTCTACATGATGGTCTTTCTGGGTCTCCTTTGGAATATCTCCTACATGGCACTCCTACAAGGAAACCGAAACGCAACGATTGACACGGCAATACCCACTCCATGGCTCTGACAGAACTGTTCCAATGCTCGAATCAAAGCGGAGCACCTCCTGTCGACGAACGCGTGATCTGAGTGTGAGTTGGTGATCGATGTGGCGTGTGTCCAGAAAAATTGTCACGGGAGCCAGCAAGCAGTAAAACGTGGTGTGCCTCCTCGTTCGAATTCTTCGGGCTCGACAGACGAACGAGCCATGTATGTAGAAAAGTTGCAGTAGATATCTACCTTCAGTTCGATGGCTCGTGATTAGAAAGAGGTTGTCTAGCAGCGCAGTTTGGTGGAATTGCACGGACGACGTGTGGGTGCCTACATGTACACGTCTGAACGACGTTGCCTGACCAGACAAGAAAGGGGCAAACGGTCACGCGCGTGACGTCACACTGTATTACTTGTGAAGAGAGTCCAAAAAAAGACCAGAGAGAGGCAGTCCGGTCTTCCGCAAGCAGTTACATATAGCAAATGTAATTCGGCTGTTTCTCTTACTTCTGTACGTAGACTTTCTATTTTGGTTGCCACCTACAGCAGTATTGTGATATATCAACGTGACGAGTATCCTCGGCGTTGCCTGTCTGATTTCTTTCTTTTTGCAGTTCGCTGTATTTATTCCGTATATACAGTTGATTATACCCAACGCTCGATCTCTGAATGGATTGCCCGTCCTGCACGCATGTACAAGTAGTGCGCGTGCGTGTTGAAATGCAGATACAAATGGACGTTCATGAATAGGTCACATCGGCTGGAGCGGTTGCTGCCAGTGGACCCTAAGATTCAAAATGTAGTCCGAACTTCGCCCGGGCAAAGCAAATGCTCGGAGGAGACAAAAGGAAGACGGTGAGCCGGTGCAGAGGGAGAAACAGCGCGCATGATCGCACATGGTCGCGCCATCCTGGCGTAGGCAGCATTGCACACACCGTATGTCTAATTGGCACTATTAGTAACCCACACATGAAAGTATGTATTTACTTGCCTGAAACCTAACGGTTGGAGCAGCACACGTACCGTATGTATGTAGCAGCAGCAGCGGCGCGTGAGGACACAAACAGGAGAAGCAAGAAGCGGGGAATAGCAGGGCTTCAATAGGGCAGTAGTAGAGCCCCCCGGCTCAAACCAGACCATCTTCACCCGCGAGCAATCGATACTTCGAATGAAGGAATGGATGTACACAACAAGAAGATGCATTCATGGGCGGGCGAGACCCTCGTTCTTGAGATACTGGCGAGCTTCTCTGGCTGCTGCTGCACTGCTGTGTAGGTGCACGATTGCGGCGCCTTGGTCAACGACACCTGCCCGTAACAATTTGAACATACTGACCGTAGGTTCCACAAGATATCACACCCCGCGTGATGATATTTTGGTTCAAAAGTTACCACACAACAAGTGTTCGTTTAGTTTATGGGGTGTGATATCGCGTTCTGCTGGGACACCTGGAATCAATGCGAATGAATCCCATCTGACCTCTGTAGAATTGCCCGTGCTGTATTTTATTTTATTATGTTCACCGGAAATATCTCCGCTGATGATGCAGGATGATGACGCTGCAAGGACCCTTGGAATTCAATTTTTCTCGAAAATCAACAAAAAATAAAAGCCATGCAGAGCGCGCATGAACGCACATGGTCGCACACTGCTGGCCTATGCAGGATGCTTGCACATCGACACACCATGCGCTTTGGGCGTATCATGACTTGTAGGCAATAGGTCGCGTTGACAACTCACTCAGCCCACACACATTTTCAACGAAACGACCACTGCAATGAATGAACACGATGCCATTGTTTGTTGAAGCGGACACTGAAATGCGATTTTTTTCCGAATGTGTCGACAAGAAACAACAAGAGCGGTGAAGACATTTAAGACGACGACCATGTCAAGAGGAGAGAAATAGCGCACATCGTCGCACATCGTCGCACACTTTTGTGGCGTGTGTCACTGCGCTCGGAGGGTGATGAAACTTGGCGAGGGACCACGAATCACGATGCCTACCGAGGCATCCTCAAGATATCGCGAGGCGAGCGCCGTAGGGCGATGTCGGTCTGTTGGTTGCTGTCAACCAGACTCTCTGGGATTCGATTTTTCCAAAATTGCTCTAAATAGAAGAGATAAAGAGCGATAAAGAGCGATGAAGACAGGAGGACGGCAAACCGGTCAGACGAGATACTACATAGCGCGCATGGTCGCATATGGCCGCAATCTTGTGGCGTGCGCTACTGCGCGCGGAAGTCGACGAAACTTTTCGCGGCGAGGCATACTCAACATATCACGAAACGGGCACCGTACTGTAGGTCGACATCGGTCTGTTGATTTCTGCCACACAAGCTGACATAAAATTCGAGTCTTCCAAACAGAGCGATGAGGACAGTAAGACGGCAAACCGTTTAAGACGAGAGAGAAACAGCGCGCACTTGTGACGCAGGGTACAACGCGTTTTCTGTTGTGCATCCGAGGGTGACGTCATGTCAAGTGCGGTGAGATGGCCTCCCACGCCGCACGATACAGACGCTTGCATTTCCGGCAACTCCGACAACCAAGGGCGAACTACGGTACCTCGTGGTCGGGTGTGCTTTTCTGCTCGTGCGGGCAATAGCCTACAGGCGCTGATAGATGCTTACTTGTCTCTGCGCGTTGTAGAATATGTCATCCATAGCTTCCAGGCGGACCATGTTGCCGTACATCTTCAACGCCGTTTCCTTGCCGAGTTTCGGTTCTACCGCATCGGCGCGCACGCTGCCGTCGTCGTCCAGAACACGAAACACCGGCCAAACCTTCCTCCCGAGCGTTCGTTACAAATGTATAGCATGGCAGCCGGAGACAATTGATTACCAGAAGATACTTTGTAGCTTGCCGCAGTGGTAGCACGACAACGGTCAAAACAACCAAAACCGCCGAAAATCACACACAACAACCGGATGGAGGAGTGCAGGGTCTTCTCTCGCAGGCAATCGACAAAATAAACAAAACAGACGTCTTCGCTGGCGCAATGGCGACTTGCACCGGCTGGTGTGCATATCTCACCGGGAGTTTGTCGGGATCCTCGATTCGAAGGATCGACGTGAAGGGCATCTCTTTCCCACCCGCGTATACCCCAACCTTCGCCGGAGCATCTCTAGTCGCAGCTGCTGCGCGTGTTGTTTCGGATCCCGCGGAGCTCATGTGTGAAGTTGTGCTCTTGGTTACCTTCGGCAGCTTCTGGGTCGCAGCGGCCCAAGGCCGGACGCAGCGTGTCGATAGCGGCAGTGACAGCATGTCTTCCTTCCTTCCTTCCTTTCGTCCTTCCTGCCTTCGTTACAGCTACTTTTGGCTACTCTCGAGCCTCCGCCGACCGGCTCCCCGCCCACCCGCAGATGCGCCACCTGCCGCCCTCCGGCACCAAGTTGGCAACAGTAACAGTCAACACTAGTATCAAGTGAAAGCTTTCAAACTCGACACTCGCGATTCTCGCGTTTTCACTGATCTCCATTGGTTGGTTGGGTGAGCTGTGGGGCTACGTCATGTGGAGATGCATATATCAGTAAATTACAGATCGCCGGATCGTAGTGGCCATGGCTTCAGGGACCTTCGCGACATCTTAAACCGGGATCACTCATAAACCGCTGTGAGACAGAATGCTTTCAAACCTTGGCTAGCCAAACACATCAAGCCCGTTTAAGAGGGATACCTGGCCTACACTGCCACATGAAGATGCTGATGGAGGATCCGGGAATCATATTCAAAGCCCTACAGCTGCGTCAGTGCCTTATTGTGTTGGCTCGACATACATAAACAAACAAAAAAGCAAGCTCGATAAAAGCAACTCACGCACTAAAAACAGACAACTATGATGCGGGCTACATATCATGGGTCTAGTCTTAGATTCAGATTCAGACGACGAGCCCGGCCAGTCTGAACAAGGCCAAAGCCAAACGGACGAGTCCACGGGGGCAGCAGTCGTGCGTCCGCCATCGTATTCGGGGGTGGCAGAACTCTAACTACTTTGCGATCTCGAGGACATTGCGGATATAAAATGCGGCACGCACAACGTTGTTTACCATTCCTGCAAGGGCAAGCCGCGTGTAGCTTGGATGAGCGAGTGCGGGTCGAGCACAGAAAAACAGGCGTTCATGAAAAAACTTCGTCTACCGTGGCACAGAGGCTGGAGATAATGCTGAGGCTGGGATCGGGAGTGCGCAAAGCTGTCGCAGACACGGTGTATCTCGTCATTATCGCCATGCGTTTGACCACACGCCACAAACCCCGTGGTGTTGGCTTCTGCATACCCTGCTTGGGTGCGTCGTCAAGTCTGGTGGGCTGGAATATGATCGAGGACGCTCAAGCAGTGGATGCCCGCAGACCAGCGCATAATATCTGCGGCTTGCGGCGTGTGCAATGTGCGGCTCTTCCCGTCAGGGGGTTAATTTCAGAGAATACGACAGGAAAAATACAATTTCTCTCTTACGTATATCGAACATGGCCGTGACAAGCCAGAAAAAACTCTCTCCAAATCCGATGTTCTCCTAAATACACTCTCCTAAGAGATGGATGCCAGACCCTTCTGACGCTGGCTCTATTCCCTATTGGGCCTGCAGCCGAACTGACTGATCATTGATTGATCATTTGCAAATGCTGCTGAGGTGCCAAGTCGTCGAGTTCCCGCCCTCTGTGGCCGTCCACGCCGGGTGTTGGGAAGCCCATAGGGGTGTCTTTATTCTTTGTATCGACCGCGCTAACCGGCTGGCCACTGAAAAGGCGTCAGTCCCAGCGAGTAACCTACCTGTAGGTAGGTCTCGGGAAGCGGGCCAAAATGCATGTTAGCGCAACGCGCAAAATGCGAAGCCAAAACTGATGTCTCTAGACTACATAATATTCGACAGAGACACACATCACAGCACCATGCATACCCTCGCACGAACCTAGGCAACCACTGGTCCAAAGGGCGGAGGGCTGCAACAAACGGGTGATTTCAAGGCCAGCCGAAGCCAGGATATCGCGGTATGCTGCATCATCAATCATTTGTACAATCGCACATCATTCCAAAGATCCAGCAGGCATCGTGTCAGCTGCTACACTACACAACAGCAGCAGTGTAGACGAGTCAAACAAAATAGCGTAGACGATATGTGCATACACATCATAGCTCCCCACATACCCTCGCCCGAACCTAGGAAGCCGCTACGTAGGCGTGTGCTGGTGTGCTTGTGTGACTGTGGGGAAAATCAGGAGCTCTAGTGAGCCGGCAGGGCTCACACGAGGGGGGTGGACAGAGAAGTACAAAACTACAAATACCAGCTATGGCCCTTGACTGATTATTTGATTGATCATTAGCGGTATATACAAAAAATAGAGTGGACGACTGATCATTTCAAGGTCTACACTCTGTTTGTGGCCACCACCCTGTCGCGGGCTGCCCGCATGATCTTTTAGGTGGAGATAACTGTTGCAGTACGCTGCAGTTCTATTCTGTACGTCCGTCTCTTTTTTTTTCTGCGGTGGTGGTAGGAAAAAAAATTGACGCCGAAACGGAATCTAGGGCCAAAGGGGTTTATTCAATATTCCAAAAGAAAGCAACATAATCAGTAGAGGGCATCATAAAGAGGCGTCGTGTGTGCTGTCGCGTTCAGGTTATATATCGAAGGTCGTCTTAGTCGCCTTCCATTTCCGCAAAATTGACCAAACTAGACCGACGCCCTGTGTCTTGTACTGCCACCACGGACCGTAAACCCCTGAACGGCGGGTCGTCAGCAGTAGCTAGTGGCATCAGCTGCTGCAGCATACCCGCTGTTCAGGAGATTGGGGTCAGTGGCGGCGAGCACAAGCAGTACAAGACACCGGGCGTTGGTTGAATTTGGTCAAATTTGAGGAGATTGTAGGCCGCGCTACTACAACTTTCGATATTTCAGCTCCAGCAGCAAACCTGAACGTGCCAGCACACACGACGCCTCTTCATGGTGTCCTTTACTGATTAAAGTGGTCAGGGCCGATTTGAAACCCGAACTTACTATGTTTGAGCGCCCGCCGTTCTGTCTCTTGCGACATGGATTATTTATAGTCGTGATAATGTTTATCTCAATTTTAATGGGTTCCAGAACAAGAATTTGAAATGTGATTTTGACAAATTGTGAAATCGAACGCAAGAGCACCAGAACGCACAAGAGACACACAAGAGGACCAGTCGGAAGGCATCGCGAAAAACAGAAATCGTTGATTTCCGCACGGGGCGGCAGTAGAAGCTGCTCAAAACAAAAAAATCACGCGTCTACCTCCACATGTCTCCTTTGAAACCAAGTTAAAAGTTCACACGATTGTAAATTTAAGTCAATTGAGCCAAAACGGCCGGCGCTCAAATAAGCTCTGTGTTGCCAGGAACCTGGTGCATAGTACAAGTATCACTAGAGAACATCCTATTGCAGCGGGGAGTGCGTGTTGGCGCGCTCGAAACTGCTTCTATGGTGGTGGTGGTATCGAGGGTCGTAGTAGCGGCCTACAATCTCCGCAAATCTCTACAAATGAGACCGACACCCAGTGTCTTGTACTGTTTGTGCTCGCCGCCACTGACCCCAATCTCCTGAACTGCGGGTTTGCAGCAGAAGCTGATGACACTAGCTACTGCTGACCGTTCAGGGGTTTACGGTCCGTGGCGGTGAGCACGGCTGTGACTAATGTTTGATGCCGCTTGGTTCAGGCACAGATTTCGGACTGTTTTCAGAGACTGCTGCGACCTTCGATATTGCAGCTCCAGTAGCAAACCTGAACGTGCCAGTACGCACGACGCCTCTTGATGGTGTCCTCTTTTGATATTAGTACAAAGTACCAGGTTCCCCGGCGGGAAGGTTGTCTTCTATATGTTGGATGAAAGGATGAGAAGAGAGCCTGCGTCATAACCGCTGTTTGGAGGTGTGTGGAGGTAGACTGCATGAAATGTACGTCTTGAACAGCCTCACCTCTACTGCCGCCCTATGCAAGAATGAACGATTCCTGTTTTCCCGATGGCTTCCGACTGGTCTTGAGTAGCTCGTGTGCATTTACTGGTGTTCTTGCGACTATTTTCAAAATCGGTTAAGGGGGTGCAGAAAAGGGGTTGTGACGTTGGCTCTTTTTCCCATACTTTAATCCTTTACAAAGAAAGAAAACAACCTTCCCGCCAGGGTTAGGTGTCGCATTCTGTTGTCATCAGTAGAGGACATCATAAAGAGGCGTCGCGCGTGCTGATACGTTCAGGTTTGCTGCTGGAGCTGAAATATCGAAGGTCGCAGAAGCCTCTGAAAACCGTCCGAAATCTGCGCCAGAACCAAACGGCATCCAACATTTGTCA
>FN649729.1:57465-103095 GCA_000310025.1 Ectocarpus siliculosus | reverse complement strand
ACATTTGTCACAGCTGTACTCGCCGCCACGGACTCCAATCCCCCCAATCGCGGGTTGTCAGTAGTAGCTGTAGTGGCTTCAGCTACTACTGTCAACCCGCAGTTCAGGGGTTTAGAGTCCGTGGCGGCGAGCACGGCTGTGACAAATGTTGGATGCCGCTTGGTTCTGGCGCAGATTTCGGACAGTTTTCAGAGGCTGCTGCGACCTTCGATATCTCAGCTCCAGTAACAAACCTGAACGTGCCAGCACGCACGACTCATCTTCATGATGTCCTCTGCTGATGACAATAGAATGCGACACCAAACACTCAAAATTGACCTTGTTTGAGCGCCTTCCGTCTTGGCTCTTTTGACTAGAATTCAGAATGGTGTGAATTTTCATCTTGATTTCAAAGGAGGCGTGTGGAGGACGCGTGAAATGTAGGTTTTGAGCAGCCTCTATTGCCGTCCTTTGCGAGAATCAACGATTTCTGCTTTCCGCGCTGCCTTCCTACTGGTCTGGTGTTTCCGTTGTGCAATTTCTGGTGCTTTTTATTTCAAAATTTGTCATAATCAAAATTCGTCTTCTGCACCCCCTAATGCTGATTCTTATACACCTGATTTCCTTTCCCAAAAAGCTTCACTTTTCAGAATGGGCAGAAATCCGGCTTCTTATACACAGCCAGATTCTTCAGTTTTTTGGGTCGACAAAATCCGGGTTCAGCTTTTTGGGTGGCCTCCACCCGAAAAGTTTGGAAGAAATCAGGATGGTGCCCACCCAGATTTCTCATCCCAAAACGTTCACCGCTGGGTGAACCCAGACGACATAATCGGCGAGTGCGACCTGAGTTCTTGACGTATCGCTCCCATCAAGGGCTCCCAGCAACCCTCCGCTGAAGGGCTTGCTATTCTGCACACTGGCTGTTGATGGTCGCTCGGCACGCGTGCGTAAAAAAAACATATCGCATCACACCAAGCATGGAGACGCCGAAACAGGCCAAACCGCCACGAGACAGCAAAAAGAGCCGCTTTTGGTCAGAGAGGAGATGACAACGCAACTGATTTCTCGCTCCCTAGGCCACCGATCGAAGCCAGACCGGTCAGGGCGTGCTCTCTGTTCCTTGCTCTCTGCCGGAGTAGAGTTGCTCAGCAGCTCGTTGATCCAATCATTCGAAACCGTCGTCTGCGTGTACACAAGCTGTCTGTTGAAAATTGTTTCCAGGCCTTCAACACATCACTCTATTCTCAAGTGAAGCAGACCAGAAAAAAATCACATCTAAAATAAGCGACGGACACCACGCGCATGCTTCTCTCCGTCGATCCAGAGTACGCGCTGCCGAGCAAGTCTACTCCGGCAGAGAGCAAGGAACAGAGAGCACGCCCTGACCGGTCTGGCTTCGATCGGTGGCCTAGGGAGCGAGAAATCAGTTGCGGTGTCATCCCCTCTCTGACCAAAAGCGGCTCTTTTTGCTGTCTCGTGGCGGTTTGGCCTGTTTCGGCGTCTCCATGCTTGGTGTGATGCGATATGTTTTTTTTACGCACGCGTGCCGAGCGACCATCAACAGCCAGCGTGCAGAATAGCAAGCCCTTCAGCGTAGGGTTGCTGGGAGCCCTTGATGGGAGCGATACGTCCAGAACTCAGGTCGCACTCGATGATAATGTCGTCTGGGTTGATCTACACCCTCCCCCCAAGAATCCGCCTCAGGAATCCGGCCCACTGTAAGAACGGCCGGAATTTTTCCAAGGGTTTACTCTAACATAAAACCGCCGTCAAATTACCGCCGTGGTGGGCGGTCCCGGTAATCCGCCGTTTTTTCGCCGTTTTTTTGTTTTACCGCCTCCGCCAAAGTCGTAACCGTCGAAAAACGCGTTACCGCCGTCCGTCAAAAAAGTACCGCCATAGAGTGGACAGGGAACGAAGCGCGCGCACACACAGCACACCGCCCATACCACACACATATCTGGTCCACGCACAGGTGGTCCAGCAGAACAATGAGCACTACAGAGGAGAATACCGGATCTAACCCTTAGCCGATGAGATACCACGAATGATCGGTGGGTCGTGTCGCGCAGGCAATGTAACTTTCGTTTTAAGCTTCAACGTGTTTCCGTTTTTAAGTTTTCATGTTTTTACGTCGTGCTGACTCTGAAATGAACGTGAAGGCCACTGGTGACAACGACAAAAAATCTTTGGTAGTATATGATCAATCTTGGGAAGGAGGTTTGCCGTCTGTTCGGGCGCCGTAATTCAGCACCACACAGGCGGCCTTGTTTGGTGTCGCTTTAAGTTATGGCCATATAGATGTGGCAATGGCACTCATGACCGCCGTCAAATTACCACCGTGGTGGGCCGTCCCGGTAATCCGCCGTTTTACCGCCGTTTTTTGGTTTTACCGCCTCGGCCAAATTCGTTACCGCCGAAAAACTCATTACCGCCGTCCGCCAAAACAAATACCGCCAAATGGCATTACCGCCGAGAACGTGTCCGCCTTTTTTGGTTTTACCGCCTCCGCCAAAATCGATACCGCCGAAAAACTCATTACCGCCGTCCGCCTAAACAATTACCGCCAAATGGCATTACCGCCGAAAACGTGTCCTCCTAAAAAACCGTTACCGAGTAAATCCTTGCTTTTTTCCAGCCGGATTTTCACCCATCCTGAAAAGTGAGTTTTTTTGGGAAAGGAATCCAGGTGTATAAGAATCAGTCTAAAACATAAAAAATAAGTATATACCCATTTATTTTCGTATACCTTTTTTTGGGTAAGTTAGCCTGTGGCCACGGGAATCGACCCCGTCAAGTGTTACTAGTACGGACAGAAGAAGGTACGGAGCAGAGAGAACGGAACGGTTTTTAATGTAAAGACAACAACAGCAACAACAATATTGTACGAGTAATGGTGTAGTACATGGTTGACATCAGGCGGTGGAGTTACACATCTTCAATAAGGAGGGATATGTTGGGGTTCTCCAGCAGTCTATCTCCAGCAAGCAATGAGGAATAAAGAGAGAGATGTTTATTATGGTGGCGCGTTCTGTGTTGTCGGAGAATGAAACTGCACTTTTGCATGTAGCTGTGACGACAGCCAAACGAGAGACTTGAGAGAGACCAAAGATATCGCTGCTACAGCAGTATACTATGTACTACACTGATGCAGTGTTCGAGTACATGAATACTGCTCCATCTATACTGCTGCACGATGAGAAAGTATGTCGGCCGACGTACTGAAAAGCCGCAAAAGCCGAATGGCAAGGTGACAAGGTGATAACCTTACAGCACTAGGACCAAATTCTGAGGCCAACCATATTCCAACAAGCTCTCTCCGACAGCGAGCGACTGGGTTGGCGAGTCAGCGATTAGCGACGCGAAAGAAGTTCAAGTTGCTCCGCGTTGCTGTACATATGTTGATGTTCAAACACCAAAAACCGATTTTATTACACCCACGGCGTGGTTCCAAGGCAATTTTTTCAACCTTGGCAGTCTATGTACAGTGATCTCGATTAATGTGGGAGGTGTTCGGTGGTACTAACCCTAAAACAGAGAGGCAGGAACGGACAGGGGACCGCGGGGAAAACGTTTCAACGGCACCGTTGTTCTTCAACAACCCTCTTAAGTCTATCTGCAGTACATCCCCACGCAGAACGAGAGAGCCACGGCCGTAGCCTGGGGCGAGCAATACATCGTGACATGTGCAAAGGTTTCCTTGCCTGCTGTGGTGCGCACGCATACCTGATTTCCGAACAGCGTCGACGACGTCTCTCAGGATCCAAACTCTGTGCTCCCGCCAGCAGCACTGCCCAGCTTACCCAACCCGTGGATGGGGGGGATCCGGGATTTGGGTATTCATCCGTGTGCCCCCCGTTACCTCTTTGCTCTTGCTCTTCTTCTGCAAGTGCTTCACAGTTCACACTCAGGCAGAACGCAGAAGGCAGTGTCCGTGCAACTCTCATGCGCCGCGCGTCATAACAGGTATGCTCCTCTATGTCCAGTGTCGCTCAGAAGCCCAGCAGTGCGCGCTCATCCTAGCATCAACTAGACGCGAGCCCATGGTCATGCATTATGGAGCCGGTGCTGCTGACCGTAGATAACATGACATTTACGATACCACCCCTACTATAGCAAGACTTATTTTCAAACCTCGCATATTATATACGTACTCCACGACGAAGAAGATGCACGAATGAAACGATAAATTTTCGGACGGCTCTCGACGACACGGCTTCAACGCCGTCGTTTTCGGCGCTTCCGCTCTTTCCTCTGTGGAGAAATCGACCTTTGCTTTGAAAATCGGTCGCGGGGTGCAACATCAGTGTGGTATATTCTGTCACGTACTGCTGTCGTCGTCTGGTACATTATCCTATGATACCTGGTAGCACATTGGGCACAGTACTGGGCCCTCTATAGTGCAGGGGTGTGTCCAGAGATTTCACGTGTACTATGTGTACCGGGCACCTGCACAATTCAGGATTGAGGTTAAGACTATTTTGTACTAGGTTTTAGGTACAATACTACAGTACAACAATATCACCTTAAATCTGTGTCAGTCACAGATTTCACTAGCAGGTATCACTGTGCCGGCCACCTGCACTTTCTAGTCAACCTGCACTATGGAGGTCATAGTAACGTACGTATTCATGCATTGGTACATGCTTTTCCCTTACATTGACTACATTTTATTTGCTATTCCCACTGCAGGAGTAACAAATTCTCTTGGTTGTGCACGAGGGAGGTATTTCAGGACCAGCTGTTTTTACAGTCATCTCCACCGTTGCCAGATGGCAGGCAAACATGCGTCCGACTCTGTCAGACAGGATGCTACAAGGGAACGGCGTTTCGTCTGACCCAAGGGTGATTTGTTTTGATGTAGTGGTGGCCACTCAGGCTATTGCAAACTGTTTGTAGCTTGAGTACAGCAGTGCTGCTGGCCTGCAGCAGCTCCCCCAACAGTACTTGTACCTATCGTGGATACCGCTACCATTTACTGCTGTAGGTGATATCCAACGCAATGTCTGCACTGTCGTTCTTTTCTTAACTGTCGTTCTTTTCTTGTTCGGAACGCTGATTTGATGGTATTATGGTCGACACCACCCATCTCTACAGCAGTGACGACTGTAGGACATCGTTTTTCCCTTCCTTGTGCGGGGTTGGTGTCTTGGATGCTATGGGCGATGGTGGGGGTGGGAGGACTCTGCAAGAGATTGATGCCGGAGCCAACGCTTGCAGCGTGGAGTGGTGTCCTACAGCCGGGTTGGAACACTACGTATCCTGCGCTACCTACTCGCTAGCCAGCGATGACACCTCACAGGACAACGCTGCTCCCACGGGTAGCTTGGATGACACGGAGACCCGCGCCGGTGCCGCGCAGACGAGAACAGGGAGCATCGTACTCCACAAGGTCAACGCTTTTAAATCTCGCTTCACCAAGTACATAATCTCCATAGCCTGCTGGTCATGATTATTCCCATTTGCAAATGGTGTTGCAGACCCCTCACGAAAGACGCGTGATTGGGTAGTTGGCAACTGGCAACTCAGGTACTAGACTTGAATTCACAAATAAAACCATTGGAACTGGCGCTCGGGTCAAAGTCTGACTCGGATTGTATCACACCACACAAAGTATGGGCATGCGCTAACGCTGACCGGAATTTGCGCTACCCGCGATTTGGACAGAAGTTTGAAGTGGCAAACGGCCACGCGCGTGCCGGAGCCCGTTGTATCGGATTCCACCCTGCTCGAAAGACGAGCTGGTTGCAACAGAGAACAGAGATGTTGCACCGCCGAACGAGGGTACGTAGATCGAGGTTTGTGCAGGTTGTCGCCTTGCGTTTCGTTTGCTTCCTTTCAGCTTGCGATGGTTTGCTTGCTTGGAAAAAGTCGGTGACAACTTGCCTTCTCTTTCCCGCGACCCCTCTGCTTCTCTGCGTCTAGCTTGCCTGCACACCTCCAACATCGCCACCGGCCCCAGCTGGTCAAGACACCGCACCCAGTTCCAGTGCGCGCCTTGAAGAAGCCGCTAGCGTGTCGCTTGACGGAGGAGTCTTGGACTCGAAGTGGTCTCCACAGCCCTTGACAGACAGCAGCGGGGCAGCCGTGCTGGCCTGCGCCACATCTACGGGCCGCCTTGCCCTTTACACGCTGTGTGCACCCGGTGCTGGCCAGCGGGAGGAGCAGGAGGAATCGGGAGAGCGTACAGAGTTGCGGCAACTTTCGTGTAGTGACAAGAAGGACAACTTGCTTTTGTCTCTGGACTGGAGCGGGGGGGGAATGGCAAATGCTAAGGTGCGGCGGTGTTGAGTGGAAGGTGGCTGGGGATGGCTGTAAAGTGGAAGCGTCGATACCGCACCTGAAACGTGATATGTGGCCTGTCAGCAATACCGTCTGGCACTCGGTAAAGGCGCATTTCCTCCTGCCGGGCTGCATCAGAAGTCGGAAGAGGGGCCAGCTCCCGATGACGTGTTGGAAAGGGGAGAACACCCATTTTTGCATGCAACGAGTACAACAGCAGTGCAATGCCTCGGGGGCTTCGCATGCAAAATCGATTCGCACCGCAGACGCCCACACAATATGAAGCAAATCTTGTTCTGCTGTATCATACATAGTGGATCGTGGTTGAACTGCCACCGCACGCCACCAATGATTTTGAACCAGCCCGTGGAAGCATTCCCGCACAACGCTCCGGTATATTCTTACAGTAAAGCCCACGAGCACCGCGGCGGACCCGATTGATACTTAGTTCACTTCCGCGTCGCCTCAACCCGACAATGGCACGTGCCTTTTTTTGGCAGATTGTGGTGAGCCAGTCCGACGGGGCAGTGGCCATCTGGCGGTTGCATCCAAACGGTGGCGCCCCCATTCAAGAAATAGAGCCGTGGCATGCCCATGCGCTACGAGGGGGGGCGCCGACAGAGGCATGGATTTCGTTTTTTCGAAGACCGGAGTGTGCAGGGGAGGACGGGGCCTCTTTCGTAGTGTCAGGAGCCGACGATGCTGCCATGAAAGGGTGGGATCTGCGGGCGGGCGGAGGTTCGAACGGAACCTCGCCGGCGTTCGTTTGCAAAGGCCAGCACGGGGCGGGCGTGACGGCGGGGCAATGGCATCCTACTCTTCCGCACGTGTTTGCCAGGTACGCTCGCTTGTAATCGATGGCGCAACCCTTGCCTGAAGTTGATGAAGGTGCAACTCGATCGCTGTGAATCTCTCAGCCACACTGGTTTTGTCTGGGTTACAGTAGTACGCTCGACGGCGTTGGGCTTGTAAGGATTAGGATGCCACAGGTCGACGAAAGCAGCACACGTTGATGGTTGATGCTTAATTGCTCCGCCACGTCATGTCACGCCATGTCACCTTCTTTTGCCGTAATAGTTCGGTTAAGAATTGTTCGACGAGTTCATAGAGGGAACTCACTTCTGCCGGGCCTGGGTCGCAGATTTTCAGAACGGCCTGGGGATGTTTGCAGAAGTAGCCTAGGCGCATGAACCAACCAGCAAGCTGGTGGGCGTGCGTGTGTGTGTGTGTGTTGGCCCCATTTTTGCTGACACCTGCTCTAGATGTTTGACTATCAGCCGGGGTTACACAGGAGGAAGGTCGCACAGGACCTTTTATTTGCAATGAAGACCGGTAAACATTTTTGCCCCGCTATTCCTTATGCAGCACTTGCCTTCGAGTTTACCGCGAAAAGGGTTCAGCCACCCCCTTAATCGTCGACCACGAAGTCGAAACGTGTGTACTCGCAACATTAGTCGTTTCCACTGCAATTGTAGGCAAAGAAATCCCTCCAGAGAGAGAATCGAATCCACAATCTGCTGCTGATAGGTTAGCGTGGTTAACTACTGGCCACCGAGGGGAGATGTCATGAGCAAAAATCGTACGACGCGTTTACTCAAGAATGTATCGGTCGACCACACGGGTATTTTGTGATCGGCAAGAGTCCCAGCACAGACCATCAGCTTTCGTCAAGCGCGCTTAAAGATTGCCGTGCGGTGAGGGCGGTTGCCTTTGACGGAGACTTTCACACACGTACGTGCCTCCAAAAATAGCACTCTGGAACTGTGTGATCTACTTCAGTGCCATTCTTGTTTTTTCCCTTTGCCGTCCATCGCTCTGCTGCTGAAACTTCCAAATCCATGCTGCGTGTCTACGAATAAAATGCGCACCCTCTGACAGCGGGAGCTACGATGAGAGCGTGCGGATCTGGGATGCAAGAACCATTCGCGAACCCGTGTCGTGCACCCCAACCGGGGGGGGGTTGTGGCGATTAAAGTGGCACCCAGATCCCGACCGAGGAAATCTTCTCCTTGCCGCCTGCATGCACGCGGGGATGCGTGTCTTGGACACGGGGATGGACATAAGTCATACCCTGGGGCACGGGTCGCAATCTAGCTTGGCCGGGAACGGGGAACTCGAGGTGCCGAAGGGGATAGTGGCCAAATACACACGACATGCTTCAATGGCGTACGGTGCGGATTGGTGCCTGTTGCCAACGATGCTGCGAAGTCGCTGCGCGGTGATCGCGAGCTGCTCCTTCTACGATAGTCTATTTTGCCTTTGGCAGACGACCCCGCTGTGGGCCCAATAGGTCCATAGACGTGACGATAGCATGGCGTACTATGCATACATGGAGAGTTGGAAGCAAACTGAGAATGCAACGCGTGCTTTCCGTGAAAGATGTTCGTGTTTCTCTGGATGCCTCATAATGCTGGGGTAACTATATTTCAGCCTGACCAGATTCCCGCGATTGGTGGGGCGCCTGGCCTTTATATATACTTCTATATATATATATATATTTTTTTTTTTTAATGGTCTTGGCATGGCCTGCCACCCCTGCTGAAGTCACGGTTGTTGGTGTTGTCTTCGTTGTTGTCGTCTATCCTATGTGTTCAATGCCATCAAGTTAGCAAGTCATCTTTAGTGAGGGGAAAGTGGTTGCCTGCTGTTGAGGGTGTGGTTGCTCTCGAATGATCAACGGTGGCGATCTGATCCAGCCACTGATTGGTAACACTGTACCTCCCAATCGGAACGAGACGTGTCGTTTCTTTGTTCGGCGGGATGACAAATGAAGAGATGCAAAAACGTAGCCAAATATGGAGGCTAAAGCGGTTAGTCGGTACCATTGTAAACATGTACCACACAAACTACACCGATTTTGGCATGAGGACTGGTAGAAATACTTCCTCTGACCTTGCCGAAGACATAATCCCTCTTCGGGAAGAAGGAGCAACGCGCGTGAAGAACACGATCAGCAGTGCATTGGTGGCGTGAAATGTTTGCCGGCATCCATCGCTAACGCAGGTTCATTTTGTTACATATTGGAACAGACGTGTATTGAAACAGACGTTGCGTATGGTGCCTCGACAATCAGGGTAGGGTTTCGGTGAAAGGAGCGCTGGGTACGAGCCGCAGCAGCAACAGCAGGAGCCATCAATTCAGATTGAAAAGCGGACGATGTTGGCAAGTGCGTCCTCGCTCTCTCTCTCGTAGCTAGGGCTGTGTCGATCACGTTCCCCTCACTTCCGAGCTCAACATTGTTTTCGGCTGGGGGTCGACAACGGGATATTCGTTCCACAGGGGGCGAGACGGCCAATTCTCTGGCGTCAAATTCGCAGGACATGCGAGTGGCGGTCTTGTGAAGAACATCGCTTGAACCACCACAATGAATCCGTTCCTTAGGGATCCTGCGTGAAGCAAGACGCTTGCAAAAAATCGTCGCTTTTCCGAATCGATCTCGGAAGAGGGAGCAAGTTTGTCCTTCCCTCCCTTCGGTATTGAATAGGGATCAACCATTCCGCTAACTTCGAGCGTAGTAACGGCGGTGCATTAGGAGCAACGCAAGCACTCGTTTTCAAGTATTTGAGGTTCTTGTACCGTACTGTGAACTCTGAACGAGCTCAACCCCTTCTACCCTTCGTACTCATCCACACGGGTTCGACACAACCATTAACCTGCTAGCCACCAAGTGCAAGTAACCACACGAAGCGCGATCGCCCTCTGGACCAGCCCTCTTGTGCATTTTTGCAATATAGTTGAGCCCAAAATGGAAGTTCAACCCTTCGAGAGGATCCATTTGTTCCTCTCGCAGAGGCACCACAATTCTAGTCTAGATAGTAATTTTCAAGACACAAACACCTACGCAGACGCCATCTTGACTACTAATGATTACGGCATCGTAGCTGCCGACTCAACTAGGCGGCGAAGCTAGCTCTATGCTTCGGGGGAGTCAACGGCATCTGCGGCTCCACGTGTCTTGGGTGTGTGACTGTCGCCCGTCTGTCACCCCGCCGGCTGGACAGGCTGTGCAAGGGACTAAGGTTTTGAAGCGGGGAGGGGGGGCGGTAGGACGGAAGTGGGGCAAGGTAACGGATAAATTTTAGGGACGGATGGGGACTAAACGGGATCGAAAACCGGCAACGATATCATGGCTGAAACCAGAAGAAAAAAAAAAACGTTCGTTAACCCTCGCCACAATCGGAATCAAACTCGCATCCGAACCTGTTGACGTTCTTCTTGAGGGTAAAGCTGCGCCCTCTGCGAGACGAGCGAAGGGGGGTGACCGGGCTGCCCTTTCGAGTTCGTTTGTTGCGGTATAACCGGAGAGCAAATGCCCCTCCCTCGCGAGAGCGTAGGCTGTTGCAAAAAAGGATGAGCGGCCAGGGTAGGGGCTGGGTCGACCTTGCTCTTCTGCAGGCAGTCAGGAGTCTCTGAATGAGGCCATTCGCGCCACTGGATTTCTGTCTATCAGACCCTTCGTCTCGCCGTCATCACCGAGAGACAATGCTGGAGTTGCAGTACAACATTCAGCACTCATCCGTTCAACCGACGTTCCGAGGACAACAACATAAGCGTACTACAGTAGGCCTTGCCGCGAAATCACCAGACGTTCGAAAACCCGTGCACCACACCTCTTGATCACTTCCACATATCCTCGAGGAAGCAGACGCGGATCGTACTCCACGAACACATCGGCGGTCTCTTCAGGAAGAAGGACAGGGAACGCCAGAGCTGCGAAAGTAATGTCCGCTGCGCTGATGCTGTCGCCGCATAGGTAGGCCCGCCCGTCGGAGAGCAAGCGCTCCACCATTCTGCAGGCGATGGGATATGAATTGACTGAAGGGGTTTGGTGTGCGGAGCATTCGGTTGACACTGATCACAAGGAAGGATAAAAAAGTACGCCTCTCTCCATCTCTTAATAAATGCGTCGTCCAGAAAATCCGCCGCTGATGCTACATCCCGCCAAACTCGAACTCAACCGGCGTTTCATGGCGAACCGACTACTCACCCGAATGTTTTCTCGATGGTCTTCATGTTGCTCCTAATGCCCCCTTCCAGACGCAGACGCTCGTTCATCATGTTCACCAGACCCACCCCAAGCGTGGGCATGAGCAGTCGCTGCCACAGCGGTAACCCGCGAGAGAACATCTTGATCGTTTCACTCCGCATCTCCTGTACCGCAGCAGTCGGAGGAATCGATGCGACTTGGAAGTGCCCGATGATGCCAAAATGTAATCACCCGTAAAGATGAACAGCACGTGAAATACAACCACAGGAGTCAACTTATCTGCGGTCACTTGGTGAATCATGCATGTGGCCTGCAGAGAATGTGTCTACGGAATGCATCAATCGGGAAGATTGACACGGGGAAGGAGGCCAAGAACACCAACAACGACCACAACTTTCTCCAGTACCTTTTGAAAAAGGTAGGCATACGCCACACTCATCACTGCCTGACCGAAAGCGTGTTCGAGTTCCTTCTCTAGCTCGTGGGCGCCTTCGGGATACATCCAAGCACGCCATCTAGCCGTTGACAGGTGTTCTGGGTAAAGAGGAGCAGCCGGCAGGTCAAATTTACGGGCTTCATGACCCAAATACTCTCTTCGTGGTGCAGTCAAGACACGCTGGGAATAGTTATCAAAAGCCATTAGGAAACAAGAATAGCGCTAGATTTCGGGTTACCAACAACTATTGTGCTCTCAGACCCCCTCCTCTTCTTGGCATCGACGTGTCGTACTGTAGGCCACGCGAGAACAAACGGAAATGCGTCTTACCCAAAAGAGCGGGAACAGTCTTGAGGCGCTCGCCCCGGCCTTCGTTTGTTGATATTACCGGCAGGGAATCGTCCGCACCGAGAGAATGGTACATGGCGGTAGGTCTTGCAAGAAAAATGGCAACCGGAACCTGGGTTACGGACAATAAGAACAGGTTCTCATTAACAAATATGGATGGGTATAACACGGGATATCCCCAAACTGACGCGGGAAAGAACGCTATCCCCGAGGGTAAAACAGGTCTAGACCTTCGCTTGCTCGTACAAACCAACGCGCGGTGCCTTGAGCAGGCTGCGCTTCGAACAGACACGTGATTGCGCCCCCGGCGCTTCATTCCCGACGCGCACCGACGGGGGTTTTCACAGAGAGGCCTATCGGTGTGGTGTTGTGATCTTAATGGTGTGTCTCCGCTTCGGTGCGCTCGGCCCTTCCAACATGTGAGGTGTACCGGCGGAAAACGCACGTCTGTGAATTGGTGCGGGCCAAGAACTGGTGTTGCCCCAAGGAATGAACACAGCACAGCACAGCAGTTCAAGCTTGTGGGTAGCACTCGGAGCCCATCCAAGGTCGGAGGGCGGGATGAGGTATGCGAACGAGCCATTCGCACGGGGTCCGACACAATCGAAGACTATTCCATCAACGGCGTGTTTCCTCTTTATTGTAGAATAGTGTGCTTCCAACTCCGAGCGGTGACGTCCTTCATACAAGGCTCCCCTTCGGGAGTAGGGGGCTTGCCTCCCGGGGCGACGCAAGAGGACGTGGCCTGTGTCATCGCGGTCGCATGGTTGCATCCCAACGCCATGGCCTGCAGTACTGAGTGCCGGTTTTGCGTACTACCTGCAGCATTTGCCTGGAACTCATTCATGTGCGGGTTAGTTTCTTTCTCGCTGTGGCTTGTGCGTTAGTGTGTGCTGTTTGGCTAGTGGCGTCTTGGGCTCTTTGCTGCAGGTTCTACTACTGTCACCCCCTGCGTTTGATCACTCGTTCTGACGTATTCGTGTTGCCCACGGTCTGTGGGACTTGTGTGCGTTGCGCAGGAAAAAACGGAAGTCTCCTTGTTTATGCAAAGCAGTTCTTTTTGTACTTCTTGCGAAGGCTTTCTTCGCGCGGGAGACGTCCCCGGGGTATAGAGCCAATATTTCAACTTTGGGCGTAACCGCCACGGGTGTCTAGCGGTCCTCGGGCGCTTGCGGTACTCTGTACCGACGGTCCTCATGCGTGCCCATGAGAAGGAAGCGTGGGAAAAGACTCTTCCGCCAGCTAAGTATGTCTCCAAGCACGAAAACAGGCGAAATGGTACATATACATATTTCTTTGACGTTGTTTCAAGCTTGGGTGTCTTTCATCACACGTGAAAACCGTTCTCTTCATCTCGTTTGTTCGCCTACCTACGAAAGGACAGTTCTCACCTCGTGGAACACCTCCCCCGATAGCTCAAGTGCCCAGCGGAGCTTCTCTGTGTAGTTGTTATAGCGCAATGTGAACATCCGGTTCGCCTAAATTTGGTACACCGCACGGAAGAGGAAGAGCATCGGGGGTTGGCGTTTGAGGCTACAACAATTACTTTGCCATCAAAACGGTGATACACCTGGATACATTGCCTCGTATTGTAAACCGAGGCTCGCTATCTCAGGTTCGGGAATTGCCCACGTTCGTCGAGGACATTCACTTCTTCAGCAATAGTTTAGAACCATACGGGAGGTGCACTGGACACAACGGGATGGTGCAGTTTCAGATGCTAAGACAGCAACAACATCACTGGAGGCAGTCAGGGGAAACGGGGTGGCGTGACCTTTTCGCTTTTTTTTTCCGAGGTGCACGACTATGCACCACCTTGGTTAGGTCGCGATATCTTGGTGTCTTGGTGCAGCATAGACAATAACTCTTCCAATACTTTGCTCGTGGAGGCCGCCAACAACTGTTGGGGGGGACTATGAACGTCTTCATTTATCCATGATTCCGGCAAAGATCCCATTGTGGTACCACATATCGTCACATCGTATCCGTGAGAGTGGACAAACTCGCAGGACCTACATATATATTGTAAGCGAGAACAAGAGGTACGATATATGACGAC
The DNA here is from genome assembly GCA_000310025.1 of Ectocarpus siliculosus. NCBI lineage: Eukaryota > Phaeophyceae > Ectocarpales > Ectocarpaceae > Ectocarpus > Ectocarpus siliculosus. The sequence continues at coordinate 89,004 of FN649729.1, read as the reverse complement.
ACGCTACTTCCGGCAAAATGGTTTGTGGGGAATGGTAAGCAAATGGCTTGTCGCAAGGTGCCGAAGGAAACACTCGCGAGCGACAGAAGAAGGGGGGATTCGTACACGTGGTTTTCATTGGACAACGCCAACAATACGAGAACAAGTATGAAACTATCAACGTTTCGCCACCCTTAACTACCGAAAAATGGTCGATAGTAGCTACGCGGAAGGCTCCCCCGTCAGTTGGACAGGATGGGAGTGTGAAGGTACTGAGCAGAGACCGGAAAGTATTTGAATGTGAAGGCATCAACAACCACAACAACACACGACACAATAACTGTACACACATATACCATGTACTTCTACAGACATACAGGCTACGGTAGGTTGAACTATGTGTTTTCCTGTGTTGCCCTACTTCACCTGGCTGGCCGGCGAGTACCTAGTGCTCATGAACCGACATGCCCACGGCCGCATACATGAGGGTACACGTTTGAACAGCTGCAGCCGAGTCTTGGTGATGGCCACTGCTGTTGCTTCGAACAGTAAGAACAAGCGCGAGCTTGTCGGTCGACAACTGCCGGCCTCTCTCGCAGAGGTTAGCTTGCGGTTGGTCTGCTCTTGTCGGTGCTGCATACAAACGGCGACGGAGAGAGACGACGAGACCACATGTCATGTGTGAGAGGTTCGTGATGGTGAAGTCTCCTGTGCTTGGAAGGTAACGAACGGCAGACAGCCGACACGACCTCCCGAGGGAACCTTCATGCTCATCTCTCTGGCTCAGAGGTAGTGCGAACGAATTGGGTTGGACATCGCGAGATAGACCGGAGGATAGAAAAAAAAAAAAATGGTTGTGCTGGAGAGCTGGGGTGTGTGTATACCTGGTGTCGAATCCACAAAGCCAGGCCAAGTCCAAGCACCAGTCCAGCCCAGACCGAGAGGCCTCGTTCACTACCTCTGAGCTCTAGCATCGTAGTCGCTAGAGAATCGTCATCAAGCTGTGAGAAGGAGATGTTATGTGTGTATCACGTTGACCCATCATTTCCTTGCTTGCGTTGAAGGTTTTGAAGGGTTGAAGCCGGGGGAATACAATGCGGCTGGATTCGAAGAGTTACAAAACGCGAATCGAACCACACGAACCTATCGAAAGGGCACAAGATTCGCTATTTTTTTTTTCTCCGGAGAAGCGAGCGGCTGCCCGCAGAGTCTGATCCGGTAGTCTGTGAGACGTGAAGGTGATGGCATCCAAACCTTCAGGAGAAATAGCAAAAACTTTGGTGGGCAGAGACGGAGCGGCCTCCACCTCTTCTTCGGACGAACAGGGGACCCGAGAAGGCGCCGCCACGCATCATGGAGCTTTGTCGATCACCCTCCAGAATGGCGAACTTCGTGCAAGCACCGCGCACAAAGATATCGGCGATACTGCCACAACCAGGTTGTCCGAGGTGGAGATTGGTCCGTCGTCATCATCCACAAGCAAACGCGTACCAGCTACATCGACCTCAGGGGACCATGAAACGGCGAACCCGACGACACGGGCGGCGCAGGAGTCCACCGAGGGCATCGACCCAAGACCATTGCTTCCAGACGACCAGCAAATCGCCCGAGATCGAACCCCGGGTATCACCGTCGTAGATGGCAGCGGCACTGGTGAAAAAAGCAAGGAGCGAATGGCCCTCGCTGTGCTGGAAGAGGCGATTGATGATGGAACTACGGTCAAGACTGCCGGGACATTGTTTTTCACAGCACTAGAGGTGAACCGTGGGGCCTCGTCTGCGTGCGTACGGGGGTCATGCTCATCGGCCACTGTTTGAGCGCTACAATGGTTACTTAGTTCTTAGAACCGCACGACCTTGTTTTGATATTGTCGTTTTAGCGGTCAACATCAATACAAGCCATGAAACAATTGTGATCTCTGTTCCGCACGCCCCTTTCAGTACCCTGGCAGCAATTTTTTTCTTGTCAAACAACGGAAAATGCGCACAACATTTTATTGGCCTGCGAACACAATTAATATCTTCTGTTTGCCTCAGGCAATCGATCTTCCGGGAACGGAGAGCCATGGAGGCCTCTTGGGGTACGACCGGCAGAATTTCTACCTCTCGATGAGTCTTGAGATTGACAATGGGCGCGCACAGAAGAACGCCACAAGCGTGCAGGAAGGAACGAATGGGGCTGTCCAGTGGGGCCTCGAGACAATAACAATGAAGTTTGGCAATGCGGTGGACACTGTGATCGTCGAGGCAAGTCCAGTTACATGTAGGAAACATACTGTAAATCGTCATGTAGTGACGATTTAGCGAACTGAGATTGTGGTTCTTTGGAAAAGCCCACATGCACCACACCAGTTCTGGATTCCATTTGAAGGGTCGAAACACGCCGACATGCGTGCAAGCAGCATCCTTCGTTGCTTCTTGCCCGCCAAGAACAACCATCCATTCGCACCGTCACCCAAGTAGAAACGCCTTGGCGTCGAAGCTTCACTCATATTCTTCCTACGCTTCGGCTATTTCTTGGGGATAGGTTTGGAGCGAGAACCCCGGCAGCGACGTCATCATCGGCAAGGCAACGATCACGCCGCGGCACGTGCGTGCGTTGGCTCTCCTCCAAGACCACAGTGCGCGCATCCGCTTGCCGCTGTCACAGCAACGCAACAGCAGCCGGGCCCAAACTCGCGGCGTGTTCGTGGCACGTGTAAGACTTGTCCTTGACGCGGATGATCCACCAAGGGTTGCAGCGCTCGGTCTAGGGCACTCAGGCATCGGCAGATGCCGAAGTGGTGAGAAGGAAACCAAGAAGGCGAAGGCCGGGAGAGCTCTGGACCACTCAGCCACCGGATACATCGTGTGTTCAGGTTTCACGGCGTATGACCTTCCGCCAACGGAAGGATTGAAGTTCGGTGGACGCCAAGACCCATACGTGAAGGTTGCTCTCGGCCCAGTGGCGGAACGAACGAGTTCTGTAACCGGGGGCGGGAACCTGTGCGACTGGACAGGCCAGCCTCTGCGTTTCCGGGTGGATTCAGGCCAAACAACGCGAAAAGGGTGGGGTCACGGTCTGGCGGTGGAAGTACGGAATGGCAATCAGCCTCGGAGGGATGCTCTTATCGGGAAAGGTCTCATAAGACCTGAAAAAATTTTGGAGCTGCAAAACCGTCCCGAGCAAGGCGGCTTGTCTTGTCGTGTAAAGCTCTCGCGACAGGGCAACGGCCGCAAAGGCACGTTGAGCATGGTGATAACCTTCTATCCCGACCCGCCGGGCACAGCACTTGGGTCAGAGGAACAGGTACCGCTTCGAGAACCTGACACGCCTCGACAGCCCGGACAGGGGTCCAACTTAATACTGATAACTAACGTTATGGTGAAAGATCTAAGCGACATCCTTGCATTCGGCTGTGGTGCTCTGGACAAGCCGGAGCCGTACGTGGTTGCCCGAGTTGGTGTTACCGAGAGAACCACACCGGTAGCTGGAGTCGTGAGCGGGAAGTCGACCTGGGCCGACACCTGCCTCGCCCTTCCGGTTGCGGATGAGGGTTTGGGTGTCCTATCGACGTTGCGATTGGAACTGTGGACGTCGAACCCCGTCCAGGACGACCAAGTAGGGTACGTCGAGGTGGACCTTGCGTCACTTTCGAATGACCGTGAGTTCGGCAGCGGCGCACCTAGCTCAATCCCAAGTGGTGTGCGAGTTCCGCTTGACCTCCCACTGCTGTGCCTCACCGGCGCAGGTGGCGATGAATTTGGAGACATTACCCTACCAACCCTTTCGTGCAGTGCTGCGCTGCAGACTAAACGTGGCGGTTGCGACCGGCTGAAAGAGGCGCTTCGCAACCCTCAAAGTAAGTCACCTGGGGAGACCGTCACTCTCCCAGCCATCGGGCCAAATGAGGGTCCTGGTGTCTTGAAGGTGATGGTTCTCGGCATAGCTTTGCACGAGGATGTCGAAGCGCCGGAAGTACGATTGACGCTGTTTCCAGGGAAGCGGTTCGCGACCACGCGCCCGCTACTGGAGATCGGCGGCAACCCGAGTGAGCAGGACGGAGACAAGAGCAGCGTGACCGGCTCGTGGAACCAAGAGCTTGATATCCCGTGTTATGCCACAGATTTTGAGGCGCTCGACACGGTTGTCTCGCTGCAGGCAGACGTCGTTGTGGCCGGGGTGCTGGCGGGACAGAGAGTTCTTGGACAAGGGCAGGCTGAGGTCTCAGGCGTGATTCAGGCACGACGAGAGCAAGAGATAAATCTGGACATCGTCTCTCTCAACAGAGGAGCAGCGCCGCACACACTTGGCCAGCTATCGCTTTCTGTTCGGTTTGAGGATGCATGGGAGACCCCACGACATGACTCTTTGCCTAGCCCGGAAAGCCCAAGCGGACCGCAAGCGAAAAGCCTACATTGCCCTGGAATCCTGCGGATGTTTGTCGTAGACGCGAGAGAACTGTCGGGGCTGAAGCGACATCAGGACCCGTACGTGGTCGTCGAACGAATAGCAGTTGATCCGACGATCCCCTGCCAAGCCAAGCCATTCAGCAGTGCGGCGGCGGTGGTCGGAAAGGGAAGACAGGCACGGTGAGCTTCTAGGCAATGCTGTGGTGTTGCTCGAACAGATATTCTGTCGCTCCTGTTCAAGATGTCGTGCGTTTAATGCTGCCAGCACAATCGGTGGCAAGAAGAGTAGCGAGTTCCGCCGGGTAGTACGCCAAGGCTAGAGAAACGTCCATCGGAACCTTGCAGGATTCGAGTTTACAATCATCGGGACGAACTCCCCGACTGACTCCAATACGGTCGTGCAGGTGGCTCGAGAGCTGCGACCTTCGGGTAGGACAGTCTGAAGCTGACTTCCTGCGGGGCCAGGCTGGAGGTGGTTCGATAACACTTACAGTGTCCTTGACAGACAAAGATGTACGCGGAGGCGACGAGCCAATATCTTCACTCGAGTTGGTGGTGACCCCGGAGTCGCTAGCAGAGAGGGATTCCTCGGTCCTGTGGCACCAGCTTTTCTCACAGGTTGGAGAATCACCCCCATTTTCCCTGTCGTAGACTATAATCGTCTCACCCGCTTCTGTTCGTGCTTGTCTTATGACGTAGCGAGACGGCGGGCGAGTAGAAAAGGGTCGTGAACCGTTTTTTTGCAGCGTTTTGGCCATCGTTGGCATGAACCCCCCAATATCGTGCCACGGGTCGGTCTCTTTGTTCTGCGACACGTAACGAAGAGGTCGAGTCGTAGGTAAATTGTCCCTCTCCCCGCTCATCGAACCTGCATGAAACACAACCAACCCTCGCTTGCTTTCAAACCATTGAAAAGGGGCGAGATCGCGGTTTCATCCGTTTGGGGTGCTGTTGGATCCCTGCTGCCCTTGAGCCGGTCAATATATGCGGATTGAGGCCAGAGGAAAGGGTGGAGACAGGAACGCTTTACCTCTGGCTGAAAGAAGGGAGACAACTCGTCAACCCAAAGTGAGCACCGCAGGGTTAACTTCATTTGGGGCTGTTGAGTTTCCGAAGCAGGAGAGTGTCAAGTCCTTTGGGAAACCTTTTCGTCAGGTGCACGAAGGTAGGACGACCGCGCACCAAATTCTCCGGTGACGGTTCTCCACCGCGAGATAGTGGTAGGAACCTCAAGGTTTTCCTCGAGACTAGGTGTGCACTTACCTAACAAATCCAGCCACGCTCACGACGTCAAATCACCCCGCTGTCTCATAGTCCTGCGGCTCAGCGCGTAAGAGGTCTGCCACCCACGTGCGAAATCGAGCTGCGGCCGTACGAAAAAGTGGGTCGCAAGAAGGCGAGGGAGATCCTGGGCTGCGCACGTGTGCCGGAAATGGATAACCCTGATGTAGACGTCGGAATGTTCCACAAGTTCCTGAAGATGGATTTCGCCCAGGCAACTTCTCTCGCAGACAACGACCTGGCGGACACGTCGCCGAGCTGTGTTTTGACCGTGTACACCAAGTGCGGCGAAAAGAAGGTTGTGTCGGGGAGGGCAGAAGTCCTTCTCGCGAGCTTGTGCGGCTATAAAAACCTTAATGGAGAAGCCGTGCTTCGGAGTCCACATCGCCGTCGGGGTAACCCCAACAGTAACACAGCAGGAGGGAGTGCTCACACTGTAGCATTTCGACAATTCGGAAACGAGCGGGTATTGGGGTGTGACGAGGCGGAGCGTTTCAACTGCCCTGTGGCGGCGATGGACAAGGTGATACCCCTTCTTGAGGACGACCGAAGTTATTCTGATGGTGCCAACCAAGGAGGGGGTCCTCTACGCATGCGCAATGCTGGGCGGGGCGGGGAGCTGAGGTTGCGGGCACTATACGTGCCGGACAGGGTCGCAGATGGTCTGGGGGTGAGGGCGGCCATCAAGGTGAGACGGAAGGCTAGCTGGCGTGCTGAAACAACACCCCCAAGAGTGCACTACAGTTGGTCCGCAAAAAAACTCTTGAGACTTGGATGTACTCTTCTTGGGCGATGGTGGCAACACATGACACGGAGAGACCAAAGTTGGGGGGGGGGGGTATACACAGGAGTGGTAGAGATGATCCGTGGGAGGCCGTCGTCGGGGCTTCTTTATTTAAACTCGCTTGCAATCCTTCGAGGAGGGTGAAAATACCGTCGAACGGCAGAAGCCGTGGCCTCGTAAAACCGTTCTCACCAGCTCATGCCTTATGTGTTTGGTGGCAATATTTCCTTGAATGTGTCGGCAGGCTCTGTCAAGGGCGGCGGAAAAATCAATGCAGTTTTTCACTGAAAACCCAGCTGCGGCTCTTTCACGAGCTGCCGATGACGGCGGTGGGGTAGGCGATAGCCAAGCACTGGACTCCAATGCAACGGCGCTGCCGGGGGCGTTGGACGTGCACCTGATCCGAGCGACCGATTTGGAGTGGGTAAGTGGAGCTTACTCGAGAGCGTGCTCACGATTTGCTCTCTTCTCGTGACTACGCGTCGGTTGTGTTGTAGAAGTATTGCAGAACAAATGCGTGCACGTTGTGCGCGGTCGTACCGAAGAGTCGCTTTTCTTACCGTTCTGAACCAGACGTGGACACCACGGAGGAAAGCACGTTCACGCTTAATGAAAAAAACATGCTCTTTTGGGCTTTGCAACAGCGTCGTGTGAGTACCGAGTAGATTGCGTGGTGGGACCTCGTGTGGCGTGATCTCTCTCATCCCACTTGAGGGAATGCTAATGCCGTATCACGCTATTTCGGGGCGCACGGTACGCACGCATCGCTGTGCCGCAAACGACCTACCTGCATAAACTGAAAAGTGGCTTTCTTCGCTGTCTTTGCTGTGACCCTAGGTGGAGGAAACCGTCGACCCGATCGTTCAGCTGAGGTTATTGTGCTCCGCCGGAGCTGAGTTGCACACGAGGTAGGCTTGCTCGAAAGGAAATATGAAGTATGCCTTGGCCCGTTTCGTCCAGACCAACAAAAAGCTCGACATACCAACCATTTCGTCGTCGCGGTGTTGTAGCTCTGGGTCCTTCCGACTGTCTTGAGAGTCTGACTCTTCCTGGTTGCACGTGCGCCTCATCACGGGCTTGCGAAAGCCCATCAAGGCCTTTTTTATGGATCGTTGACGGCACTTTTTCACCGCGCTGTTTCCACCACCAAAAGTGCGGTGGGCCAATGGAGCGGCACAAGCGTGGAATGGAACCACCAATTCTCTCTGCTGGTGGACGACGCCAACGTAGAGATGCTGGAAGTTCGTGTCTTCGACGGAAATGGCTCTCAAGGGTGCCACAAGCCTATCGCATGCTGTAAAATACCTTTGAGGAGGTAAGAGGGTCAATTAACACCGTCCGAAATCACCCCCATTCGTCTATATAACCGTGCAGGTTAAAACGATGCACCCCCGATAACATTTTCTGAACGTTGAGCAGATAAACAAGTTCATATTGTTGATTTTATGTTTGTTGGTGCGCAGGCACATTCATCTTAGGTCATTTTCATTTTCAAGCGCATTTTCGAACCGTCCAACACTATTTCCAAGACATTGCTCAGAAAACCACCTATTTCTAGACGGTTCTACAATCGACCCGACTAATTACGGTTATCGTGGCACGTTGCGTCTGCTACTTCCAGGTATGCGCAAAATTACTACTCCTTGCAGGTGCTCGGTATCGGACAGATCACGCCGGAGAGGTTGAAGCTGACGGACCATCGAGGTCGAGGGTTTCGTGGACATGCAGTTATTTCCTTGAACTTTCTCCCCGAGGCAAGCACGTCTGGACCATTAGACATGGGAGGGGGTCACTCCGATGGTGTTCAAGTGAATGGACACCCGTGTTCACGAAAACCTTCTATCCCTCAAGTACTTGCCGCCGCTCTGATGCGGCGAACAGAGCACGATTGATACGATGTTTGTAGTTGCCGCGCCCGTGTACCTCAAGACCCTTGCTTCGCAAACCGAGCCACGAGTAGCTCAGGCTCAACCAGCTGTCCCTGAGAACAGGCAACCGGTGAGGAACCCTAGCCTGCTGCCAAGGACCGACTCCCTTTGCCCGGCAACGAACGGACACCCATGTACGCTATTGTATTGCAGTCACACAAAGTATCCAATCTGTTCTTCCCACCCGCACGCGGTTGCCTCTCGATCAGGTCGTGGGTCAGGCACACATCCTCCGGGAAGCGTTCGCCCCGACGAATAACCTTCTCCCCTCCTTGCCAGCTAACGTTACGGCGCCACCGCACCGACCACCGACCTCCGGCGCTACCGCTAGCCCGGCAACGACGGCTGCCATCCACGTTCTTGTCATATCCATGGATGGCGGTGATGTGTCTCGTGAGGACCGCCTAAGGGTGCGCGTTTCTCTCGCGGAGGATTCTGACGAATGGGGAGCCAGTGAACGTCTTGGCGGGGTGACAAGCGCAGCAACCTCTCGAGTTGGCGTGGTGGATGAGGAGGCGGCCGTGTGTAGCTGGAATGGTCCAGGACAAGCGGTAGGTACTCAGGACTGGGTCTGTGTTGGGATAACGATTCTACTGTACTCGGAAAAGGTCTGTTTTCTAATAATATTGTGCTTAGTAAGCTGCGACGCAACGGGGATGAGCAGGTGACATCCCGCTGATCGCGACCATTGAGACGACCGGGGACTCTTGCGTCTTCCCCCCTTCTCGACAAGCGTTACATATTATATGTCGTTTGTGGTGCATGCCCATTACCTCACCTGTGAATGTGTTGTCATGGCATAGCGGCCGAACGAAAGTACTCCTGCCACTGTGAGCCGCTTCGCGTCGTGAGTTGACTACACTCTGCACACGCAGCAACATGCCGTGCCACGTATTCTGTACATTGTAGTACCCGCCCATGACACCCCAGTCTTGTGACATTCTTCCCATCTGTCTAAGCGGCGGCATGCTCACTGCTCGTGTTTCTGTCAACTTCAAGCTCGACGGTGACGAGCCCTCAAACACGGCGGCCTCCGGAGAGCTGCTGACACTTCCATGGGACCCTCGCCTGGCCTTATCCGGCTGGGGCCGAGGACGTGCGTCGGTGCTTAAGTTCGAGGTATCCCGCGGCCCCGGGCGTCCAGTGGAGTGGACCGGATTCGTTCCTACTGCTGGTCTTGTTCACAGTCCTCGGTGTGTCTTCGAGAGGGCAATCTGTCTAACAGGAAGACTGGGTTCCGAGCCGCCAACCTCGGCCCGCACGGCTGGGTCGACGGGGGCATCAGCCGAGAGACGCACAGTATCACTCGAGGTGGCTATGATGTTCCAGCCTGTCTTCCCGGCAGGTATTCGTGGAGGTTCGAGAGCTGCCGGGGTCGTGTCACGGGGGGTGGTTCATCAAGAGGACGCAAGACGGCAGTCGTTCGATCACCGGCCATTCCACCCAGACTTGCGAAGAATCGCCTGCGAAGGAGGGGAGTTGGTCGTGCACTGCCTACGAGCAAGGAACTTGCGCTTGCCTCGGCAAGAGAAGTCGGTGGAGTCACGAGATGCTCAGCCTGAGATCTTCCTGACTGTCCTGCCTGATGGAGGCGAGGTCCAAACTTCGACGTCGTACATGGGACCGGGTGGGCGGCATCCTGTTTGGGGGCAGGTACCTGCAGTATCATGATAGGCAACAACCACCCGCTAGCAATACTCCCAAACACACTTGGTTTCGACATCTGTTGCCGCGTTCCGTCGTAGAACGCGTTGATCGGACACATTTTGCGCCCCAGTTGCCCTGGCATGGTGCTTTTACCCCCCATCCCAACTGAAACCGTATTACCAAAATTTGCACAGTTTGAGGGAAAACCGAGAAACATCCACGGCATCGTTTGACAATTCGTCTACATTGCGTGGCACAGAGCGGCGAAAATTTCATCCAAACTCAACCAAGGCATTCCCCCCTTGCCCACCACAACTCACTCCTCCCTCCATTCGCCCGCAGAGTCTCACCCTATCCATCGCGGACGCAGCCACAGCTCGCGTTGTGGTGCGGGTGAGAAACGTAAATCAAGTCTTGGAAGACAACGTCCTTGGCGAAGTAGAGCTGTCTTTAGCGGGGCTCATTGCTGCAGAACATGGCGTGGCCGCCGCCGCCGCTCTCCCTGGATTCTCCGGTCGCCTCGAGCGTCCACCCAGCGGGTCTTCGTTGCGTGTGAGCCTGGACAAGGAAGTTGCTTCAGACAGACAGGAGCTTGCCGACAACAGTTACGGCTCCGATAGCGAGGATCATGTGGACACGGAACGATTTCCAGGCCGCAAACGAGAACCATCTGGAAAAAATCCGGTAAGCCCGCATAAGATCAAGCCGTGTGGGGTCGAGGCCTGGTTCCCTCTTTTCGTCGCCGGTCGGCAAGGGGGTAGCAGGGAGCGAGAAGTCGCCGGCGAGGTGCGGCTTTGCTGCCGTTTTCTTTCGACGGACTTCATGATGCAGAGAGAGGTCACAGCCGGGGCGGACGAAGGGGATAACGGCCCTGTCGGTGCGCTGAGATATGCGTTGGAGCGGCGACCTGGTCGGCTCTTCATGACGATAAGGTGCTGTCGGGCCCTGCCGAAAGCCATGATCGGAGAAAGGGCCCCTCTAGTAGAGGCCAGACTGCGGCACGGGGGTTGGCAGTGCAGTACTCGGCGGCAAACGGGACTGAATCCGGTGTTCAACGAGAACATGGCTGTGGACGTGCTGTGGACACCACAGGACTTCAATAGTCCAGAGGTGATTCTTGAGGTGAAAGACAAGGCACTCGGCGGGGGGCTTCTAGGTGAGTCGAGGCTGAAATGCACCTCCCATTCTGCGCTAAATCCAGGCTCAACATTCGGGATGACATCGTTCGGAAACAATGTTCTTAACTCATCTCTCTTACCGTATACTTATCTCTCTCTTTCTCCGTCCATATATATTTCTCTCTCTCTCTCTCTCTCTCTCTCTCTCTCTCTCTCTCTCTCTCTCTATCGGCCAGCTGCCGTACGCGTGGCGGTGGCCCCCTTCATCCTCCATCCGATGATGCCAGCAGACATTTGGATCCCGTTGCTGGGCGGAGCAGGAAGAGAAACTAATTCAGGGATATATATCGGGCTCATTTACATTCCATCGGTGGACGAGATACGAAACATGGATGAGCACTTGTCAAGGAAGAATCCGACCAGTTTCTCCATCAACAGCATCGAGCACATTGCTGATCCCGAGTATTCCGCCGTGTTACGTCGAGCCCGACGTGGGGTTGTCCACGTACAGATCATGTCAGCCCGAGGCCTCCCTGCTTCTTCCAAAGACCCTCAAGTGGGGGTGCGGCTCAGAGTCGGGGACCACTGCGGTGGTCCATTGCCGCCGTTCCAGCGGACAGCGGCAATTCGAGGGGGTCGAGGAGAGCCACAGTTCAACTCCACATTTTTCCTAGACTTGCAACAAGATGCGCCAGGGCTTGAGGAAGAATCAAAGCGAGCTGTGCTGGGACGCACACCGATGCTAGAGGTGGAAGCTCGTTGTTGTAGAGGCAAGGGGAAGGTGCTGGGAACGGTAGAGATTCCTATATTTCCCCTTTGGTTCATGGGGCACATGACGCGCGCGTGGTATCCCATGCGTAGCTGTGACGGCGAGGCGGAGGCTGGGAGGGTATTCATCGGGCTGCAGTTCATCGCTGATGGGAAGAGCGGGGAGAACGGTGGCATGACGGCAGCTTCCGTAAGCGATGGCGCTGGCACAGTCTCCAGGCGGAGGCGATACTTGTTCTTGGAAGTGCGGCAGGGGCGGGAGCTTCGGCATACGCACGCCGAGTCTGACCGTCCAGTCGTGCACGTGGAGATGTTGGGGTCGGGGGCGAGAGGGAAAACGCCTCCAGCGAGGGGTGGGGGACCCGACCCCGCATGGGCTGACGGGGCAGGCCTCCTGGCACTACCGTACCCACTTCGTAGCAGTGGCGGAGGGTTCGGGTCCTCGAACGAGGTGCTCCGGATAACCATCCTCAACGAGCAGCGAAGACGTGGCGATGGGCAGGAGAAGGGTACAGGACGGAGTATCGAAGGAGGGGTGAGGGGAGACGGTGAGTCAAGTACCGTCATCGGGCAATGCGACTGGCCTCTGCCCACGGAGGACCTCGATTTGGGTCACCCAATCAGCTCCTGGCACGCCGTATGGACAGAAGGCATACCTGCGGGTGCGGTGTACGTGCGTTGTCGAGTGGGCTTCGAGGGCGACACAATCGATCGCGCTCCGCCTTACGATATCCAGAACGCTAATGGCGCGGGAAGCAGGACGATGTCGCCTCTCTCGTTCGGGAACTACCACGTCGAGTTTTTGGAAGTGCGAGGGTTCGAAAGGGCCTTGCAACGCATCGGAGTAGCCGCCGAAGGCGTTTTCTCTAGGCACAGCAACCAGCTGCAGTGGGAAGGCACGGCCCATCTGGCCGAGGCCCCAGGGCATAACCTTGACGGCAATACGACCTACGGCGCCTCTTCAACCCGAGTAGGGTCTGGTCGTGCTGTGGCTGTTGGCGCGAGGGGCCGTGGCGGCAGTCGATCGCTGTGCGTTCAAGTCTCTGTTGTTGGAGAACGCTTGAGCAAGGAAGGTGCAATACAAGGCACGGGGAAGACACTTAACGCGGTGTCCTATGTTCCACCCGCCAAATTGGTTCCCATTGCAGACGTCCCTGGTTCTGAGTTGTTGCAGTGGTTCCCGTGCGTTGGTGTGAAAGAAGACGCCACTGGGGTCAAACCAGGGTCTGGAGAAGAGGACACTGGGCAAGTTCTTCTCTCGATACGGTATGCTCCGTTGGCAGTGGGAATCCTCGAAGTGGCGATACGTGAGGCTCAGCTGCAGGACAATGACCGTTCATCGACTTTCGGGTCAGAAAACATCAAAGCTTTAACTCGTCTGCTGCCCGCTCAGACTGGTGCAGCCATGGGGCACAAGGTGCGGAGTACACCCGGGAGGCGAGGAGTGCGGACAAGTCTCCTGGGAGAAGACGGAGGTGACGCCTACGCAAAAGGGGGTACAATTTTTTCGTGGGACGACACCTGTCCTCACCGCATGAGGTTCAACAACGCCTTCAACAAGCAGCCGACTACGCTGCACGTGAGCGTGGTTCAGGGAGATCGCGTGGTCGGATTCGCATCCGTTGGCGTGGAGGCCGTCGTGCACGATGGAATATCGACGATGGCGCGAGAAACCGCCCAATCCACTCGCAGACCAAGGGGTAGCGCTCATGATGTTGGGCCCGTCGGGCTGAGGGAAGAGGACTTCGGGCACTCCGTGCAAGCATGGTACCCACTGCACGCACCGGACGATAAGACTACTTCCGCCGGAGAGAGTGCGCTTTCGTCGTCGGTGTCCGGCACAGCAAACACGGAGGTTGGTCGGGTGCTCATCGACCTCAAGTTTGCGCCCCATCCGAATTTGCTCGTGAGAAACTGGCAAGAGGGCGCTGCAACTTTGCGCGCAAATGGCATCGCCGCCATGAAAGCCATATTTTATCGCTTGAACCGTAGCGGGAACCTCGTCATCGAAACGGAGGATCTGCGGCTCGCCCTGGTCGACGCCGTCGACGAGTACCTCGCAACGTCTACCGCGGCGGCTAAAGCGGCGGTATCTGGTACATGTAAACCATTTGCTGGCACGTCTAGAGCATCGCAAGCGGGTGAGTTCTTGCTGCTGATGTCGGAAGGAAGCAAGTCAAGCTTTGGAGAAGGAAGCAACGCTGCGCTCTCCAAATCGGCAGCAGACTCCATCTTGTCCATGATGGACCGTGATCGGACTGCCGAGGTGACGTTCGCTGAGTTTTGCATGTTCTTGAGCCGGGCGGCCTCACGGCAGGCCGACGCTGCGGTGGGAGATCTTGTTAACGAGCTAGCCGAAGACAACGATGACGAAAGTTGCGACAGCGATAGCGACGACGACGCTCTCGGTAGCGACGCTAGCAGGAACGCCGGCGCCAACTGCGACGAGCCACACGGTAGACGGCGTACTAGACGTGTCCCCAGCTTGATTGGTTTGGTTGAAAGGTCAACGGATCAGACCGTGAGAAACACACAACTCACAGGGAGGCAAGACAGGGCCACCACCACCGAAAACGGCCGACGAAGCTCTCCAAAAGCCTTTTCGGATTCGTTTCAATATCCGGAGTCTGCGAAAAAACCCAACATGGACCCCCCAGAACTCTTCACGGCTGAACCCCCAGGGCGGGTGCAAGACAAACTGTCAAAGGCCAGTCGAGCGCAGGACAGCGTCGATGTCAGCCGAGGGCCCAACAGGCCAGCAACACCGGCACCTCATCACACGACGGAGGGAAACGAGACCGCAAAGTATGTCCTTCCCGAAGATATCACGTCGTGGACGGTAGGGCACGTCTTGAACTGGCTGTCGGAGGATATGCAGCTCCCACAACACTTGCACAAATTTCGGGATGCGTCAATAGACGGCTTGGTTTTGTGCGACCTTACGGATGTCTTGTTGGAGGAGGGTCTAGGAATATCGGATTCTCTGCATCGCCTCAAGATTTTGCGTCACATGCAAAAGCTCAGCAAGAAGCAGCAGCAGCACCACCACCACCACCACAAGGCTGATACGACGAGAGAGGACCGGCCACAGACATCACCACCACCACGAGCCTACGCTGCCAGAAAAACTCTCGGTGTAATGACCGGGTCGAGCGATACAAAGGACGCTCAAGCCGGTAGCCCAGCCAACCGTTCCAGGCAAACCGGGTGCACAGCCGTCGGAGTCGATCGAGAGGAGGACCCGCTACCGTTAACAACGGGTACGCTTGAAGAGAAGAAAACTAACAGCACACCGATCCCCCCGTCGCCACCTGGCGAAGAAGCCGGTGCTAAGAGGGGTACTGGGCAAGGCGTGCAGCAAACAGAGGACACCCATGAGGACGAACGGTTTTCTGCGGGCTCCCGATCGGGCTTCTCGCCCGACGAGGAGGCGTTTGCTCTTACCATGAAGGAGGTTCGTGGGGAGTTCGTAACCGAAGAGGTTGGCGGCGAAGGGTCGCCGGAATTGAGGACCGGGGTCTCGCAATTGAAGAACCGGAAGCGGCACATATGCATTCCAGCAAATGCTACCACGTCCGAGGTACACGAAGTGGTGCAGACGGCCATGTGGGCGACCGCGGCCTTGTTGGAGGACACAAACACTGGAGAGGGCGAGCGGGTCGAAAGTACGGGCGATTACCCAGAAGCGTGGTGGGGTAGTTCGGAAGGGGGCAGCACGGCCAAAAGCGACAGCATTGATGGTGCCGATTTTGACTATGCGTCAATTGGTGGAGGTACTGCCGAAAAAAATCGTGAGAACCGTGGGAACAAACGAGCGCGACTACTGTTCAACGAGTTATGTTCGTTCCAACAAGGTGGGGCGAAGAGCTCCGGCACAGCACGCGGCTTGAAGCTCACACGGCACAGACTCGAGGTCGGCATCCGCTCGCTCCTGAAAATTGAAATGCGATGGGAGCAATGGCAATTGTTTTTGGATTCCCTGCCCAGGCTTCGAACTCAGGGTTTCCTAAACCCGGGCGATTTTTTCGAGGCGTTCGGATTTCACCCTCTCCTTCGCCGACCAACTACTCCTAGGAGCGCGTTGGGTGGTAGCAAGCAGCGCAAGTTCGAGGGAGAATCATTCGATTTTGAGCCTGGTCGTAGTTTCGACAAAGGCAGCTTGGTTTCTTCAGAGGCGACATCGGGATGGGAAACATCCGCAACACAAGACATATCTAATTTTCGGGAATTCGTGCTGGGTATCGCGGATGCTTTGCGCACGTGCCGAGCAACCTTAGGGGGCGTCATATCTACTTTTGATAAACGAGGCACCGGGAAGGTAAGTAAGTGGACCTTAGGTGGTTGTTCGTACGTGCAGGCCGATCTCGTTCTTGTCGACGAATACTGACGCTTGTTTCACAAGCTGCAAGTTCTTGAGTACAACCTTCTGACACTATATATAATATACCGCATAGAATAGGTTATGGTTCTGCCTTATGGTGTAACTCCTCGGCCTCTCTCACCGTGGTTTGTTCGTCCGCTGTCCATGCGGACGTTCACGTGCAGGTCTCTGTGTCCGAGTTCATGTCTCTCGTCAAAGCGCTCACGAGAAAGAGGCGGTATTCCGCCCGTGCTAGGGCTATGACCGGCGGTTTCGACAGGAAGCAGGCGTACCTACTGCTCCGCTGCGTGGACAAAGACGGAGACCGAAGTGTTGTGCTTCGCGATCTGGTAGCATTCGTGTTCGCTACCTGGACCGAGGAACTGGAGCGGCTGACAGGGGGGAATAGCGAGCCAGAAGAGGTTCGGCAGAGAAGACGTCAGCTGCAGAAGGCATGTGCATGGATACCGCGGTCGGTACCGTAGTACAACACTTGTGTGAGGGCGAGAGAAAATTCACTACGTGGACCTGAAGGACTTGGGCGTGGCAAAGCCGACGGGGTGGTTCGCGCCCATAAACTACTCCTGGCCATACAGTGCCCATGGACAACTGTTCACATTTGATTGGTTGATAGCACCATTATACGCTCTCTCAGGAAGCGGAAGGCAGCGACTCTTGTGAAGAACCAGTCTGGTATGCCATTGGTTAGGTCCATTCTAAAGCAAATCCTTTGAAAGATCAGACGTGTCCAAGGAGACAAAGAATCTTGCAAGCCTGAGTTCGCACCGTGTTTCAACAACAATACTTGTACTTCCTATGCACTTTCCTTGGAACGTTTGGGCGATCTCTACCAGGACCTGAGACGTCACTTTCCGGCAAACTTTCGTCGAGCGCTAGGTCTTGATGCCGTCGAACCGGACACCGGACACCAAGGCCCCTTTGCCGCCCTCCTCGCCCGGGTTGGCTTGGACTTCCCAAGCCCACCCTCGCCACGCTCTCAGCCCACGTTCGTGTCTCCACGGCGTGCTCACCGCCAGCGTCGAAGTGAAACTGCGCGCAGCAGCTCGTCGTGTCCTGGTGCAGACGTCAAATTCGAACGCGAGTCCGTGGTAGAGAAAGAACGCGGAGAGCGATGGCAGGGGGGGCGCAAAGTGCGGGCCATGTCCGTTGCTACACCTGCACGGCGATCTCGGGGGGACAGACCTGCAACCTCTGACGGGCAGAGGCGTTTGGGGTTTACCGCGAACAAGGAGCTCCACAGGTAATTCCCAAACAACCGTGTCCAGAGACAAGTCACGGAAAGTACTGTTTTTGTTTTAGAGACAGAGCAGCGCGCGGCAACAAGTCTTTAGGTGTTGTCAGTAGACGCACGCTTAGGGTTCGTGGTACGTGATGACAACTTGGTTTGAACAACAAACAACCAGACAGAGGGAATACACAACAGACAGGCACTTCTGTAGTTCTCCTGTGCTTCGTTGTGCCGACTCCGTGACCTACCGTCGGTCATTGTTATGTATGACGGGCCGTTGCTCCCTGTGGTGGTCTAAACCTACAGGAGTAATACTTCGGTGTATCATCCTGTTCAACAGGATCAATCACCGCAGCACACACGGCATTCCCCGAAAGGCTCGAAACAAAGTTGACCACGCACGCCCTTACCTCCCGCTCTCGCAAACAATCACACGACATTATACTCTCCTTTGCAGACGCACCAGTTTTGAGGCGGAGCGGGTGCTATCCCTCCCGCCACGAGTAGACCTGAGTGCAATGAATCTTACGGCGTCTCATAACCGGGAACTGCTAGCGCAAGGGACCTTTCAGACATCCGGGGTTAGAGAAGGGACCTTTTCGTAAATCACGATGGAAATATTGGGAAGGCACCAGTGCTGTACTACCGTGAGTATTGCGGGCTCTCCATATTTGTGTCCCAGCCTGGCGCCAGGTACACATGTGTATGTAGGTCAAGGGCGGTCGGTGTGGTTATTTTGTAAACCTTGAACAATACTGCAATGCATGCACATAGACCGAATGTATGTATGTATCAGAGAGCGTACCGCCCGTAGGACGAGCACAGACCACGGCTTTGGAACGCGCGCGTGTTGGCAACCTTGTCGTTTAGTACTCGAATGCCTAGCCCTTACGGGGTGGCTACAGACAAATGTTGTAGATATAATAAGGACTTCCCTGTGGGACCGAGATTCGTGGGTGCTGTACGTGCGCGATTCGAGATACGAAATACCATGTGGTAATGAAGTGGAACCCAAGTCGATCACATACAACGGTAGTTGACAGTCAAAAACCATGGACAGTCGATCACAGAGTTGAAAATGGTCAAATACCATGGGCACAATGGTGGTTTAGTTCGTGTGCGTACAAGGCGTCGATCGGTGCAAATAAATGCCCCCCGCGGGTGGGATAAGCCATGTACAGTGTACCACATGTCATGCCCGATACAAAGAAGAGAGAAAGCCTTCGGAGAGAGGACGGGAGGGACCTGATGGTGTTGTTGGTCGTTGGTCACCCTCCGTCACGCCGCTCTCACAACGTGGCAAGTGGCAAAAGTATGGAACATGACGGGCCAGGCAAGTAGAAGCATGGATAGGCTATATCGCAAGATCAACCACCGTTTCTGTCCTTCGTCGCTCGATCGCGTGATTTGTCTTATTGTCTGGCATGGATGGGAAGTTCAGGAGGCCGGGATCATCGCGACGTCCTTGTGACTGGCATAAAAAAACGGTTCACCTTTGATTTCGTTTACGTTTTTTTTTATTGGTCTCCCCCCCCGAGCCTCCCCATCTTCCCTTGCACACATCCATCACGAAACGACCCCCCCCCCACCTCCCGTGAAAACTATCACACACTCGATCGATCGAGTCAATCCAAATAACCTCAAGTCAACAGTCAAATTCCCCCCCCCCCCCTTGCCTCTCGCACAAAATCAAAATGCCGAGAGGAGACAAATCAACAGGCGAAGCAATGCTCCGGCCACGCCTCAAAGAAACACACCGGAAATATCAAGAAACGTAGACTATAGGACTAAAACGAAGAGAGAGAGCAAGATGACCAGATCACGAGATGATGAGCAGCAGCCGGGAGTACCACGGGAAACAAGGGATTGCGCGACAAACAGGAGCGAAGGGTTCATCGCCAGACAAACGAGAGGGGTCGAATACCTTCCCCCCACTCCGTCCTAAAAAAAAAAGAGACATAAACGAATATCCCCACCGGTTTAATCAAGGTGGTCGCCCTTGTCTATAACTAATAGTACGTCCCTTGAACGGTGCTGACACTTGAGTCGCAACGCGCCCTGTGGCAAGACGAGCGAGCCGCTGCCTTTTCCGCTCGCAGCACAAAGAGGCTCTCATCCAAATCCCGGGAATCTGAGAGCCCCAACGCACTACTGCTGCTGTGCCCTGCTACACTACGCTACAATCCTCCTTTCGGCTTTGTCCTTCAAACTTTTTCGTCGGCACAACGCGCTCAAGAGGGTGCCAGGTGAGCGTGAGCTACAGACCAAAGCCTCGCGCAGCTAAACAGCAGCCATGAGAGACGGAGGAAACCGCGCCAGAATCAAACCCACATCTCGCACCTCCAACATCTCCAAACGAACACACCAATGAGATCTCCGCGCCACCGTCACCGTGCACATCTAAACTTGCACGTGAGCACTGGTTGGTTCCGGTTTAGGTGCGGCGCTAGACGGGGCAAGGCAGGCCGCGCCCCCAAGTACTTTGGGGAAGCCAAATACAACAAAAACGGAGGCGCGACCTAAATACGTTCGACGTGATTTGCAGGTCTGTCCGTCTGCTTTCGAACTGAACAGAAGGACGAAAGCGAACGTACGCACCCGTCCCTCTCTCCCGCTGGAAAGGCATCGCCTGCATGTGGCAAAAAAAAAAAAAAACTGTAGCGGACCACGAGCACCACGCCTGGTCATCATCTAAATGTCTCCTCGACAGCGACATCGTATCAAGCCCTCCACCAGCCTTTGAGCGTTGCTTACAGGCAGCATCCAACGCGCTACCGATGGGCAGACGGACCACTATCACTTCTGCAAGCCGCGGCACCAGTGCCACTGCCAACTGCACATACAACCAGAGGGCGGTTGTTCATGGTGCAGTACAGTGCGGAGCGGCAATGAAGCAGTGTCTCCCTCCTCCCTTCCGCGCACCACCCACCTGCCCTGGGCAGGGAGAGAGCCCGCTGCTTGCACACAAACTTGGATGCCAGCAGTGCCCGCCGATTGCGCGAGAGACAAACTTCGACGCCTACCACATACGGCATCATGGCGTTGTACTCGTCACACGTTTTGACCCACCACTCGCTATCCCACATCACGGTGCACCCTTCCTCCCCTTAGCTTCCATCTCCCTCTCCCTCTCTTGCTTGCTTGCTTTCTCCTAACAACCTACACACACAACTTTTATCCACTCAAGGGCCAAGCACAATACACAGACTGGTTACCCGCCATCCCGGCACCCCCGTCACGGCCGACCGCCCAGGAGACTTCCAGGAAGCTTCTAGGAAAACAAAGCATGAGTCTGCTGTAGTTTCCTCGTAAGGACACGGATTCATTTTCAGTTCATTCAACCGCCTTGTCGCTGACACCGCCGTACAATAGCCAACCTGCCCAACTTTCCGGCGATTTGAATCGCATCACCGCAAAAACTCAAGAGCACAGCAGACACACGAAGGTGAGCCACAACCCCCCCTCCCCCCCCAATCAAGCACGATACGACAGTGCCCACCACCTATACGAGCATTTAGGCAACACTGCATTTCTTTGCCAAAACAAAAGCCAGCTTAGATCCTTCGCCCCGAGGCCCCGGCCCTACCCCAAGCGCGCGGGGGGGGGTCTTCGCTACCATCTGCGGCGCCCCCTGCCGTTACTCCTCCTTGGCACCCCCCTCCTTGGTCTCCTCCGCGCCCTCCCCAGAGGCAGCAGGCTCGTCGTCCTTCTTCGCGACTTCCGCTTCGGCTTCGGCCGCCGCCGGCGTGTCGGCTGCTTCCTCCGCCTTCTCGGCCTCCTTGTCCTCAACGTCTGCGGAAGGGGCTGCGGCGTCCTCCTCATCCTCCTTCGCAGCCACCACCTCAGCGGTCTTCCGGAGAATGGGGGTGGGGACGCGAAATCAGCACGCCGACGGTAGAAGGGGGGGTCGGTTATTCGGGTTGTTCCGTGGTGGCTACTAGGTCGACAGCTGATCATGAATCGTTTGATTCGGTGCAGGCCGGACGATTGGACTACAAAATTGCATTTCATTTCGTTCGCTGCGAAAACAACGCCTACACTGTCGTTGTACAGTATGCATTCCATGGGCACAAGCGACCTCGAGCCTAGTCTAGTCCAGTAGCGTGGACTCGTTCGACCCGGCCGAGGAAGGGAAGGCGTTCAGGAGGAACCACTTAGCCACTCCATCAATCCATCAAGCTATTCTTCGCTGTGATTCTCAAGTATTCGTTTACGGGAAAACTTGCATAAAAACTGCTCACGCGAGCCAAGATGGTACACGGTTGATCGTAAAAACCATGAGCTGCTGCTACTTTTTCAGTATCACACTGAATCTCCCGGCATGGGCTGTGGAGCGGCTCCGAACAACACCCTTTGTCGACCTACATAGACGACACTCAGAAAGTGGCTGGAAGCAGCGCTTGCCTCGCCTTGCCTTGCCGCAACACACGCACTGTACTGTACTGTGTACTGTACCTTGTCCTCCCCATCTTCCTTGGCCCCCTCCGCCTCGGGCGCGTCTTCAGCGGGGGCGGGGGTCTCCTCGGCAGCCGGCTCGGGCTCAGCG
Source organism: Ectocarpus siliculosus (assembly GCA_000310025.1). Taxonomy (NCBI): domain Eukaryota; class Phaeophyceae; order Ectocarpales; family Ectocarpaceae; genus Ectocarpus; species Ectocarpus siliculosus. The sequence goes on along the minus strand of FN649729.1, from coordinate 66,953 downwards.
GCGGCCTTACCGGTCACCCCGTTGGCCACGATGCTCGCGGCAGTGGGGGGCGCCACCTGCTCGTCGTAGAGGTGTAGTAGGTATGGCGGCAGAGAAGAGATAATGCAGGGGCAGGCGGTGTGAGTATTTGCATTGGGCGGGGCGGGTGGCGGCAAAAGACGGAGCAACCGCCAGGGTTTGGGAGACCTGGCTGGAAGTGCGTGCACAACACCTCATGTTGTGATACAAGCGGCAGAGGCGCGTGTCGCGAGCCAGAAACGCCCACGATGCCGCAATGACCGTCCCCCAATACCCACAGAATAAAGTACCATCAGATGAGCGATATGGCCATCGCCATGAACAACAACAACGACAACAACAACAACAACGAGGACGAGGACCACAGCAGCAGCAGCAGCAGCACCACCACCACCACCAAGCTTCACAACAATAAACACATCATGACAAAAAAAGGAACAACAGCACCATCAAAAGCAACGAAAGCAACAACAACAACAGTGGCGACAACAGCAACACTAACATCATGACAAAAAAAAAGCAAAAACAGCACGATCAAAAGCAACGAAAACAACAACAGCGAGCATTCAACACGCACCTTCTCGGCCTTGTCTTCCCCGTCACCGTCCCCAGCAGCATCGGCATCGCCGTTGGCGGTCTCCCCCTCCCCCCCGTCCTCCCCATCGCCCGCCTCGTCTGTCTTAGGCTTGGAAGCCATTCCAGGCAGACCGGGGAACTCTTCGTCGTTGATGTCGGGGGCCTTCGCCTTCACCTTCGCAGCCTTCTTCGACTTCTCGCCCACCTGATCGATCCAGGCAACATAAGGTGTTGGGGGGTTCGGTGAGGCGTTCATGTAAAACGGGGGGAGGGGGAGGGGGGGGGGGTAAGACGTGGGAAAATATAGTTTCTGGACCCCCCAACATTTGAGAGAGGAGGAGGGGCTTTGGAGGACGAAAGGAGCCACGAAAGGCTAAGACAAGCATCACAAGCCACAAGCAAGCCACTACCATACTGTGAGCGACAGACGAGGAGGGAGTCTTAGTCTTGAGGGATGTGATATCAGGAATAGTAGTTACTTGTGTTAAACATCTTACTACTAGCACATAGCGTGCGGAAGCCGGACGCAAGGATATGACATGATCGGCGCCATGAGGATGAAACATGGCCTAGGGTATAGACGCTACAACGACCAAGACATTGCCCAAGGAGCAACAGCAAAAGCAATACATTGCAAAAGCAACACGGAGCGTCTCCCTGACCTGGGCAGGCTTGGCAGTGGTGGCGGTTGGACGGGGCTGTTCGGCAAACCAAGCCTTCTTCTCCTTGAGAGCCTTGATGGCATCCGGCACCGCCGCCTGCCAAAAAACAAATACAACATAAGACAGTGGTCATTTCAGTGACACAAGCTGATTAAACCTTTACCTTTGCAATCAACGACCGAGAGAGCGAAGCGAGATAGAGGAAAGAGTGGTCAAGCCATTCCACAGAATTTGATGAAACCTTTGCAACCAACGACCTAGAAAATGAGAGATATATTGAGAGATGTAAAATCGCCAGCAACGGTAACCGGGGCTCCTTGCTCATGGTCTCGAGAGACCGTGCAAGAACAAAACGAGCAGTGATGTGATTTCGTACGAAAGATATTGCCTTGTTCAGTGTCCCTCGGCAATCAGCGGCAACAACAACAAATGTGTCAGTGAACAAAGCGATGGATGAGGGGTAGGGGTCTTGAGTCGCCTCACCTTGTTCGGGGGAGGGGCGATTGATAGCATCGAGAAGCTCTCCATGGTGTCGATGGCATGCACGATCGTGTTCTTGCCGCCCGCAGCGTTCTTGCCGCCGGCCTGAAAAAAAAAAATTGTACCAGGTAAACAAGTGATTGAAAGAACGTGTAACCCTTGACTACTGGTATACGTTAATGCAGCACAAGTATGGAAGTCTATCCAGTATTCTCCGTACTGATCCTACAGGTGACAGAAGCGATGCATTCTCCGTAAGCAACGGCCAAACAAGGTAAGCTACTGCTGTTCTACAAACAAAAATCGACAGCCGCGTTATGAAGTGTCTTGACCCAACGCTGGTACCTTCTTCTTGCCACCTCCCTTCTTCCTGCCGCCTCCCATGACGATGAACTCCTCGTCTTGCCGCTTCTTCATGACCATCTTCATGCCTTTGAACTCATCGTTGGTGGCTGCCTGCGGCGCCACTACGGCAGCCGCCTTCGGAACCACCAACACGAACACAGCAACAACAGCACGAGACAAAAAAAGAACAAAAACAGGCGTCACGAATAAAACGACATACATGTTGGCAACGAGCTAGTTCTACGAAAATATACGGGGAGAGAACATGTGAACGGGAATAATGTCATTTGCCCTATGAATACAAAATACTCTCCTACAGTGGTAGGTAGCACGGCCTAATAGTCAAGCAAATCGTCAACACCTACGTCCGGCTTGAGGCATGGAGACACGGAGACACATGGATCACGACCCAGCAACGCCAACCGCAGTCACCAAACCACAAGTGTACCCAACCGTACCCAAGCCTAGGCCACCATGTCTGTTGCCTTCTCATCCTGGCCCCTCATGTCTCGGGTCTGACATCATACGGCATCCTGTACACTCTACACCTGAACGCAACGTGACCGCAGCGCACTATTGTACCATAAAAAACTCACGAACACACAAACACGCAACCACAAAATCTCGGGCGCACAACAACATTTCTCAGTCGCGATTCATCGCCAACATACATACCATGCACGGTAGACATGGTTGCTGCGTTTTGTTGTTGGGTTGCAGTACTGTAGCCACTAACCTTGGGCGCCTCGCCCTTCACGTTCATGAACGTGGTCTCCAGGTAGGAGACGAGGGTGTCGCACAACACTATCTCCGACTGATCCATCCATCCACCACCACCACCACCACCACCATCATCATCATCCATCATCCATCATCATCACCGGCACGCCATCGGCAAAGAGCAGCCCGACGTATATTTTAGCAGAACCATCCGAGAGCACAAAGATGTCGACAGCAGCGACAACAGCACATTGAGGTCACAGTTCTAAGAGGAAGCCGGGAGAGGACAAGAGGTTAGCAGCTTGGCCATGGTTTCACAGTACACTACACTACATGAAACACATCGGCGCGAACGGGTGTGTCGTGGAATGGATGGAATGCGAATTCCGCCGATAGGGAATGCATGTAAGGCAGCCGAACGAGAGTGCATTGGAGTGGTTGCAAGGGCGGCGGGGGGGGTGCAATGGATCAAACGTAGCGTGTGACATGTGACACGGAAGGGTAAACAGAGCCAACTGGTGGTGCGCTGCAGAGAAACCGTGTGGTGGGCGCCCCAAGGATATCGAATATCATGAACACATGTCACAGATGCTGAACACAAACCATCCGGATTCCTTGATCAGCCTCTGTCTCATGACCTTCCTAGTCAGCCTCTGCTGTACTACAGTATCATATGCATTGTAGCCACGTGGTTTGAGAGAAGGACACCTGATACCCATGGGTTTTTTAATCAATTTGAACCCCAACTTCCCGCCGATGACATTTGGTATGCACCAACTGCACATGACCCTAACCTAGGTGTAGGATTAGGATTAGCGCAGACACGCATGGGTCCTTTCAAACACAATTTCCGTCACAAAATGGCGGTAATTGGTGGGTAGTATAGGTTGGGACAGAAAATTCTCCGTCACCAAATGGCACAAATTGGTGAGGGATATCCAACTTGAGACAGAACTGTCGCACTGTCGCGAGCTCGTACTACTACTGATCGTACCAAGGTATTGGGCAGGGTTTCCGGAAAGATTTAAACACAATGGTGTGCCCTATTCTCGCGCGACCACGTCCGCCTCGCCCACGTAACATACCACACCTCGTACGGGATCTTCTTAGCCTCCTCCTCCTCGAGCGCCTTGGTGTGAGCGTTCTTCGCCGCCACCCTCTCCAACCACTCCGCCTTGTGCAAAGCTCTCTTGAACTTCGTGCGCTCGCGCCTGCAGTTATACCTGCAACATCATCATCCACAGCCACGCAAGACTACAAAGTTAAAAACAAAATCTTCATACTCCAGAGGGGCTGGGCTGGACTTAAAGAAACGAACGGCTTTGTTTTGGCGAACGGCCTCAAGCCAACGTTTTGCTCAACACACGCCTCCTGAACTTAGTATCGTCTATCCTGCCGGTGACGAATGCTGACTGATCAACATCAACACATCAACACAGAGAAAGAAGAGATAATTCATCTCAAGACATCGAGCGATTCTGAGCACCGCTGTGTCGAAAGAGTAGATAGTTTAAGTGCCAATTAATACCTAGACTGGCAGAGGCACGAAACATGTCATCAACCCTCGCGTATCAAACGAGCGAGAGTAAATTAAATTCGTTCCAGCTTCTAGCTTCTAGCTTGGTGACTCACTCAACCACCAGTCTCCATCTTGATATTGATATTGATATTGATATTGATATTGAAAGAGCAACTCCAGCAACACACCCTCTTCCTCCTCCGACAAAGATACACTTCAATTCATGAAAGCCTAATAGTAATTATCTCTCACGCCCTTCGTACTTCTTTCCCTACGTTGCACAGCAAGCAGTCTCTATCTCGTACATAAAAGCAAGACTTCAACAAGGTGGGTACCCATAATTGGACCCACAGCCATCAATCTGAATCTCAACGTGATCTGATCTGAGTGCAATGAGGTAGGGTATATGTGAGGTATGATACCATACAGGCTTACCAGTGGTCGAGCTTGGCGCGGTGAGCAGAACGGAGGTCCTTGATCTCCTCGATCTTCACGTTGATCTGACAACACAACACAACACAACAGTACAGCAGTGCAAGTGCAAAAAATTAAAAGAGAACAGCAAGGTTTGCGTTCATCTGACAATACGACAGTGTAACACCAGTACAGTAGCAAGTACGTTACATCAAAAGATAACAAGAAGGTTCGCGGTTATCCAACAACACGACAGTACAACACCAGTAATACCCGTACTTGTACGTAAACAAGAAACAAGAAGGCACGACATTTCTTGTGGGAAGAAAGTACGCATACAATACCGACGGTGCCGCGATATCCGTACGCTCAAGATGAGCTGCGACCATCGGACAAGATCGACCGAGGTCGAGACGCTATTTATTATTATTCATTATTCTAGTCTATTGGTTCATTAGTTTATTAGTCAACATGGAAGGAAGAAGGACGGGGTCTAACGACACCAACACGTGTGTATGACACTTCCAAGGTGTATGCATACGACGATTCACACATCACGCATCACACCTCACACCTCACCCCAACGCGTAGTACGATATGTATACGGTTGCATACGAATGCACGACATGGAACATAGGAGACAAACGAAGGTATGTACGCGTACGCAATTCTCTTGTTCCACCGTAGGACCAAAGTGTCAGCCAGCCAGCCAGCGGCCAAAAACAAACGTCATGGACACACACCCAAAACGACAGCGACAGAATCGCAATACGCGGTGCAGCAAGAGCACAAAACGACCTTCCGTTTCCCCCCGTCCCCTCTCCGTCATCTGCAACACGTGGGTAGGGTAGGGTAGGGTCGGGTAGGGTATTATGTGCCTCACTCACCTCTTCGTGGAGGGCCTTCTTCTGCTCGTAAAGCGCATTCACGCCGCCGCCCTCCTCGTCGCGCTTGGCGCCCATCTCCTCCAGGACCGTGAACGCAGCCTTGAGCTTCTCTTGCACCGCCCGGAGCTCGGCTTTCTTCTCCGACTCCGTCTTGCGAGCCGCACCGTACCCATCCTTGGCACCCTTCACCATCTGAACAACAGCAACAACAACAACAACAAATACGTTTCAGCCTATGTATGTCGGAGGGTCATGTGTCGCTCACAGCGGCATATGCTTGTACGTGCATGTGTTAACAGAGAGGCGAAAAACATCGGTAGGGGAGAGATAGATAGATTAATTCAAACGCAAGATATTTGTAACCCCTCCTCAGCACCAGATGAATAAATGGGCATCCGTCTTCCCAACAACTATTCTTAGTGTCACCTGTCGCCACGACCGGAGGAGAGCGGTCATTCAACGCTACCTACACCTGTCTCTCTCTCACACTCACCTCCTCCTGGGACATGAACTGGGCGGCGGTCTTCTTGGAGGTCTTGAGCTGCTCCATCTCCTTGATCAGCTTCTTCTCCTCGGCCAGGGACATGGAGCTCGTTTGCTGTTGGGCGTCAACGGATGCATATGGGGTACGCAGACAAGACAAGCGTTGTCGTCAAGGGGTATGTACAAGTAGAGGACTCGGGGAAAGTAACGGGGTAGAGGTTGTATCCTTAAACACCCTTTGCGGTCAGCAACACATGCAGGGACCTGTAAAGAAGTTGGGGTGCGGTCGCGATTCCTTCTGTAAAGGTTTCAAGTGCACAAAACAAAAAATGGCATGTTGAAAAAACATTTGCTAAAAATGTCTTACGCAAGGGTCAGTCACGTCCGGAAAATGAACACACCAAACACCAGCACGACACAACAGCTATTGTACAAGGTTGTACGCATACAGAAGTGGACTATTTGTGCCGTGCAAGCATGTCAACAACCAAAGTCAACAGCACCCCTTTAGTGCCGCGCCGAGTCACAAAAAAAAGTCGAATGCAACCTCCCGGCCGCATACTACACGAAATCAAATACCGCCAGAAGCACCTTAACGCATCAACATCGTCATCAAAAGCACCAAGGGTACCAGCTGCGCAACCACGAGAGCCGGCTCGTCGATTACCCAAACACCAACCGGCACCGCACGACACTCAACCATCGCATCATGTCAACCATATCTCTCTTGCACGCGCATCTCTTCAGGGGGATGAGCATGTTCTCGTAACCGTTCTCACGAACATGCTACGATGCATTTTCGTTCGGTCGCTATCCCCCCCCCCCCCCCCAAAAAAACAAAAAAACGAAATATCGTAACTGCCCCAACCTGGGGAGCTTCCATCTGCCGGAAGGGAGTCTCGATCTCCCCGACAGTCTTGAACTTGAGGCTGGACTGGAGAGCCCTGCGGCTCTTGTCATGTCCCTCGAGAGCCGCCTTCGCTCTGGCGCTGTCCGCCTGACAGACAGACAACACGTTGAGCAAGATGGTTGATACATGCATGATTGTCAAGTTCACGTTCTTTGTGTTTGTTGCGAACAATGTATCACACACAACTTTATAGAACCCCGCAAAAGTTCGTCTTCGACTGACTAATGCCTCCCGTCGAGGAGTTTCTACGTCTACGACTTCTATCATGACTATCATCACTCGATAACAAAACGTGGCGACGGCATGCGCCATGCCCACCCCGGCAAAACCACTGCGTTCGCCCATTTCAGAGCACCTACAAGTGCACCCGGCAAAGCACCAACACAATCGCCGTGCCATAGATAGGCAGCGACAGCAGTGGCAGTGACAGTTACCGTGCAGCACACGAACGGTTACACGAACACAGCGGAATCACCGGAGGCATTACAGCGGTACGCGGCCAAAGGCCCGCCGAACGCACCTGCATCGTGTCCAGATGGCTCCTGATCTCATCCCTCTCCTCCTTCAGGGCACGCATCACTGCGCGTGCTTCCCCCATCTCGTCCTTCAGCAACACAAGAATACAAAAAAGAAAAGGCGAGTCAGAACACCAAAACACACACGACTTAACCGTTGTATCCGATCAATAATAATAAAAAAAAATCAAAAAACACACGACACGACACGACACGACACGACACGTGCGGGGATTCAAGCACAACAACATGGCAGGCAGTGACCGTAGTGCAAGGGAGAATCGAAACAAAAGACAAAACCGGGTACTGCCTGCATTGTACAGCATCAAGGGATCCAACCGAACGTCAGATCGAAGCACAGCCTTGCTTGCCGTTGTTGCGAGATGCTGGTGACGACTATTGGAGGGGTTTGTGCCCGCCATCTAAGGGGGAGTCATGTTTTTCCAAGTGCCAGTGAGAAGTGAAAGTGCAAACGGCCAAGCGCGTCCGGCTATCTTACATCACCAACTCGCGGTAGATCACGCAACAGGAAAGAAGAAAGCATAACCAAAAAATACAGACACGCACACACACACAACGAACACACCCTGTAAATTAGCAAAAAAAAAAATGAACACAAAAAAGAAAACGCCTAGTTACTACAGCAGTTAACGCAAACCTCGGGAAAAATCGAAACGGCACACCCGCGTTGCCAACAGGCACACACAGTGCGCACGCCACCACACCGCTTTACGGCCACGGGAGCTCCGTCACTCACCCCCTGCCCCCTGCGGGCCTCGCTGGCCTCGTCAATCTTGGCCCGCAAGACTTCGATGTCGTCCTTGATCTTCTTGATCGACTCGTTGATGGCGCCCACCTGTAGCTCGTGCTCATCGTTGTCAGGCTGAGGCTCAGCCTGAATCGAGTTGATGGAATGGGACGGGACCATTCCACGGGTGGATGAGTAACCACCAGGAAGGCAAGGCACGGCAAGGCAAGCGCGAGGGTAAACAAACAGGGTGCAACAAACGCGGGATTAGCGAGAAAGATCAGCACCACCACCAAAATAATCTAGATTACAGTCAGTGCCGAAATACGTTCATCTACAAATGATGCACTCTGGTTTCATGACCGATTCTCACCGAGCCATACTATATGGAGTATGCAAATACGTGTCGGAAGGGAAGATGCTGGTTGCTGTAAGACTGTAGGGTACAACAGATGGCTCCCCTGGCATGAACAAAAACCATGCCATCCTACTACAGCAGTATTCGGGAAATATCTTGAAACAAATAATTACAAATACCGGTAAGCCTTTTGTTTGTGGCATAACAATCCTCTCGCGCGCTTCTGTTACGTCACAAAATAATTCCTGGGGGCAATCATTCATATTCTTCATTAACACTGTTTGGTTTACCTTGTCTTGCCCTCCGCCAGCGAGGTACAACAGTCAGAGCACAACGACGAGACATTGAGACTATAAATAGCATGCCACGAGCTATACTATACTACAATACTGCTGTAAATCCCGGCAAACACCGACGGGCGGTGTCATACTTTCACTTTGCCCCACCAATCCCACCAAGTTTTGGAGTGCAAACATCCTATCCACGTTGACTTTAACGAAACGTCACCACCAGAATGCTGAAACAAGAACATTGGTTGTTAATCATCGTATACATGTCCTCACGCTGTGTCCAAATCGTCATATCCCCCGTAAACTTCAGCATTCTCTTTAAGTATTTATTGGGGGGGGGGGGGGGGGGCTTGTAACAAAAAGGTGAAGGGAAAAGGGCAAAAAGGGAAAGGGGGGATGCCAACCCCCCCCCCCACTGGGGGGGGGGCCCCCCCCCCGGGGTAAAAAAAGGAAATTAAAGGGGGACCCGGGGGAAAATACCTTTTAACCTTTACCCCCCTGCCCCAAAACAGGGGCCCTTAAAAAAACTGAGGGGGGGGAAATACCCCCCAATCCCCCAAAAA
>FN649729.1:43951-57365 GCA_000310025.1 Ectocarpus siliculosus | reverse complement strand
CATTCTTTTCCCGCGTTTTTTTTACTTCCCAAAATATTTCCTGGGGGCATTCTTTCTTTTTTTTCTTTACCCCTTTTTGTTTTCCCTTTTTTTCCCCTCCCCCACGGGGTTCCACCATTCAGGCCCCAAGGCCGGGCCTTTGAGCTTTTAATTACCTTCCCCCAAGTTATATTTTATTCCAATATTCCTTTAATTCCCGCCAAACCCCGCCGGGGGTTTTTTTTTTTTCCTTTTCCCCCCCCATTCCCCCCAATTTTTGGAGTCCAAACTTCCTTTCCCCTTTGATTTTAACAAAACTTCCCCCCCAAAATGTTAAAACAAAAACTTTGTTTTTTATTCTTTTTTTACATTTCCCCCCCCTTTTTCCAATTCTTCTTTTCCCCCTTAAATTTCACCTTTTTTTTTAATTTTTTTTTGGGGGGGGGGGGGGGGGGCTTGTAACAGAATGCTGAAGGGAATAGGGCAAAAAGGGAGAGGGCGTATGCATACAGCGCACACTACTGAGGTGTGTGCACATCGCCGTGTGTAACAAGAGGACATTAAAGGGTGACACGGGGTAGACTACGTTGTAACGTTGACGCAGCTGCCGCACAGCAGGTGCCGTTGAAGATACTGATGGGGCGGAAATACTCCGCAATCCCACGAAAAGGGCGCAAGCGCACACCATGGTATCACCATTTTTACACTGGTACGGTACTTGTCCATGGCATGCACAACCAAGGCGTCAAGTTCTGTGTACAGCAGTAAAGCAGCATTGTACTATCTCCTGGCTGTGTAGCCTACCTATTGTACAGACTTGCTGCCTTTCTATGAACTCCTTTTGACGCAATGCATCTAGTTTAGTGGACAATTCCGCATGCGGCTGTGGCATGGCCAAATCTTAATCTTTCGTCATGAAGCTGCGTGTGACATCCGCTTGTTGCAACATAACTACTCTTCGTACCGAACTGGTGCTTGCCGTGCATGGGAAATCAACCAACAAAGGCGAGGGTTTTTCCGCAACGCAACAACACACCATGACTCGCTCGGGGGGTGCTGGTCACTGGTCACACACCACCACCACCACGACTGACTTATTAAGGACTAAGGACTAAGGCGGGATAGGCCCTGCGGACCGATTGGTGGAGACAGCGATGCTGCCTATGTAGGTGTGGGTGCATACAGCAGTATGCGAAAAAAAAGTCAATCGCTTTGATGATTTTGATGATTTCATGCAACACAGCGACCTTACCGTTCGCAGTGAAATGTCGGGAACCACTAACACTACAAGTGGCTAAGGCCTTCGAACCGATTGCTAGGGACATCGATGCTGCCTCTGTCTTCATGCGCGAAAAAAGATGATCTGATTGACGGAACACGGTACCGCACCAGTACAACACATGCACAAAAGAAAAAAAAATGTACAACGGCCCGCTTAAGGAGGTGCAGAAAAGGGGTAGTGACGCTGGCTCTTTTCCCCATACTTTAATCCTATACAAAGAAAGAAAACATCCTTCCCGCCAGGGTTAGGTGTCGGATTCTATTGTCATCAGTAGAGGACACCATGAAGAGGCGTCGTGCGTGCTGGCACGTTCAAGTTTACTACTGGAGCTGAATATCGAAGGTCGCAGCAACTTCTGAAAACTGCCCGAAATCTGCGGCGGAGCCAAGCGGCATCCAACATTTGTCACAGCCGCGATCACCGTCACTAGCTACTGCTGAAACCCGCAGTTCAAGAGATTGGGGTCAGTGGCGGCGAGCACGGCTGTGACAAATGTTGCATGCCGCTTGGTTCCGGCGCAGATTTCGGACTGTTTTCAGAGGTTACTGCGACCTTCGATATTTCAGCTCCAAGAGCAAACCTGCACATGCCACCACACACGACGCATCTGCATGATGTCCTCTACTGATGACAATCGAATGCGACACCTAACCCTCAAAATTGACCTTGTTTGAGCGCCTTCCGTTTTGGCTCTTTTGACGAGAATTTAGAATGGTGCGAATTTTTATCTTGATTTCAAAGGAGGCGTGTGGAGGTAGACGCGTGAAATGTATGTTTTGAGCAGCCTCTACTGCCGCCCTGTGCGAATTCAACGATTGCTGTATTTCGCGGTGCCTTCCTACTGGTCTGGTGTGTCTGTTGTGGAATTTCTGGTGCTCTTGTGTTTGATTTCACAATTAGTCAACATCAAAATTCGTCTTCTGCACCCCTTAAACGACACGGAGATGCACAAGCTGGTAATATGGAAGGCACACGCAGGGCTTCGCCATGTATCGTGTCTGTGTCGTCCCTAACGCGGTCACCCTTCTCCCTGTCTTGTTCTCTCGACCTCGCCCCTATAACAGAAGTGCGACACCCTACCGGTAGCACATCCTAAAAAATAATGCACCGCATCTCTCCGGACGCCATCACCAAATATGCATACATTGTACATGAAAATCAAACAGCAGTACTACCGGTCGAAGGCAAGGCACACGCTATACCAATGCCCCGTTCGTCGCCACAGACCCCTTAAGCACACACACGACGTCGAAAATCACACACACCACCTTTTGGTGAGCGCGGGAAGGCGGTGCAATAATGTGCCGCTGCTGCTGCTGCTGCTGCTGCTGCTGCTGCTGCTACTACTGCTGGTGTAGCGGGCACGCAAGAAGCTTGCTTACCTTGGGCAAGGCATTGAGAGCCTTCTGCGCCTCCTCGACGGTCATATCGGGCACCTCTTCCGGCTCGCGCTTCGGACGGTCGGGCCTCCCCTCCCTTTTATCAGGGACATCCTTTCCGGTAGGCTCCTCCGTGGGCACCGGGGGGGGGGTTGCTACCTCCGTCTCCGCCATGGCGACTTGCTTGCTTTGTTCCGACGATCACTACTGCTGCTGCTGTGTGTGGGCGAGAGAAAAGAGAAAAGAGGGGGGGGGGATGTGTCTGAGGCAGAAAAAAGAAGCTTTGAGATACTGCTGCTCCTGCTTTGCGTCACCTTGACTTGCTGCAAAACAAGCCATTGGAGGGGAAGCTTTTCTCGCACCGCTGGAACTCAAGAGGTGTGACAGCAGCAGCGCTGCCTCTGGTGGACGGTTGGGTGGAAGGCATGTGTGCGCTCAGGGAAGCTTGGGACTGGGACTGGGACAACCGTGAATGCGTGTCACGCGGACGGTGAATGTGTGGCGGATCGAGGAGCAGAATCGGGATAAAATCGCGGTGGCTCCGGGCTGACTGCACACAAAGAGACCGTGGAACTTGCAAATGCAAAGTCATACGGACTGGACAAAACCCCCAAAGAGGTATAGGGCAAGCACGGTGAAGCCTCAGACTGCGCATCGCTTCGGCTGTCGACACACATGACTCCGGCTCGCGTGGCACTGAACAGAGCCGCACCAAATTAGTCTCAGCAATTCCTGGCGCCCCAACACATCCTTCCTTTGCAATAGCGCAACCATCCCCCTTCGTACCTGGGCAGGCGACAGGTGATGACGTAGGGTGGGCCCTTGATCGTTGGGGGGGGGCTATACGCCTCGGCCGTTCCGTCCTTTGAGCTGGAGATTCGCTGCGCTGCTGCGGTGCTCTCGTGCTTTTTCTGCGAAACGGGAGGGGGGGGCACGCTACTGTGACAAAGTTATTGATTTTAAGGCGGTTCCCCTACCCTCCTTGACAAAAAAATACCATTCAGTAGGGGAGGGGTATGCCGCATTTAGCACAAGCCAGCTGGGCTGCACATCATCCATTTTGGATTGGGAGGCCATCTGCCATCTGCCCTCCTGCCTCTGGCACCCGACACCCACTCCTAGCTGAGCCGTTACTGCGTCATGGTGCTGGAAGATGTGCCTAGCACGAGGTGGCTGCTGACGGAAGAAATACGAGAGGACTCGGCTGTGCGACTCGTGTGCTTTGCGGGGAACAGTGGACAGGCGACAGGTAGGTGATGACGTCCGATATATTCAAAATAGGCGGGGCAATGACTCTTTCGTGCAATATGTTCATCCATCCTCCTGTAATTTCTTCATGTTTACATGCTCTCAGCTTTCGAAGCAGACGCACGCTCCCCGCACACGCGGCTTTGGGGCACCTCGTGCTGCGCCTGCCGATTACAGGAGCTTCCGCTGGCTCCTCCGACGTCTTGAACGAAGATTGTAGATACACAACCAGCATCGGCAGCACGAAAGAGCAGCGAAGAGACTAGACTACTGCTGTTGTACACATGCAAAGACACGGCGAAAGACACGGCGAGCATGATGTACCCTAACCCTAGATATCTACAGCATTTGCATGTAAATCACAGATATCTACATTTGCGCGTACAGCAGTAGTAATTAAGGAATAATAAAAGCACACATAGAAAGACTACTTGTACCCATTCGAGATATACCCACAGTCGAACGGGATGTGGTGGAGTCTTTTCAGTGAGTGGAGGAAAACCGGCTGGGTACTGGACTTCTTTCAGTAGTGCACGTGGAACACATCCGTCCACCCACGGCTCAAAGGAATGCATTGGTACGCATATGCAACCCTTCTTGCTCCTTGAAGTTATTTGCGGACCGGGACTTAAATGTGTTACACGGGCTGATCCCACTTTGAAAAACGGACGCTACGGGTGCCTTGTAGTCTAGACTACCATGTGTCAACACGTGTAGTGTTTATTTAAAGCGGGGGTGTACGTGTCTTGAAGATGATATCTCACCGGAAGCGTAGCATAACGTCAAAAGACGCGCAATCGCATTAGGGATACTTTATGTTTTTTTATTTTTTGTCTTCACTTCAAATCAGCGCCAACAGCATTAGTGTCGTTTACTCCAACCCGTGGTCACACAGAACGGCCCCTCTCTACGCTCCCCTCCTGCGGTACGTCGCCTTCGATTTTTAATGCGAGAAGAGTTCAGCACTCTGTTCCCTCTCTGTACACACGAAGTAGCGCTATCCACTAGGTAGGCCAGGAGCGGAAGCGAGAGAAAAACTCACTTTGTAAGAAAGCTCGCGTACGCCGGGATTCGTACTCCTGACCCGACCCCTACAAGAAGAAGGTTTCGAGGATACCAACTAGACCACCGGGGCGACAGGAATATTCAAACTACATAGCACGAATACATCAAAACTCCTTACTACAGTATACCACTTCGCTGGTGACCCTTAGCATTGTAACACTCCACCCCCACATCAGTCTAGACTTCAGAACAGTGGGTGCAGCAGTGATGCAGGACGAGGTATTGTGTATTCCATTACAACAGCAGTTTGTTGTTGTTGTTAGTTTTTGGCTTTGTCATCTACGGACTTTCGTTTTGGCGTCGTCCCCACGTTGAAAACCTTTGCACTTGAAGTGCAACACATCAATTCACACATGTCTCAATAGAACGCATTGGCACGCATACATACATATGCATAGAAACTCTCCTTCTGTTTTTTGGCGGTGTGTTCTTTGTTCTTAGTTATTTGCGGGCGGGTGACTGTGATGTGCCGCTGCTGATGTTAACCACGGGCTGATCCCACCTTTTGAAAACGTAACCTATTGTACTCTTATGACTGTACAGTCGACCCCGGTTCATTAATGACACGCATGTTTTTGTGTTTGAAATGTCTTTAACGGGGGGAAGTGTCCTCGACATTCCGGGGGTGATAGCTCACCTTACCCGCCGGGTTAACGGACGCGTAGTATACTTCAAAACGCGTAGTATACTTCAAAAGACGCGCAATTGCATCAGGGATACATGCTATTGTTAAGGGATGGCAGAACACGAACTTTAATGTTGACAAATTTTGAAAACAAACGCAAGAGCACCAAGAGCACCAGAAAACGCACGAGAGACACACAAGACCAGCCGGAAAGCATCGCGAAAAACAGAAATCGCTGATGCTCGCAGTATGTAGAGGCATGTTCACAATATACTTTTCACGCGTCTACCTGCACGCGCCACCGAACGAGATAAAAATCGCACGATTATAAATTCAAGTCAAAGAGCCAAAACGGCAGGCGCTCAAATAAGCTCTGTGTTGCCAGGAACCTGGTGCATAATACTCTTAATACTTTTATCACTAGAGGACATCCTATTGCGGCGCGGGGTGCGTGTTGTCGCGCTCAAATCTGCTTCTTCTGTGGTGTTGATATCGAGAGTCGTAGTTGCGGCCTGCAATCTCCGCAAATCTCCAGAAATGAGACCGACACCTAGTGTCTTCTATTGCTTCTGCTCGCCGCCACTGACCCCAATCTCCTGAACTGCGGGTTTGCAGCAGAAGCTGATGACACTAGCTACCGCTGACGACCTCTGTTCAGGGGTTTACGGTCCGTGGCGGTGAGCACGGCTGTGACAAATGTTTGATGCCGCTTGGTTCCGGCGCAGATATCGGACTATTTTCAGAGGCTGCTGCGACCTTCGACGTTTCAGCTCCAGTAGCAAACCTGAACGTGCCAGCACGCACGACGCCTCCTGATGGCGTCCTCTACTGACATTTGTACTATAATAATTACCAGGTTTCTCAGGTGGGAAGGTTGTTTTCTTTCCTTAGGCCCGTTCCAAACGGGACCCAATTTCCGGGTTGAAAAACACGGAACGGTGAAAAGAAAACCGGCCCTTTCTCACGCTTGTCCTAATCGTGATGAAATCACAAGAATACGTTTCCTTCGCTGAATACACGCTTTGCTCGACCAAAAACAGGTTGACTTGATTTTTCTCACCATAGAGCAGCGCAAAAGCGCAAAGAGCAGCACCCGACACAAAGGGCAAAAAGATCCCGTCCACCCGGCCTGGTGTTTTCAGTTTTCAGCAGCAACAGGCGCAGGGCAGAGTGTCGCAACCTGGGTGTTGCTTGCGATTTCTTCAATTTGCCGGCTCATTTTTCACGGGTGCGACTCCCTCCTTTGGCCACCGCCTGCCCAAAGGTAGACGAGCTCAACAATCATAGGGCGGCACCGGCGCTGACGGCCAGCATCATATACATGAACAATCCGAAAGAATTAGCGTGTCGGAGGCCCTGTTGCTCTACTGCCGCGTGGTGCCGTGGATTGGTGTTGCTCTCTCCGACCAAAAAAAGGCCATCTCACCGCATTTTTTCCAATGGCAGTTTGGCGGGGTGGCACACATCTCTCACACACCTTCTTGAGCGGCACCCAACTCCTCAATACCCACGAAGCAGCACGGCGTCGGGAGTGAGTATCTTATGGACAGCCGAAGTAATCAGCGCGTTGGAGGTCTTGGCGCTGCTGCTGTACTCGTTGTACTGTTTCCGTGTTTGCTATGTGTGATTGAAAAATATTCTCCAGCACCAACAGCAGCAGTTGAATACGAGGGCACCACGCAATGACTCGGTTTGGACCAAGAACGGACTGAAACGCGGCTTCTGCCGCTTGTCCATCTCCGCAATAGACCTGGACGTGAGTCTGGCAGGTGTTGCTAGCGTTCGCAGTGACGTTACAGCGCCTGCGGTACGCCTGCCCGACCCTTGTGTCAAATTCCCTGATCGGGGAAAGGAGCAGGGGCCAAAACAGCCGGCGTACTCCTTTCCCCGATCCGGTTCCAGAAGCGGGAAATTATTTTTTTTCGGGAACGCAAGAGCCTGTTCGGGGAAACTTTTGGTGAAATACTCATCGATTGGAACACGTTTATGTCGGATTGATTAAAGTACGACAAAAGAGCCAGCGTCAATACCCCTATTCCGCCCCCCCTTAATAGCAAGAAAATGTCATAAACTTGACGATCACAACGTGGTGGTGGTGGTTGAAAGTCGGAATCCTCCTTACGTACCACTTTGCTGTTGAACCGAAGTTAAACATTGTATCCCTCCGCCCCCCACGTTATGCTTCAGAACAGTGGGTACAGTGCTGCAAGACGAGGTTTATCTATTTAATTACGACAGTGCGCTGTGGTTGTTATTTGTTACGGAGTATGGTTTTGGCGTCGTCCCCACGTTGAAAACCTTTGCATTTGAAGTGAAACTCACCAATTCACACATGACTCAAAGGAATGCATTGGTACGCATACATACATATGCATAGATACTCTCCTTCTGTTTTTTGGCGGTGTGTTCTTTGTTCTTTGTTAATTGCGGGCAGGTGACTTCAAGTTGCTGCTGCTGTTATACGGGCTAGTCCTACTTTGGTGCTCCCACACTTGACATCCACGCCAACAGTTAGAACAGGAAGATCCACAGAACTGCCGAAGAAAAATGGTGGCGGACGTCCTACAATAATAATAATAATATACGGAGTTTGCGAACATCAAATTTCGATTTTATGTCGATCTTTTCTATCAACCCGAGCGCCGAAGACCGCTAGATCTGTAGGAATTTGATCTCTCGCTTTTACGAATTGCCCCCAAAGACCGCAGAAAAGATCAAATTTCATCTTGCTCGCATTGATCTTTGTAGGGGCATTTGCTCGGAATTTTCCGCCCCGTGAGATAACCCGCAGGCTTCATTCGGGCTGCGAACGACACAAACAACCTTGTGTGTGCGCCAGAGGAAGCCACAAAACGTGGCAGAAACACAAGAGTGGCAGGTGGAGGGTGCCAAGACCCGTTTGTGCCCGCGCACTAGATCCTCGTTGGCGCAGCACCTCACAACACACGCTCGCGGTTGTGTACAGATTGATTGATTGCTGGACTTTTTCAAACGACACACATACGGCACCCACCGCTCGCTCAGAAAGGAAAAAAGCTCACACGTGCGCAGCACGCGCTTATACCTCTAAGGGTTTGCCTTCCCCCGACAAACAAGAGAAACATATCGCAGCACTTCGCTCAGAGGAGGGGTGCATCCAAGAGGTTCCGTGGCGATCGGCGCTTACAACTGCGTGGTCTGAGCTACAGTATGTACAACAGTGTGATGTGGCGTGTGCCCAGCAGGAGCCCGTTTACAGTGTACAGCAGTCTGTCGTGGTTGATTGTGGGTGTTGCCTATTTCTTTCGGCGCAACAGACGAGCCAACAATTTGCTTAGAGCGCGCAATAGAGAACTATGTGTCTTCGATGGCTCTCATCGCAGTGGATTGTTTCACGGCGTTGTTGCATGTGTGGTAGAGCTCTGCACGGACGGGCGACAAGAAAACGTGAGCTCCTCCTTGCATGCATGTCTGAACGTGAACGTGAACGTGAACGTGAACGTGAACATGAGCAGAGAAGAAGGGCAAACGGCTACCACGTCGTGACGTCACATGGCATTGAAATACATACGTTCGGATCTTCGCAAGCTCTTTTTGAAATCAAACTTTGGTCTCAACTCGGACTTCCTTCGGACTTGCAAAATCAAATCCAAACAACAAACCGCAAACACCCTTATACCCGCCTTGTAGCAAAACCTGACCTACAGTGTGAGTTGAGTGGTCGGCATAACAACGAATAGGCTGTGGATGAGGTGTTGAGGTGCTGGTTTGTAATTGTGTGGAGATGGGTAGCAGGGGCCACGGCCAGTGGGCTCCCTCAGAACTGCACGTGCCGGCAGTTATGTAGTTGTGTGTGTCGATGTAGGGAGACGGGGCCACGGCCAGTGAACCTTTGAGAGCTGCGCGGGCTGGGAACATCCTACCTTATTGCGCAAACTCGGTGGAAGGGTCGCACAGCCATAGAAAACGAGGGCACCTCCGTATATGCTGCGGCAAGGTACACATGTTGTGGCACTGGTGGCAGCTTGCTGCTGCTGCTACTTGCCGCGCTGCTGTTGGTCAGCATGCGAGGAGGGTATCATCTTGTGCTCAAGAGTTGATGGTGTAGCGAGTGTGAAGACTGTACCTCGTGCTATGTTGCAACGTGGCGCGAGGATAACATCAGTCGTGCACTCTTCTGTCTTTGTCTTTGCCATCTTACCTCCAGTAGACCCAATTTTGGTTGGGAACTGTGTGTGCCGGTTCGATGAACTATGATTTGAAATAAACATTAAATGATTTTTCATTTTTTCAAATGTTAGTCCGGGTGTACTGACCCACAGTATTGCTTGCTTGAACTTCATGTAGAAAAAAAAAGAAGTAGTCTTGTCATCATTTCACCCAATCAAACAGGGACTTCTGTGGATCTTCCTGTTCTAACTGTTGGTGTGGGTGTGAAGTGTGGGAGAACCTAAGCAAGACCAGCCCTGATGTTAACTAAGGGCTGATCCCACCTTTTGGAAAACGCACCCTACTCTTGGCCTGTACCGGGTGTTCTTCGCAACCAAGGCTTCGCGGTGTTTGTTGCCTTTCAGTTTGCTAGCCGCCCTGTGCTACATTAGAATGGATTGCCCGGCGCGTTCTTGGGTGCAGCGGTAATGTGTTAAATAGCGTGTTGTTCCTTCGTTCGTTCCTTGTCAGGGAGACCACGGCCTCTCGCTGGGGCTAGACAAAAATACGATGTGACCTGCTGTACACGTGCGCGTATCATGCTGTATTTTACCCTCCCGCGGCTGTACAGGAGTACTGTAGTCCGGGTTCACAAGGACGAAAAACCGTGGTACATTCTACAGGGACCGCTAGACTGATGTAGTCCACAACATCACGCTTGGGCCAAATGACAACCCTTCCTCTGCCTTGCGGCGTTGCTACTTCTGCTGCTGTTGCTGCTGCCAACTCTTGCCCTGCTGCTGGCCCTGTGCTATCCATCTCCTCTACGAGAAGACTTCTCGGGATGGTCTGATGGGTTGAACGGAGATAACGTCGAGTGCTACTGCTTCCAGCTTCCTGGCAGCGGGTGCCGCAGGCAAGAAAGATCAACGTATTTGCGTTTTTCTCAACCGCTATTATTCGCGAAATAGTTGGCGATGAAAAGTTTGAATTTAATGATTAAATGATCAAGTGATTAAATGAGGCCTCCTGCGACGAACCCCCTGGAAACTCCACCCAGGTTTACTACTTGTGCCCCGAGTTGAAGTCCTTTGTGTCAGCGCGGCATTCGCGCAGACAGCAGTAATTCCCCCGGTACCGGCAATAAAATTAAAACATTCACAGCTTGCGGACCCTTCGAGTCCATGTCATTTGAGTACACCGTTTTCAAGGGTAAGTGACAAAGCCTGTGACGACGAGAATCGACCGACCGCGTCCGCCAAGTACAGAACGGGCCCGGAGACCCGAAACGTCAAGATCGGGTCGACCCTCAATTTCGTATTTTGGGCAGAAGGCCCGCCGAAGTCGGCCAGCTTCTTCAAACAGATTTCTTATTCCTTTGGGCTGTCGCATGCTACTGATTCTCTGATTTGCTTATTTCATTATTGCTGGCGAAGAAACAATAGCACACCAAGCCTTTTCCGGCATTAAAACGACAACATCAACAATCTCTTCATTGGGTGGTTCGTATGGGTGGATCAACTACCGCGCTGCCGTATGAGCTATGAGCAACATTGATGTGGCTGGTTCAGTCATGGGCCTACAACATCTAGTCTTGACTAAGTGCGAATGGTTGCTAAGCGGCAGTGAACATTAGCTCAGGCTGAATCTCGGCCCTCGGGGCTCACAGCGACGCCTGAGAGCGAAGCGGCGGGATTAGGCCTACTCTCAAATCGACACGATAGCGTCACATCGCGGCACGCGCCGCAGGGGGGTCCGCTCGGTCTCCCTTTCTGCGGAGCCCGCGGGACGCCCTATGGCAGCCTCAGCGAGACGCCGTCGCCGAGGGCTCCGGGCTCCGGGCGCCGAGCGCCGGGGGAGCTGCCCGCGCCGGCGGAACAGCTTCAAACCACGCGGCCGCACTTTCATCGGCACCTCGGACCCCTTCGATCGGGACTGTTAATAAACAGCGACTTGACTGGGCGGAACTGGTGTAGCACACCCGCAAGACCAGATCTCGCTCGGCCACTGTTTCTTTCCTTTGCTTCTCGAATTGTTGCAAATTTTTGTTGCTACGTAATGTCATGGCATGCCATGTAGACATGACGAGTTCGTGATATAGTACATACGAAGGGAGCGAGATAAAGACAGAGACACAGAGCGGTGCCAATGCAGCCATGGTTCCGTTTTACCAATTCCCCTTCCCACCTCCGTGGCAAATATGTTTTTTTCGACAAATGTTCGCACGGTCACTTTTTCGTACAGTACAGTAGTAACGTGTCGGAGGAGGACACCTTGCGAGGGGAGGAGAGGAGTAGGTATGATATGCATGACTGCTTACTCTAGGTCCCTTCCTTTCGAAGGCGGGAGGGTGGCAGAATCGCCCCCATGGCCGAGGCAACTGACCCGCTAATCTATGCACACAGCTTTTTAATATGTTCCCACCACGTTGTTGTGCGTGCGTTGCGCCTCTCTCTCTCTCCCTCTCTCTCTGTTTTGTTCAAACAACATGCATCAGGTATGAACCGGCCCTTACAGGGGCGGAAGCTGCTATGGACTTGTTGGTGACGGAGATGATCAAGTGCATGGACAAACCCTTCGCGTTCTACGGACGAGAGCTAGGATCGCAGGCGCGTGATATTGTTACGTTTATAAATAGCGCTTATCGCCACTGTAGAGCCTGGAGGTTGAGTTACAAGAACTTGAGGAATAAATCTTGGAGAGGAGATTCCAACAACCCCACACTAAGCCGTATATTGTTGGTGTTGTCTTACATGACTTCACGAGGAATAGAGGGACTGTGAAGCCTATCCGTCCCTGGGCTAATACGGGAGTGTTCTTATTCTTGTTAAGCGGTATCGCCATCTGCACAAGCTTCCGTGGGCTGCCCACCCTTCGAGGATAAAAATCAAGATCCAGCCTGGATGGTGCTGTCTACTGTCCACGGTACTAGCTGTGTGGGACTACTGTTGGCTGCCGAGTTCCCTGTGCTTGTCGTTCTCGTTCGCTCTACTTTTTGCTTGACCCCCCCCCTGCACCCCCCCGATGTTTGCCATCGGGGTTGGGTTTTCGTCGCTTGGCAACGACGTTGTAAAACAAGCCCCCCCCTCGGTGTTTGTCATCGGGATTGGGTTTTCGTCGCTTGGCAACGACGTTGTAAAACAAGCCAATTCACTTCGTGAACTCGGCAACCAGGTTACCGTTTTTTTTTTTTTTACCTCGTTTTTTTTTTGGCGGTAACCATAATGGTTGTCGAGTAGATCATGTTGTGCGGGGTCGAGAAACCTCACTCCGCGCAACGGGGGATGATCGTACCACGTTGTGTTAAAATGGTCAAGCTTCCTCGAGGCAGTTACACAGTGCTTACAACTGTCTCTGGAAGTGAAAGCACCAGAAAATAAATTAAGTCATACGTAGCTGTCATCCGTACGCAAGGAAGTAAGCACAAGATGCCGAACACCCTTAGCAAGATGCAGCTCACCCTTCATGCGACTCGCCAAATACCTCACGGCGCTTCGCGCTTGGTGATGTGAGAGCCTGGTCCGGTGAGAACCCGGCGTGCTCCGTCCTGGCTTTGTAGGGATGCGAGGTCAATGGTCAAACGACTACGGCATGCACGACTATGAGTACACCCCCCCCCCTCCCTGGCTCTGCATCCCCGGCGCCTCGCCCCCCCCCCCCCCCGGGGGGGGTTTTTTCCGGGTTTCCCCCCTCCCCCCCCGGGGGCCC
>FN649729.1:0-43851 GCA_000310025.1 Ectocarpus siliculosus | reverse complement strand
CCCGGTTTTGGGTTCCCCCCCCCCCCCTCCCGGGTTTGGATTCCCGGGCCCCTCCCCCCCCCCCCCCCGACGGCGAAAATCTGTCAGGTTTGCCTCGCTCTCGCTCTGGAGCTGCAGGACCGAGGCTTACCTCTACCCCGGCGTGTGTTCCTGGACGACTATCCTGCTCCCACGGATAAGGTCGTACAGCGCCCTCGTGCAGTGAATGAGGACTGTGAAGTTTGCTACGGTGATATGAATAGGGATAGGAGTTGGTGTGGCGTGGGGTGGTGCTAACCCTCTACATTGACTGTCTTCGCAGTGTACGGTAGCAGTAGCTCTTCGGCTTAGGGTTAGGGTTACCACGACTCGGCGTATGACCTAGCTACTACCACTCAGCCCATCGCTCCACCGCGCAAATGATCGTGTTCACCGCCTTCCCTGCTCCCCACAGCAGGTCGCCGGTGGCACAGTGGATGGTGGTGGTGCCTTCTCGGAATCGCTGCGAGCATTCGTGGAGGAGAAGACGACGATCGATGGCACCGGCTTGACATGCCCAGTCACCCTCCTGACTCCCTCGGGCAGGGCTGTCGGACGTGGTGAGAGTTAGAGAAAGAGCGCCCGTTGATCTCGCCGTGTTTTTCTGTGGAACGTGGAACAGAGTACGGTACCTTACCATAGTGTACCGTTGTGGAATTCGTGTTCAGGATGGCCGTATCCGGTGGTTGTCATTGGCTGGCTTTGTTTTGTACCATGCCATACCGTGTCGTTGCGGATTTCGGGTTGAGGATGGCCGTATCCCGTGGTTGTCATTGGCTAGCTGTGTTTTGGCGGGGACGATGCTTTTCCGGTGTACCCGTCGTCCGTGATTCGTGTGTGCGTGCCCCCGTCGGGAGCAGCACTCGCCTTAGCACTTTACGTCACATTGAACAAGAGAGAATACCCGCACAGTGCGTAACGGTGATGATGACGGCGGGCAATGAGAACGCTCAGACGTGGGTGTGGGTATGAACACAACTCACCAGGTGGGCGGGTGTCTGACCCCATCGGAAACGCTTTCGCGGGATTGTTTTGACTGTTCTACGGTATGAAAGAGAGGAGGGTGTTTCATGTACCTGTCCCTATCCCTATAAGCCTACCCGGAACCCCACCCCGTTCCACCAAGACTACCACCCCATCGGGGTGTTTGTGGTGCTCGGGGAGGGATGCTGTCATCGAAGTATCCCCTGACGGTTATCATCTGCGTGCCCCCTCCATCTTGTCAAACGACACGTGTCGCTTGTTCTTTTATTTACTATCCAGCCGAGATTGAGCGACTGAGTGGAGCGGTCCTCGGAGACATCGAAACGGCTCTTTTTTCCGAACCTCGGGATGGGGACAAGACTGATCTCATTAAGGTGCGACCGTGAGATTAAAATTTCCCTGTTTTGAGAGAAATTATTCGCCGTCAGAAAAGCAGGGTGTGTCGTCGTCAGCAGCAGGGCTTGAACCAACCTTGCAGGAGTAGGAGTTGGTTGCCTTTATTGCACCGCTCCTTCTCAGACCGACGCATCCAGAACGCAGGGTTTTGGCATGAACAAGGACAAGAAGGCGTATTCCTCGAAAGGTCAAGTCACATGCTCTCCTCCCCCGGTTCGCCTTCTGTCTTCTGTTCTGCTACAAGACTGTGGACGGTGTGCTAGGCGACGATGCGAACAAGTCTCGACAGGAGTCGGTCAAGCTGGTGGACCAGTGGAACTCGGCCACACAAGACTACCCGAACAAGTCCTGCCTCCACGACATGTTCAGGGAGTCTGCCAAGAAAAACCGCGACGCCACGGCTATCGTCTACAAGGCAAGTTTGAGTTTGTGCGCCCCAGTCGCTGTTGCTGTGACGCCCGGTGCACGTATGGAGTAACTATTACGCTGGCTGTGTTACCTCGCGTGCATGAAGACGTCGGTTTCTTGGTGCTACCTAGCGTAGAGGTTCGTGCAGAAGCGTGCGCGTGTCGGTTGAGGGGTTGTTGCCTTGCGTCGTCTGGTGATGGTGATGGTGCGGGTCGCTGTTACAGTTTGTCTTACGCCGAGGATGATCGGGTCAGTACAGTATGCCGGGAACGCGGAGAGAATGGTTGGATGGCAGCCGTGTTTTTTTGTCGTTCACACGCTGCCACAGCAGACGTGCGTGTGCGATATTTTTTCCAGATTGATTCGCGAAACCGTCATTCAGGCGAAGGGGAGGGGAGTGGTCGGCGAATCGAACTGACGACGAACACTCCCTTCGGGTGTTCGTGTTTTTCTCCATCATTATTTTTTTTGTCATGACTTTTCAACACCTGCTTTCGTCTTTTGCCTCTCTTGCATTTGCAGTTTAAGGCTCTCGGATCGTTTCTCCCCAAGTGCTCTGGGCTTTGTTCTCTGGGTACATCCAATTAAATATTTTGGTTGTACCTGCTGTGACGATGGATTTTCATTCGTTTCCTTGCCTTGATTGGAAAAGACGGTGCGGAACTGGATGTAGCGGACACAAAAACCAGCATTCATACGCTTCCATGTACGTGGAGGACAAGAACATACACACGCTTCCTCGTACGAAGAAACACAATTATGTAATTTTGGAAGAGGGTGCAGCACCACAGTGATTGTCTTCGTCTTTGTCTTCACTTCGTGTTCGCCTGCACAAACCCTACGTATTTGGCCTACAGCACCAAAAAGCTAACCCTGGACCCTTCTCGTAACTTGTCTATACACTACACTCAATACTCCCCTCTTCGTATCCGTCCATGAACGCGGATCGCCAGGGCGCTTCGTTGACGTTCGGAGAAGTGGACGATCTCACCGATGCTCTCGCCGGATGGCTCTACTCCAAGGGAGTCAGGGTCGGGTCTACCGTGGGCATCTTCATGGACCACCGGACGGAGTTCGCCCTCGCCTACATCGCCGCCCACAAGGTAGGTACCTACAGAGCTAGCGCATGCGCCGTCGCGCCCCCGCTAGTTTTGCCGACATCACCAAATGTTTTCATTGCACGTGCCACCATCCGGAAGCCCTAGTGATGTACGAGACACTGGCGTGCGTAGCATGTCCCACGGGCACCGTGTCGGTTGGGCGGTGCATTAATGTTGCCCATTTTCTTCTCACCTGGCCTTTTGTGTTTTTTTTCGTGGGAGATTCATCATGTCACGTCATGCGCGTGACCAATCTTAATCAGCAAGGCGGAGCTTCGACCTGTGTGCATGAATAAGACTACGGCACAAATCGACTGCCGCGTGCTACCCTAACGCTCAGGCGTTTTATGGGCGTCGTAGGCGCAATTTCCTCTGTCGGCGTGTCATCCATCTCGTCTCTGTTTGTTCAGGTACGTGGGGCAAGGGCCAAATGGCGGAAATGGGGACCATTCTCACACACCACTGTTCCCTCTTCGAAAGTGAAAGAGTGACCCCCCCCCCTATTGTATCGCCCCGGTCTGGTTCCATTTCGGATGCGCGAAACGGTTGCTTAAAAAAACATGAAAACAGGCGACTGGGGCTTACATGCCGCTGGAGCTGGTTTATCCGGCGGACCTCCTGGAAGGGGTGATGAAGCAGGTCAAGCCCCCCATGGTCCTCACGCAGGTGCGTTTCTTGGGCTAGCGATGTACGTGCACCTCCGCCATCTTCCCTTTCGTCCAGCCATTCAGCCATGAAATCCCTTGTCTCACGTAATTGTCGGGCGCGCGTCTCAGGAGGGGATTGGGCCTTGAGTGTTGTCGTTGCCTTTGCTTGCCTCAGGCCCTGCGTTGGGTCACTTTTGAGCTTTTGGAGGGTGCGGAGTCATGCTGGACTGCATGCGTTTCCCTTCCCAAAGTGTGGTTTACTATCCTACGCTGGTGTGTAGTCTGCATGAAGGGTATGAAGGGCAGACAAAGCCTCGTAGTTAGCTTCACCTTTCCTTGTGTTCCTTCATGACGACCTTTACGTTATGGTGTCTTGTCTTATCCTCCCGTCAAACAACCGTGTTTTTTCCTACGTAAGTCACAGTCTTGCTTTCCGAGCTACATCTGTTGCGATTGTCGCGTGTCCCAGGACTGTGCCCCCCCGTGGTCCTGTCTTGTGTTGTCGTGTGATGTGACCTCATCAAAGAAGTTTAAGTCGTAGTGGCACCGCTCAGTTGTCATCTTGTCTTGGCTTGGTGCATGCCAAGCCACCGGGACCCCCTCGCCGATTAGGCTTTCACTATCACGGCAGAGCATTATTTGGTGTTTGTTACCCGTCGTACGCATACGTCCTGGACGGCTGTAAGTTCTTTTGACCTATGGTAGAGGCAACTTTTGCTTTCTTTCCTGACGACTCGCCGCGTTCTCCTCCCCCCTTCTACCATGGTTGGGTGTACCTAATAGTCTACATTTGTTTTTCGTTTGTATCGCGTTTCTTTC
The DNA here is from genome assembly GCA_000310025.1 of Ectocarpus siliculosus. Classification (NCBI taxonomy): domain Eukaryota; class Phaeophyceae; order Ectocarpales; family Ectocarpaceae; genus Ectocarpus; species Ectocarpus siliculosus. The sequence goes on along the minus strand of FN649729.1, from coordinate 39,479 downwards.
TGCTGCACCCACTCTGATTCTTCCCCCCGCACCCACCCCCGGTTTTCATGATACCGCTGTACGGATGGCGTTTTCATGACACTACATTTTATTACTATAATAGTCGAGCGTGGTGGATCGTCTGCCCTCTTGGCAAGCCACCCTGTGCATGGATGATGACGGGGAGTGGATCAAGACTGCCAGGGAAGCTCCCCCCGTGCCGCAGGATGCCGCGTTGCCTTCGCCGGACGACCTCGCTTACGTTGTTATGAGGTATTGATGTGCGACTGTAGGGTCTTGTCCGGTCTGAAGTACTGATGTCCTACTTGTATCTAAATTCCGCATGCATTGTCATGATCGTGAGTACACACATTGATTCTCTACTGCAGCTGTAGTGACAATCGGAAAATCCCGTCAAACCTATTGTAGTGTTGTCAGAAACGATAGTATTGTACGCCAATAGTGAAAGGAAGTCAGAGGAATCAGAGGCCGGGCATGGAATAAAAACGTCGTATTGTATTGTGTGCACTTCGCCTATGACCACCGAAGGACGTCCACGCCAGTTGGACCAATAGAGATGTTAAAGCTACTTGTAGGCAGACATCGGAACGGATTTTTTTGTCTTTAAAAAATCATGCAGTTCGGCGTAAGGCTAGGGTGACTCCTGTCCGTGAACAACAGGTGCCACCTAGCGTCTACCCCCACAGCAGTGCCTGCCGTGACCTACCACTCTAGTTGACCTACCTCTCTCCTCCGCTTGTCGCTTATCGGAATCTCTCGCTCTCACAGCTCTGGAACCACGGGCGCGCCCAAGGGCATCTGCTGCCCCCACCGCGGGGCCGTCCACTCGTACCACCATCGCCTCGTCAACTTCCCCTACAGCGAGGGCGACAGGGAGGCCTGCCACGTCTTCTTCGTATGGGAGCTGCTGAGGCCACTCTTGGGCGGCATGGAGAGCGCCGGCGGTGTCGCGGTTCCGCTGTACGTGATACCGGACGATCACATTTACGACCCCCCCAGGTAAGCTCGTGTGCCATCATCTGGCCCGAACTGGCGTGGCGTAGAGTGGTGGCATGTGTGCGTGTGTGTGTGATTTGAATCGACCGCGCTCTGACCAATGAAAAGACGGCAGTCTCAGTGCAGCTGAAAACAGGAAATGCGTCGAAAGGTCCTGATCTGTGTGTAGTGTATGTGTATGTGTTGACGTTGCGATGATGGTGACGGTGTTACTGTCGGGAGTGTGACTACACGACAGCCTGAATTTCTTTTTTTTTGCTGTTAAGCTTTTCGCGCAGCGAGCGGCACGGCCCACGTGTTGAAACGCCTTGAAGCTGTCGGCGCTTAACAACGCCTGAGGCGGTGGGTTGTTTTATCCGCCCATCATACGTTTCGGATTGCGGTGGCGTGTGGTGCGGTAGGAGACGGCCGTAAAACAACCGCTTGGGTAACATTGCCTTCATGTGATGACGCGATGATGCAACTATGCATACCACCCTCATACTTCATATCCCTTGATTTCCGGATCAACCCATCGCCCGTGGCCATGTTTCTTGAATTTCCTTTTCCCGTGGGTTTCCGTGAGTCATGCCTCCCTCCTTTGGTGGATGAACCACGCAATGTCCAAACACACGTTGACGGCGTCTTGGACTTGAGCAGGCTGCTCAAGTACCTCGGAGAGAACAAGATCACTCGCATGCTCTTCACTCCGTCCCTCCTACAGCTAGTGCTTGACCAATGCGAGCCCCAGGACCTCAAGGAGTGCATGAAGACCATGCGCATCGTCTGGCTGTGCGGAGAGGTTGTCACGATCGAGCTGCGGTAAGCGCTGGGCGTTGCTAGGGTTCATTCGCGCTGGTCGCCGTCCTTAACTAGCGTGTCCCTGCCAAGCACTTCACATGGATTCTGGTTAGTTGGAGTTTGATAATTGCTGTTGCCCGAGTTTCCCGTACTTTTTCGGGGGGGGCGGGGGCGGTTGAGCCAAACTAGGGGGCACCGTCGATGAAGGATTCTCTCCCCCCCCCCCGGGTCTTGGCGGCTTGTTTCTCATGCGTGTCGTTCCTTCGCTGTCTTTCGGCGGGCTTGGCTTGAGTTTTTTCGGAATTAACGCTTGAGCAACAACGAGCCCAGCGATTCTCCAGGACCTCGCCTCCAGCACGCAGACACCGCACGGCATTGTCTTCGTATTTAAATCCTCTCCCGCTGCCTTATCTCCTCTTTGCTTCGTCTGTACAGCAACAAGTTCAAGGCTCTGCTCCCCGACTGCCACATGGAGAACCTCTACTCCATCAGCGAGTGCCATGACATCAGCTTCTGCAATCTCGACCAGGTTGACGTGAACGAGAGCCCCAAGTACGCTCCGTGCGGGAAGGTGGTGCCTAACGTGCGGGCCTACATCTTGGACGAACAGCTGCAGCATGTACGTCGTTGGGATCGTTGTCGTTGTTATCCCTGCTGCTGTTGCTGTTGTTTGTTCCTGTTGCTGTTGATGGTGTTGTTGCTGCTATTTTCCCGACACCTCGTTTGTGTTCGGCGGTCCATGAGCATGCACCTATCACCTATCATTTCCACATGACTCACGGCCCACATCCCCGTCGCCCGCCCCACCTAATGCGATTAAGGCATACCTCAAAGCATACACGCAGGTGGTGCAACAGAGTCTCCGTCGTATGTATATAGCCGTCCTCGCCCTTTCTTCCCTTCGAGCGACACCGTTTCCCCTTAACCCTAGCACTCCCTTTCTTACCTTACGGCCTCCTTCCCATCGTGAACCACGACCCCCTCGCATGACTCCTGGTTGATTTCGCCGCAGGTGCCGGTTGGCGTGCCAGGACGCATGTGGATAGCGGGTCCCACGTTGGCCATCGGGTACCTCAACATGCCCGAGAGGACCGCCGAGCGCTTCGTGCCCGACCCTTTCGCCGAGGCCGCGGGAAGGGAAGGGGAGCGTATGTACGACACCGGAGACAGGTGCCGATACCTGCCCAGCGGCAGCATCGAGGTTATCGGGCGCTGTGACTTCATGGTGAAGGTAAGGTCAGAGACGCCGCCAAGTTTGTGGTTTGTGGTTGTTGTTATTGTTGTTGTTGTTGCTGCTGCTGTTCCTGCCGTTGTTGCTGGTTTTGGGCTGACATGATGGCGGTACATACCTGTTTCTGAGTGTAAGGCCGAGGTAGCGCGATATATGCTTAGGTTGGATGCTTCGCGTAGAAGTATGTTTTGGTTTTCCTGCTGGTCTTTTTCCTTACTCGTGGTTTAGTTTTCTGGCCTGCTCACCTCACTGGCTTTTGGTTTGTCGGCGTAGTAGCCTTGTCTTTTGCTATTTAAATTAGGATTCATTGGCTTGTTCGTTGTCGTGTGCTTATGCTTATGGCGACAGCTGTGATTTGAGTTGTGCCCCCATGCAACCCATATAGACCGTGTTACGATGATTCCGGACGAGCGGGCGAGGCGTTTGCGATGGTGTGCGTACGTGTGTCTGTTCTATCTTAGCAGTATGACCAGGTGGCAAGTGTTCCACCTTGCGTGTGAGTGTGTCAGTACCATGCTAGATCTTGGGGCCACATCGATCTATTCCTCAAACCGGGCACCCTTCTTGCTCTCCCGAACGACGTTACGTGTCAAGGTACGCGGCTACTCGGTGGTTATCGGTGCCGTTGAAGCGGCCATCACGGAGCACCCGTTGGTGTCGACGGCGATCGTCATGACGGAAGGCGCAGAAGGTAGCATGGACAAGAAACTCGTGGCGTACATCGTGCCGGACAGCTGGGAGAAGGTGCGATAGCGGTGATCATGACGATTGTGATGGTGGTGGGCATGAGGTGGTACACGTGTTGCCCTCCCACCTTTGGGAGAAGGCCCCAACTCGAGGGTTATTGGGTCTGTAAAATTGGTGATCGGAAACAAGAGGTTTGTCACACCTTAATGGGTTCTTCAAGTATTTTCGATTTGCTTCTTATCCGTTCCCCTCCCGCCTTCTCACTTCCCTCCCCCCTTGCTCCCAGCACCCCAGTATTGCTGCCTCGTTTTCGCTGAAACGCCTGACGTCAAATGTCGGAGTACGATCCTCCGCCCAACCCTCGCTTACTCTGTTTGTTTTTCCGTTCTTGCATCCACCGATCTTCTGTAAAGTGTTTTTTTTCATTTCCATCATACTCTATCGAAAGTCTGTTGCTATCATAGTTTCATTCCTTGCAGCACTCACCGTCTCTGGTCTCTCGTGTCCCCGGTGTATTTCACTCATTCATTCATTCACTCATTGTCTTGTTCACGTGTTAACTATTTGACTTGTTGACACAACTTTTCGTTTCAATTCATTCAACCTCACGAGAGCAATGTCCGTCTTCGTGACGTTCTTGCAAGAGACCGCCATCCCGTGCTGCTTGACCCTTCGCACAGCGTACCCCCTCCTATGCACCCCAGTCATGTTCTCGTGTACCCTGCTCACGTCCTCGTGTACCTGCTGATGTTCTCACATACCCTTTGCATTCATGTTCTCACGTACACGGGTCGTGTGCCCGCCCCTGTTTACCCTACTCGGCGCTTCTGTTCCTATTTGGTCGTCCCCGTGGATGACATCGCTACCGCTATCGCTGTCGCTATCGCCATCGCTCACACATAATTGTGCAGCTCCCCTCTGCCAGCTCGATCAAGAGGTTCCTCAAGTCTCGACTGCCGCCGTACGCAGTGCCTCACGTGTGCATCCTCCTGGATGCGATCCCGATCAACATGGCCAGCGGAAAGGCCGACAAGAAGAAGCTCCCCAAGAGCGGCCACGCAGAGGTAAGTGTGGTAGATGGTAGACCAGCTAGACTGTAGATTGCTTCCTGTAAGTGGTGAGAATGAGAAGCGATTTTGGGGCGCCGGCGATCGGTGATTTGGGTGTTAAGTCTGCGTTGGCTTATTTCTTGTGCATGCATCTGGCGGGGGCAAACAGGAGAAACGCGACACATCGCACAGACCGTTAGAAATGTTTCCGTTAAATTGTTTTTTATGTTTTGTATTCACCAGCGGTATCTCGTTTGTTGGACTAACTTCTGTTGATCACTTTGTTTTTCTAGTGGGAGAAACGTTAGCGTTACGTTGCTGTCGTATTTGTTTTCTTCACTTGTTGTATGCTTGATTTCACTTTTCCAAGGGACACTTTGCACATGAAGGACAGGTGTAACTGCTACGGAACAGATGGATCACTCTCCCTCCCTCGCCTTCTCTCAAGCGCATAGACCCGCTTGCCTACAAAGCACATTCGTTTTTTTCGCCCCGCTGTAAGCCTGACGTTTCTTCATTAGTCAACCGGTTAGCAAAGTGTAGCTACTTTGAAGAACCCTCACATACACACGACGGTTAGCGAGCGATAGTTATTCGAGCACACATGCACACACACCTCATGCGCTCTTCCACTCTTCTCATGTATGCTCCTCTGTACTGTTGTGTGCCAATTCCATTCTCTTTGGTACCCCCTCCCCCCTCTACATCACGTGCTGGTGCTGGTGTTGCTCTCCCTCCATCTCTGTTTCTCTGTGCGCGCGTTTGTGTGAAGGTGCGATTCGCGCCCTACAGCTGTGCGCATGACGACCAGTACGCGGAGGATGGGGGCGATGCGGTCTTGCCCGCTGGGGACACCAAAGACCCGGTGCCAACCAAACCCAGCCCGAGCTCGCTGTTGATGGCGGAGGAGAAAGAGGAGCATGCGCCCGACGCGCCAGTACTGACGTCCACCCAGAGGTATGTGAATATGTTGAATCGACACAAAGGTGGCAAATTCCCCATTTCGAACCGCCTGTTGTAAGCATAGAGCAGCATGGGGCCAGGATCCCACAACAAACGTGTTCTACAGTAGGCCAAAATGGAACTGGTGTCCGTGGTGTGTGATTTCATCTTGCGACGCTCATCATTTCCATCTCTTCCTCTTGACTCGCATTGCCATCGAAGGTCGGTGGCCCGCCTGTGGGCGCGCCTCTTGAAGGTGGACGAAGCCACCATCACACCGTCCTCAGACTTCTTCGAGCTAGGGGGACACTCCCTCCTCCTCGCAAAGCTGTCTGCGGGGCTGCTCAAGGACATGGGGGCCGAAGTGTCGATCCCCGCCATCATAGAGAGCCCCACGCTGGGGGAGCTGTCGGAGAAGCTAGACTCGGAGATGACCGCGTCGAAGAAGATGGAAGAGGGCGGCGGAGGTGGCGGCGGGGATCGTGCGGCGGCGATCTTGTCCACGCCCGCGCTGAGGTAAGGCGGCACTTGCTTTGTGCTCGGTGTCTTCTTCTTGTATTGGGGCGTGTCCATTCATTGGAAACGAATACAGACGACCATCTCACCAGATAGGGCAGAAGACGCGCCCGGGGTAATGGCAGCAAACGCAGGTTTTAATATTGTTCCCATGGCGTCCTTGAAGCCCATGGCCTGCCTGTACTAGTGTAGCAGCTACATACGTCCCTCCTGTTCGGCACGTGCGAAGGACACACGTGAACGGACAAGGGACGTAGGTCCCGGTGTGCCTTGGCTTCTTCTACTCTCCTTCCAACTTAGGATGTTGTTCCGGACTGGTGGCGCAGGGCGGTCGGCAAGGCCTGGGCCAGCGTCCTGGAGGCCGGGTGCGAGTCCTCCTTCTCCCCTAAGGCAGACTTCTTCGATCTCGGCGGCCACTCCCTCCTGCTGGCCAAGCTCGCCACCGCCCTCTCCCGCGAGGCAGGGTTGACCGTCACCATCCCGCAGCTCATCGAACGGCCCTCCATGGAGGGGATGGCCAAGATCGTCGAGGAGCTATCAGGAACGATCCCGGGAACGCCGTCCATCGTACCGGGGCTGCAGGCGGCCGGTATCTCCAATTCACAAGATATTGCTCCGGTGGTGCTTCACGACGGCTCTCGCGGGGTGGTGCAGGCTGTCGAGGGGGTTGAGGCGCCCACAGCTACGGCGGCCGCGGTCAAGGTGGTTGATCTTGAGGCCGAGGCTAGGAGGCTGGACGCGAGCATCTACCCCGCCGGGACGCGCAAGATCGGGTAAGGGTAACGCGTGAGGAGGATGGCAACAGGGCGAACGCCTCAGGAATAGGTCAACATCAGAGCCGTGAATCGACTTGTATCTTTACGAGGTGTAGTCAGTATGGGTTAGACTGTATCAAATGTTACTCAAAAATGAGCAAGTGTAGTGGGAAATGAGGCCGCCTCTATGAGGTATTCATTGTTTGAGCGATGGCCAGCATATTTTATTTCTCTTTTCTCTGTTCTCGGTTGTGAGAGAGAAAAACGTTAATTTTATCTCTTCAGGGATGTGGCGTATTTGCGTTTCTGAGCTTTTTCAGTCGCCTCTGGATAACCCCATTACTGGATGCATTAGCCAGACGTCACTTCAGACACAACATTCACAATTCATCCATGTTTATTGTCTGCGACCATTGCCTGATGCAAACGAAACTAAACCAAGCCAAACTAAACCAAACCAAACCAAACCAAACCAAACCACCAACCGAGATTGACGATGACCCGTCCCAATTGTACTGAACTGACGTGTGGGGCAGTCCTCCTCGACGGCCTCCTCGACGGCCACAAACGGACGTATCGCATGCCTTCGCACCTCTTAGTTCGGCGAGCTCTCTCTAGGAGCCCTTTCTCCTCACACTATTCGCACCGCTGGGACCCACACACGCTGCTTCTTCCACCCAATTCTGTCCTGTCTCTCAGACTGGTACGGCTCTTTCTGTTCTTTGCTCCTGCGAATTACAGCAACCGATTTTAACTCGCCTATTCTTCAACGCGCTACTGGCGTGTCTGGAAACGCCTGATGGGTGCATTGTGCTGATGCGTGATGCATGATGGATGATGGATGATGGATATGACAGGTATTCGCGTTTCCGAGCCTCGAGGTCTTCTCGGCCTCCCCAGCGAGTCCTCCTCACCGGAGCCACCGGTTTCCTGGGGGTGCACATCCTGGCGTCTCTGCTCAGGGACACCCACGTGGACGTGTTCTGTCTGGTCAGGGCCGGAAACGAGGAGGAAGCCCTTCAACGCGTCGAGGACGCCCTCACCATGTGAGGAACTAGTGAATTTTATGGTGTCGGTTGTTTTCATTCACAGTGCGTGTTGTGTGCGGTGCGTGTAAAGTTACATTGCATGCTTTCTGCTGTTGAGAGGTGTTTTTTGCAGGGGCGATGATGCGGTATTTGCCGCTGACCCATGCTCGTGTCATGGCATAGCCGCGACGGGTCGAGTTCGAATTTCTGCGAGGCACGACTAGATGTTCAAGCGCGTCTGGGTTGACGCTTAGAAAGAGTTGTGAGTGGCTAGTTGGGAACAGACAATCTAGAGGTGATGAAAGGGACGGAGGAACGAGTACCCGCATGACGTTGAGACACGTGCCGTACGCCTCGCCTTTTGGCGGTACAATTTGTTCGTTCTTCGTGGTGACGTGTCCCACTGCTGCTGGTGCTGATGTTATTCCTATCTACTTCGAATAGTTCTCAATACTTCGCACACTTGATGAGGAAGAGGAGGATGATGATGCACCTGCCGTCACATTTGAAACTTGCGAAACACCCTTCTCACCTCTTTGCAGTTCCTCTTAATCGACTCTCTTATGCATAGGAACGCATTTCGTTGACCACAAATTGTATGCCGCAAAATGGAAGCCTGGTACTGCATTGACCAACTCACGATGTCATATTCCCAAGACTTACTTCTTTGTTTGCGTGTTTTCATGGCCTGGCCTCCATCAGGTACAAGCTGGACAACGAGGCGGTGTTGTCGGGAATGGACAGGGTCATGGCTGTCCCGGGGGACTTGTCCAGACCGCTGCTTGGGCTCGACGACATATCCTTCAAGGCAAGCGAAGAAACACACCACAATGTGTTGATAGTTGAGACCGTTCTAGCCTGCAAGATGCATCGCATGCACAAGTATACTGGCTTGAGTGCGTAAATGATGTGGCCAATGCTTCTGTCAACGGTAAGGCCCCTGTAGGGGTCGGACGAACGCTGGTTTCGGTGCACGATATCAACCAAGTTTAGCTGTTAGGTGCACGTGCATTCCTCGTCGATTTGACACGCTCTTTCGATACCCTGTACCAAGAACGGCAGTGACCAAAGCTCGCGCTAGTCCAATCTCTTCATTGTGCTGGACTAAGCCAGTGTTGTGCGTGAATACTGGGTCTTTTTAGCGCACCGCCTCTAGCATAGCCCATATTTTGGGCTGCTCCGACCCAACCCTAACAACCCTAAGCTGCGGCAACACTAACCAATGATATTCAATGATATTCAATGATATTCAATGATATTCAATGATATTACCATCAACAGATGCTCGCCGGCGAGCTGGACTCCATCATCCACAGCGGAGCATCGGTCAACCTCGTCCGTTCGTACCAGTCGCTAAAGGCCGTTAACGTGCTTGGCACCCAGGTACCCATCTCCACCATCCATCTATTGCTGCCGTGTTGAGCTGGCGCCCTCCGCTGTACATGTAATGTTGACAAAGCTGCTATTGGATTGTCACGCGCGCGCAGTGATCAGGCATCGGGCTACACGGTTAGGGTTAGGGTTGGTATATACATGGTGACATTGACGTGTCCTGTATTTTGCACTTGGCTTTGTTGCAGTGGTTGGTTGTCCTATCCCTATTGTACTAGAGAGCTATCGTGCCGTACTGCAACTCTCGGCACACCCGGCACCGTAGGCGACATAAGATACCATACCCCCGACCGATTTCAAGGCTGGACTACTCCACGGCGAAGAGGATGTATCCGTCAAACGATATGTTTTCGGAAAGCTCTCTGTCGACGACGCCATCCTTTTATGGCACTGCCACTCTTTCTGCTGTGGAGTATTCGAGCTTTGACGACCAGTCCAGGGGCGTTGGGGTATCTTGTGTTACCTACGAACGATAGTTCTAAGGAGGAAACATGAGTGGTTTTGAGGAACAACGCGGTGGGTTGCGCTTCGAACAACGCAACAAGACAAGGTGCGGTCAAGCTCAGCTCCACCAACAGTAACTAAATCCCACGTTTGTTTGCTGCCCCAATCGTGTCGGTGTCAATGTCAATGTCAATGTCGGTGTCGATGTCGGTATGGATGTCTTTGGAGTGAATCTGTCATGTCCTGTGTCTCCAAGGCCGGCACGACATCAAGGACGCTCGCTCCTCTTGCTTAAACTTTTCTTCGCATCCTGACGAGGCTCTGTTGGTTTTTCTCTCTCTGTTTTCGTTTTTTTTGTTCCTTTTTGCTTTTTGCTGTGTTGCGGAGAACAGGAGGTGTTGCGCTTGGCGGTTACGAACGCCTTCGGCACACGCATGAAGCCTGTTCACTTCGTCTCCACGAATGGTGTCTTCCCCTTCTCTTCCGGTACGGTATAGAAGAAACGAGCGATAATATAGGATAGGGTAGGAGAGGATAGGATGAGGATTTCTTCCAACCGTAACGCATATGTTGCTGTTGTTGATCTTGTTGCTACTATTCCGTGGTTGCTGCTGAGGTTCTTCCTACGGCTGCTTCCGCTTTTTTGTGACGTTTGTTTGTTGTTGCCGTCGTCATTTGTTTTTGTGTTGCGATTTTGGTTGCAGTGGTGTTTACTGCTGTCGTACATGGCTGCTACCATTGACGCCCACTACCCCCCGTCGCCTTTTTTAAACCGTACGCACGTTCACGTTGCGTGAAGAGACGAAGACGTTCATGGAAGACGCCGACATGAGCGAACAGTGGAAAGAGCTGAGCGACGGCTACGGGCAGAGCAAGTGGGTAGCGGAGCAGATGTGCGTGCAAGCAAGGTCAAGGGGACTCCCCGTAAGCATCTTGAGGCCTGGGAACATGTCCCCCTCTGCGACAACAGGGGCGTGGAACCCTTCGGACTTCATCTACATGCTGCTCCAGGTGTGTTGTTGTTGTTGTTGTTGTTGTTGATGGTAGTGGTGCTGCCACCGCTGATTCTTGTTGCTGGTGCTGGTGCTGGTGCTGGTGCTGATTGTGGTAGTTTTGCTACTGTCTTGCTATTGATGTTGCACATGCGTTGTTGTTGTTGTTGTTGTTGTTGTTGTTGTCGTTGTTGTTGCTTTTGCAGGTGTGTTGTTGCTGTTGTTGCTGTTGTTGCTGATGACTCTTGTGTGCTCACACGAAATAATGGCTTATCTGCCTCTTGCTGCACTCTTCTTTCTTTCGACGAACCCGTTATCTAAAAACAGGCGATTGCGGAAGACGCCGTTATCGAATATTCCGGAGTTTCAACCCATGGTCAAATGGTTCTAGAATTCTTGCACCTGTTCATGGCTGTTGCAATGTTCGCAGTCCGGTCAGGACATGGACTTGAGTTGGTGGCCGGTACCATGGCATGTACCATGTGCATGTACCGTGTGCGTGTACCGTGGTGTCGGTGCATTGTGTCGTGTCGTCTCAAGTTGCTGCTTGCGGGTACTATAGACATCGACTACAGGTGCACACGGCATGTTCGTGACGTCTTTTGTTTGTGACTTCTCTTGCATCATCTTTTGCCATCGAAGTACATGCGACCGCTACAATAGCTCGTACTCGTGCTGAGGAGATGTTATTCTCGTGGGGCGTGTGGCCGTACTGTTTTTTTTCAATTCACCCCCGGCGATGAAGCCAAACCCACTCGTTCGCCCCTGGCTGCTGTGTCCCTCGCCTCAACCCTTGCCGTTGTTGTGATTGCCGGGGGTGCTATCATTTGGTGTTGATTCGTTTGTTGTTGTCAATGTCGCGCTTTGGTCGGCAACAGGGCTGTCTCGACCTGGGCTGCGTACCGGACGGGGTTGCCTGGCAAATTGACGTCACCCCCGTGGACTTCGCCGCTCGGGCCATCGTGCACGTGGCCGTCGATCGGCCAAGCAAGGGACTTGGACATGTGAGTTTTTGGTTTTTCATATGTGTTCCTGTTCCGCGTCTAGACGAAGTTATTTTTTTGGCATGGTGCAAGGCGGCACTGAGACAGCGAGGGACCGGGAAGAGGACGACGTTTTTTTTTTCTACATGTGATCACTTGGTTGCAAGGTGAGGGTGTAGGCTGACTGCGGTCTGGAGAAGCTTGGGTGAAAATTTGGTGATGACGACAGAGGTGACGGCGAAGGCGACTCATTTTTCATCCAGATTAGTCACACAAAACTAGATTGACGATACTTGCCCTGCATGGTGTGCATTCACCGGTGGTGTTTGTTCTCGAAATGATGCCGTCACCTCTACGTGGAATCGTCCACGAAGTACTGTCCGATGCACGTGGTTTCGATCGATGGCGACGCGAATGGCATGCTTTATCCCTTACAAGTTGAGTGCGGTGGAGGTGGCCTTTTAAATGGGTTCCATCCCCCCAACCTCTGTCAAGGAGACGATTAGCTACGTATTTTCACACTGGCGACGACCAAGACATGCATTTTCGACCAATCAAATCGCGTGCTTTTTCTGCAGGTTGATGTTTTGACGGTCCGTTTCCCCCCCCTCTAGCAATCAACCTGCCCAGTGCAGATGGTCGGGCAAAGTGGGGCGTGAATTTAGCTTGACTGATCGCGAGTTTGTTAGTTGGACACCACCAGAAGGATCCATCGTCTGTAGGACAGAATCGACGCGGCGGGATCCCTCGCTGCCTTGGCTGCTTTCTTTGCTTGGGGGACGATCACTGATTCAAGAGGGCCGAGGACTGTGTAGGAAGGGCTCTTTCGAAAGGGACGCCTGTGGGATGTGATCGTCAAAATCGTCAATCCAATCTTGTCTTCGTTCTAGAACCTGGCCTGCTTTTCAGATGGTCGATTATGGGCTCCCGCTTGAGCTGATTTATTGTCCCAAGCTTGGATCTTGGAAGTACCACTCCCGCATATGATGTTGAAACGAGCAACTGCCCCCCCCCCCCACACACACGTGGGCGTGCCTAACCCCCAAGGTGCTGCACATCCAAAATCCCGGGAAGCCGCAGACGTTTGAGAACGTGGCCGCCTGGCTCAAGGCGGCTACGGGGGCACAGCTCGAAGGCGTTTCGATGGACGAGTTCCGGCGACGGCTGGGCAAGGCGGTCGAGGAGATGGGGCCGAAGGACGGCGGCGTCCTGGCTCAGGTACAGTGCAGTGCAGTGCAGTGCTGTGCAGTGCAGTACGAACACATTCGTTCGTTTGTTTTCATACGTGGCCCGCCCCAATGACGGAGATACAGCTCATGGAGCCAGCCCCCCCCCAAAAGTATGATGCCATATATATGAGAGGAGTGCTTTGCATGGCTGTTTCTGTTCGTGGTCCACCTGTACCTCTCTCCCTTTCAGTGCACCGAGATTCCTCGTTGTTTGCTCCTTTGGTCTCGGTTGCTTGATTTATTTCGGCTCGTGCCACTGATTGCCGCCCTGGATGTGCTGTCAAGTCTTGTTGCACACACTCTCGCGCTTGGAGAATAAGGCATGGTTCATCTTCTGAGCACCAGGCCAATCATCATCGATTCACAAAATCACATCGAATCATCGAACTGCTTAAACGAATGTACTTTCTTCTGGATGCGCGTTGGCAGTTGCCCTCTCTGCTCCCCCTTCTGTCTCTCAGTCTCTCTGCCTGCCTGGCTTCCTGCCCATCCCGTGCCTCCCTCTTGATCCACCTCGCCACCTGTGTGCACTACACTACCCAAGTAACCACTTCCTGTGTGAGGGTTGTGTTTCTGACCCACACCTACCTCTCAACTCTTGCCAATCCCAACCGCCACTGACGCCCGCTGCGGCGCATGCGCTCCTGCTGCTGCTGCTGCTGGCTCAGCTGGAGTCGGGTCTGGACGGGTTCGCTTACTACCTCGCCGACCCGGCCATGCTGGACTGCGCTGGGCTCACGGCGGCGCTGGAGGAATCGGGCATCGACTGTCCTTCGCTAGACAAGGACCTCGTCAGTATCTACGCCTCCACTCTTGCCGCGGGAAGAGAGTAGACAGAGTACGCGGCACACCCCGCCACTCTAGAGCTCAGTACCTCAGAACGACAAGAAAGTTTTTAACAGGCCGTGAGAACCTACCCATTGGGCCGTGGGCACTTGAAGCCGATCTCATACTAAAACATGTAGTCTATCCCAACATACGTAAACAGTGTACAAGGAGTGAGCTGCGCCCGAAAACCAACTCGGTCTAGTGGGGACTTATTGCGTAACCGTCGTGCCAAGAAGAGTGCCTATCTCCACGGCCGTCTTGAGAATGGCGAGGACAACGATACACCTCGAAACACCTTGACTTTTGACCCCTCTCCGGAGTGAAGGTGAAGGTGCTAGGTGATGTCAATTCCTTCTTGGAAAGGTTTGTGTTTTCGTTTTTAACCTGCGGAGGGCGTGCTTGGGACAATCGTGTTCTGTCACAGCCAGTCGCTTCACTTTGCTGGTTGGTTGTTTGTCATCCCGACAACAACCACGAGATGCACGAACGGTGCCAATTTCCTTTGCAGGAAGGAAAGATCACTGTTTCAAGATACTTGTCCTTGCTTCGGCCGTTTGTGTTGAGGCGTGAATGTTGTCCCCATTCAGCCTTGGTGCTGTCCATTAAGTCTCGTGGCGCCTCTTGAGTCTTGGAACGTGCTGCTGTGGTCTGACTGTTTTCCCCGTTGGAAGCCATAGCTGCTCCAGGCGGGGTCGTGCGTGTTTCCGTCTCTTGATTTTTTTTTTATTGTTCGAATGTGACTCGATCGAAGGGAATGATGTCCGGAGGCTGGTTGCTGGAAGTGAGCAAAGAAAGACGGACATGCATTTTCAACCTGCACAGGAAAGCCATGCCAACAGAGTCCAGTTGCCAAGGGCGGGAGGATTGCACAGTCGGTTTACCGTACCCGAAATACGGGTAGTGGCCGCTGTGAAACGGTGATTCGGGGGACTTCCATTGTTGAATCCTCGGAATCTACTATTAGAGGGGTTGGGGAGGGCTGGTTAAATACCTGTCGCTAGGAACACATGTAGAGTACTGTCTCCCTTGTTGCGACAACACGCCAGGTAGGTAGTGATCACGGTAGCGCTGTGTCGTGTAGTGGAGTAGTGCGGGGATTTCTGCCTTTCTGGCACTTGCAACCTCCTGCGCCACTTGTAGCTACTGTTGTGTTTCGTGTGTGTCTACACGTCAGCAAGTGCGTTCATTTCATCATGCGTCTCTTTGGAACACAAAAAGAAGAAAAATCACAGGTCAGAAGGGCGACGAGCGTGTTGGAGCAGGAGAATAGGGCGTTTCCGGATGCCCGTGTGCTCTCAGCCTAGATATCATGTTGGGTTCACGTGTTCGTGTCTGGTGCAGGAGGTTACGACCAAGTGCGTGAGGCAAACGCGGTGCGGGTGTGATGCGCAGTCTTGAGAATTGACGTGCGGGTGTGGGTAGGATCACAAGTATGTTGCGCTGCATGCCTTGGAATCTGGACAACAAATATTTCAAGTTGCCTGTGTGAGTTGCCTGTGTGTGAAACAGTTCGTGGTGCATTCTTCAATTTCTGTTTTGGCACGAGCCGAGCCGAACCCCCTCAACGGGCTTGTGTGTGCATATGCGGATGCAACTAATCACACCAAGTTTTTCTCCTCGGCGCGAACCCGCCGAGTGGCCGACACCCTACTACTCAACACACGTCTTGCCACAAACTACCCCCAGTTCGGATTGTCCTAACATGGCGTTGCTCCAAGTAGTAGATATCGGAGATGGTATTCAACATGATCAAACTCTTACTCCGACTGTAGCCGACCCCGAATCACTTTGCTTTTTTAGAGATACTCCGGAGTACTAAATATCTACATCACACCTGAGCACCTGAGCGACCTGGACGAGGTAGAGACTGGCCTATTTTTCGTGCAAAATGAATGGTTGTCTGTCTGAGAAGCGCAAAAGTTGTAACATTAAATGGCTGTGGAAGTAAGTTTGCTGACGCAAGAAATATTGGTTAACCCATCCGGCTGCACCACATCAGCAACTGACTTCGGGTCGTTGTCGATCAATTGTTGTCCCATGTTTTTGCAGTTTCGTGCCACTAGTAGAGCGAGTGTGACTACAAGCACGCATGCAACTTCCACACACACCACCCCCGCGCTGAGCCAGCCCAACCCCAGAAAAAATTCCACGCATAGTCTAGGGCAGATCAGATCGCCATAGATCGCCATAGATCATTTCGGTCGCAGATCACCAAAATCTACAGCTACAGACAGATCGATCTGTACATGTTTTTTTTCTTGATCTATACACAGATTGACCCGAACATATCTGCCGCTCTTGACCTAAAAATCCATAGATCATCTGTGGTATTTCCGACTCTTTATCTGTAGATATATACAGATTGATCCGAACATGCATATCTGCCGCTCTTGATCTATAAACCATAGATCATCGATGATACCTACCTGCGTGCTCTAGATCTAACTCTACAGATGATCATCTATGATACCTTCCAACGCTTGATCTACAGACCACAGAGATCATCTTCTATCCGACGTGTGAAAATTCTCCACCTACCCTGCCCGTGTTGACAGCGGCTTGATTGACTAGACTATTGGTTAACCCATCCGGCTGCACTATTTACAGCAGCTGACTTCGGGTCGTTGTTGATCTATTGTTGTCCCGCGTTGTTGCAGTTTCTTGCCACAAGTAGAGCGAGTGTGACTACAAGCACGCATACAACTTCCACACACACCACCCCCGCGCTGAGCCAGCCCAACCCCAGAAAAAATTCTCCACCTACCCTGCCCGTGTTGACAGCGGCTTGATTGACTCGGCAGCCTATAACGTAGGGCAGCAGTGGCACAAGCGTGGAGGAGCGACACAGTAACAAATCACCGTCGATAGGGAGAGGTGAGAATGTCCGATTAGTTAGGCTAATCATATATTATTCATTATCTTTAGTCCCAAAGTCTAGTTGGTTTTGGTCCCAAAGTATCGTTGGAATTCACAAGGGCGCAGACGATTAAGGCGGAAACCCGGACGTACTATGTGGAAGGGCGCTGCGCGGCGTACGGCTCCGCGGTCGCCCCTTGCGCTCGTAGGCTGTACTGCGATGTTGAGTGTGAGCGGGTTGAGTTTTGAGATGAGAGGAACAAATTGTGCGAGAAGTGGTGCTTATTTTGTCGAAGAGCGGAGACACACAATCAATTAATCAAATGCTGCGACGGCCGGAGAACAGAGAGTCGAACAAGAATATTTGGCTAGAAACAACACCTTAGCAAGCACAACGTCTACTTTATTGTACAGAGATTAGTCTATGCACCAAAAGTACGTGCCGGGCGGTTGAAACTACATCATCATTACAAAACGTCCTTGTCACTGCAAAGCAGTTGAAGAGATCCTCCGTCGGTATCATTTCGTTGGGTCGGTACTTTCTCTCTGCCCGACGTGCGCCGGGTGGGTGTGTAAGAAATATGGCGGGCGCGTTAGACTCGCCTTGCTCTTTTCAAACCATCCGTCAGGGTTGCTACCGAGTACCACATGCATGCCTCTACACTCACACGGCTTGATATATTCCTATTCAGTTCCTCCAAGCCTCACTTGCGTCGTTACGAACGCGGCTTGGTACTCAACAGTATCAGTTCCTTTTTCAGAAAGTATCAAAGCATCCGTCAGGGTATATACCGAGTATGACACGCCTTGGTGCATGCACGAACACTGATTCACACTATCAGTTCCTTCCAACCTCAGTATCAAGCCAGCATGCCTTGTTTCAGACCGCTTCACTCATTGTTCGTTCCTTTCGATCACCTCACGATGAAACCAACAATTTTTCCTGATCGTGATTCTTGGTATCAAACCAACCATTTCGCGCAGTGCCACCCACCCGGCCCGGCGTTTCGGGTCATTTGATTGTGATAGCAACTCGACGAGTATCGTCGCGTTGCCTGTCTGAAGCTTTCCCGTTTTTTAGCCGTTCATAAAGTCGAGGGCGCACACCGCGACACGCTCGCCCACCGAGCACGACAAAGAGTTCTATACACGGAGTAGATGACATGAGATATCACACACCCAGAACAATGTGAAATTTTCAAAGCACCATTACTCCACAGCAGAAAACGTGGCCGGGCGGCGTTGGCACCGATAGCTTTGCGACACAATCCTATCGTTTGACATCCTCGTCGTCGTGGACTAACATTATTAGCTGTTAATATTGATGATGCGATATATTATGCTATGCTGGTACATGCCATCCATGCATAAGAACAACGAGCACCCTCCATACTCCAGTAAGTTACTGTAGTAGTTGAAATGAAACCTCTCATTACCCATCCATCCATCCATCCATCCATCCATGAAGAAGTCGTTTTATACGCAAATAGTTGAAAAAAAAAGGTGCTGCAAAAACTATCCATGGACGAACCCAGCAGTGCCGCCGTTGTTGTTGTCTTCACAGTTAATTACAAAAACCGTTCGTTCTGTTGTTCTCTCTACCCAGTACCTTCTTGTACCTTCTTCGTCTGTTCGTACTATTATGTATGATAGTCTGAAACTGAATAACTTGAAGCGGTCGATTCCCGCCGTGGTCATAGGCTAACTCACCCAAAAACGTTATACGAAAAACAAAATGGACCCGAAGATGGGTCCGCAAGTCAACGACAGATTAGTCTAGGACCCTCCGCTCGCTTCAATACGCTATGCGAGGTAGTAACTATAGACTGGACAGTTTGAAGCAAAAAATGAGCAAACGAATATTAGAGGCGACCTCACTCGCACCCGAAAAAACGTCAATCTTCGACCGGCATATCTCACTACGCCCATCCATGCGCATGCACTTATTTGGGCGAGGGACTCTATACTTTCACGAATCACCTCGTTGATCTGTTTTTTTCGTTTACATCCATACATGTAGTGTGCACGTCACACCCGAATGAAAAGAAGACCACACCCAGAACGCGCTCTTCCGCACGCTGGGAAAGAATCCATCAGTATTTTCCGGAGAAAAATTGACTGAAAATAGAAAATAGAGAAATTCGAGAAAGATTCCAATAATCGTTGGGTGGGCGGGTGGTGTCTCAAAAAGGAGACGACTCTCCTTTCCTCTGTTTTCCTGTCTTGCACAGGTTTGACAAAAGGAAGTGAGAGTGTGTTCTTCCTCCTCCTTTGTTCTGGATCTTTACGTCTGGAGAATTCTTAAATCGTGCCTCTTTCTTCATTTCCTGTTTTGAGAATCCATCAGTATTTTCGAGTCAGTTCTTCTCCTCAGATAGTATGGGATGCAAACAGTGGCATCACCTCCCGCGGTCGGTGTATCCACTTCTCTCCCTCACTTAGGAAACTCACTCGAACGAGATGAGTTTCTCATCCCATACTTTACTGATAGAAAACAGATGAATGTGGAGGCATTGAGAGACCATGGCTGAAATAAGACCATTTAAATTAACAAACGAGACCACCTATAGCAAAGGCTTATTGCTAAACGCTGACAACGATCGGCTCTGTTCACTCAAACCGAACTCATTCAACTGCCTGTATTGTTCCGCTGAAACTCCCTCGACCATGGCGGTACCCTCGGATCCTGGAGCCACTACTTCCATGAGTCGCATGTATCGCCAAGCAGTCTTTGGACTTTTCCAATACGCCTTCTGCATGATTGTCGATAGAGAATCTCCTGCGAGGGCTCTGGAAACCGCCCCTCCTGACCTAAAGGAGTGTAGAGAGAACCCTTGGGTCTCTCCTACTGCCGCGGCGTATCTCTTTAGTGCTTCAGACATCCTGCTAGTAGCCACCGGCAACTTGCCTCTCTGCGCTTCACCTTGCATAGACTCCGAAATGTCTGGGAAAAGGTAACCTGAAGTTGTGTCCCATCCGACCTGCTTCCCCACGGCTATAAACCTCTCTACCGCTCGAACTGGGCAGATTGCCACGTATTCCTCATCATACGGTACGGTCAGGATATGATCCGCTCCATCCCGTTGGGTTTTTCCCCACTGAAAATTGCACATGAGACCGCTTCTATTTGGGAGTCGCAAAATACGTTGGATGAGGATATTTGTGAGCTCCACTCCTCTCTTGGGTGTGCTAAAAGCCACCGAAAAGAACGCAATGTCCCTAGCCAACGTAACCCGTTCGACGTCGGATGAGGCGTATTGAAGCCTGATCTGCATTGGAAAAATAATCTTCTCCAGATGGCTTCGAAGAATGACCGGTGCTTGTTTCACCAATACTCCCGCCTGCTTTTGCTCACTTGTGGTGAACGCCATATATTGCGCAACTAGCTCGCTCTTCACCGGGTTACCAACCCGCATGGTCTTGCTCCACGGTGTCACCACTCCCATTTCCTTCTCGAACACCATGGATAACTTGGAGACATGATTTGTTCGGAGAGAGTCAAAGGCGTATCTAAGGCTACATTCTCCCTTGTCTGTTGAACAAGCTGTAAGATCTTTGGTGCCCACGGCTTCGCAGTGTTTAGCATGCACGATTGTACGTCGTCTTGAACCGCAGGAGTCTAACCAGCACAGGAACTCTACCACATCCTTTGGTTGCGCATTTTCAATAGAAACAGACCCGTTCCTGAGATGCCAGGAAGTTGCTGAACAAAGCCCATGTGGCCGACCGACTGCGCGCGGAAGCTTTTTCCGCCCATGCATTTAGAAATTGTTGGTATCGCCTTGAAATAGCCTCTTCGTCCACTTGAAGAGGAGGTGTTGTCCGAGGTTGGTGCTCGGCTATTGAGTACCCGCACCATTGACAGAACCGAAACGAATAATCGTTTTCACTGTGGCACTCCGGGCATAAGACCCGTGCCCGCGACGCTGACACTTTCACGAGCGGCGGAGGAGGAAGCTTCGCCTCGCCGATACGATCTCGCTTGGGAGTTATCGCCCCTAAGATGCTCACGATGAGGCCAAGGGCTGTGAACACAGTCTGGAGATCCTAGTAAAGAATGCGTTGTCCCACAAACCACCGAACATGAACAGGAGACACGTTGAGAACGAGCCGAACAAACTCTTCATCACTTAGCATTCCGGGTGAAATCCACTACCACAGCTAGCATTCCTGACCGTTTGAAACGAAAACGCTCGGACCCTTTCTGGTGGTGTACCCGGAAAAAGGGTGACTCATCCCCGTTACCGATCGACAACGTCCGTGATCGCGTAGTCGCGTCCGCTATCCGTGGAAACCAGTACTGCTTCCGATCTGGGACGATCACAAGCGCCTTTGCGTGACACTCCTCCAAGTGCTGAAGAAACACTCCTACCATGCTCGTCGGAGGGAAACAGAAACCGAAACACTCCTCCGTCGTTGAACCAGGCATGAACCGAACATTTTGCGTAAGCACGTCAACCCCGGCACACCCTTGCGTATGGTATCTGGAGTAAAATGGCAGATCCTCACTAGTGCAGCGCCCATCTACCCAGCGCTTGTGAACCGAGGCAGGTGTGGCCGTTAAATCCATGGTCACCTGCTCACCCGCCCACGCGCATAGGTCGCCGAACATCCGCTCGTCCAGTCTCACAAAATCGTCCGATCCTGGTCTAGAAATACCATCAGCCTCAGCGTTTGCCTCGGAGCTCACCCACTTCAATTTCAGCGTGAAATCGCGTCGCACTTGCAACCAGAACAGATCAGTAATAATCTCATGCATGAGGGTGTTGGAAGACCGCCCTTTCTTAAAGGCGTCGTGTAAGACTTTGCTATCCACCTTGGAAATGAGCGTGGACCCGGCCAACTGAGAAGGTTGGCTATCTGAGAACAGACGCAGAGTCTGCTGGAGAGCGTACCCTTCTTGCACGTTGATATGTTGCTGCGCCACGTGTAGCGGGAAATCTCCGCCTGCTTTGAAAATGGGTTGGCCTGGACTCCTAATGAGTCCCCCCCATCCTCCCGAGGAGGCATCCGATGCCCCGGTAAGAGCTAATTGCTTATGCTCGGCACGGTACCACGACCCCCCGTTGAAATGCTCACGAACTTCCAACCAGCGTTTCAACTCGAACATAAGACCGCCGTTCTTTGGGACTGGTATCGTCATGCTAGGCTTGCGACCGCCGCGTCGCTGAAAAACTGCGATGCTCTTGTACATATGGTGCTTGTAAAGAACCGCCACCGGAACCGCTACCGATAGACTAGTGCACTTGCCTGCGAGCTTCTCTAACATCTGAAAGGTGATGGACTCCGACGCAATAGCGTCGACTAGAATCGCCTCGAGCTTGGCGAGTTTGTCCTCTGGGACCTCGAAACGCCCGTTATCGGAGTCACAGATAATCCCCAGGAAAACCAAGCTCGTCGTAGGGATGAGCTCACACTTCTTCAGCGAAATGAAGTATCCTGCGCTATAGAGAACTTCTAGTGCGACATACGCGGTCGTCTGAGCTGCTTTGAGCTGCTCGTCATAGCTGAGCGTGCGGGTGGATCGAAAATTGGTCAAATAGAAATCGTCTATCCATGTAAGCACGGGGATGTCTCTTGCTCGCAGGTATCGAGCGACTGCCTCTGAAAGAGAAGCGTACATGAACGGGGCTGAACACCACCCGAAAGCAAGCACGGTAAACACGTACAGCTCGCCTTCCCACTCGAAGCCAAAATATTGCCAAGAACCCTTATCTAGGGCAACGTGGTGGTATCCAGCCTTATGATCAATAGTGACTTGATGAGCTCCGGGCCATGCGCACTGAGCCACCTTGCCTACGCCATCCATACTGAAAGGGTGGTGGCGGCACATGAGATTAAGCCACCGTGCGTCTCATATCAACCTGGGTTTCGTGGGCTCCACACCCAACGGGAGCACCATTTGCGGTTTGGCGTATACGCTAACGTCGGCGACGTCCTTCCACCTCGCAACGCAACCTGTCGCTGCGAGCTTAGCGACTTCGCTCGTGACCCATGATACATGTTCGTCGGGAACGTGGTTCGGCAGATGTATTGACGTAAGGTCAGCGCCGTTGTACGATGCACCGTGAAAAATGCCTGTTGCCTTTGTGTCTACGAAGTCGTGAACGTTGACCCCTTTGACCCACCCCAAGAGGGTATTGCGATCTCCAACGGGAGTATCCTGTAAAATTTCGTCCCGCCAGAACTCAGTCGCTGTTTGCAAGTGAGCCGGAACGAAATCGTCCGTCACCCACATCCTAGCTTGGTCTGGTAGGCGGTGAGATTGTCGAAGGCGCCGAATATTAGAGAGGTCGACGGTTGACTGTTTCGCTGATGCACTGATCAGGTCCCCGCACACTAACTGTGTGCGAATGTGTGCGGTACGTGCGGCTCTCTCGGCGAGGAACAAGTCTGCTCCCGATCCGACCTGTGACACGCATGAAATGTGTAGAAGAAAATCTCTAATGTCGGAAAACTGGGCTTGTTTCGCCATAACCAACGTATGTTGTTGGCCGCACGTGTGTGACTTATGTCGCATATGCTAGGGGAGAGTAGCAAGCAAAGTGGAAATTTTCGTTCACCTAGTTTTAAGGATGATTTCATTGTTTTTGGGTAAATCTACATGAATCGATCCGCGCGTCAACCGCCGACCAAAGTCCAAACCAAGAAAGGGAAAGGTGCAGAGGCGTGGGAGAGTGCTCGAGAAAGATGTATATGACCAGTAATTTCAGGAGGTAGTGTGGGATCACGTGAGGAAATGTGAGAATCGTTACAGAGTATATCAGTCAGGACGGCGAAATTGGTGAGTCCACATGGTGCCCATCGGACCGGAAATACGTGGTCGGGCGACGCGTCCTCCGACGCGCATGATGCGTGGGTGGGAGCGTGCATTTGAAAGGGAAAGGCTATCATATCGGGCTGAGAAAACCCTTATGAACCTCGAGCCGAAAGAAAGAAATGTGGATTGAACCAATAGATAACGAACTTTCACCGATGACGGAAACTCCGAGGCGAAAAACCGAAAAACGGCCGAAAACCAACTGAACGCGAAAAACTTCACAGAAACGAGAGAAACATGTCCCGTGTCGCTGAACATCCAGATGCCCCCCGAACGACGAGAACCGGAAAACCAACAGACGAGAAAACGCGTACCGCTTAGCTAATCACTAACTATTTAGTTGGGGCAATTCTGACTTACGTGTCCCCGACCATGGCACTTATGGCATTGGACAAAGGGGCAGACACGGAACGAGTGTTCGATATCTGCCCCGGTCTTGCCGGCACGGCGGCAAGTGTTGCACAAAGCGGTCTTTCTGCTAAACCCGCTGCCACCCCCTCGGCTACTGCGGCCGCCAGAGGCCCGGTGTCGCCCCCCGGGTCCCCGGCTCGGGGTATAGTGGCCTGGTTGCCCCCCCTGTGGCTGCATTCCGTAAGGGCTATATCCCCCAAAATGCGGGGTAAGGGCCATGGGCTGCATGGGGGGTGGGCCCCAAGGTCCGGCCGGAGCTGGGGAATGCTTGGGTCCCCCCAGGAACTTGGTGATGGCCGACAACTCTTTCACCACCTGGCCACGATCTGTTTTCCTACCCTCCTCGGTTTGGGACATGAGTTTGTCAGGTACCCATACCGCGGCCGCATCCGGGCGGCCGCATTGCATCGCCGCATCAATGCCCACGGCGAGCGTGTCGACAAACGTGCGTTCGTCCGTCAGCTCGGGGTCCATAGCCGCTAGCCTAGCTAGCTCCTGGACCTTGGTTATGATCTCGAGCACCCGCTGGTGCTTGACGGAGGCGTCGAAAGTCGTGAGCCCGCTTACACTGGTAAGCAAACCCGTCCACAGGGCTGCGAACTGAAAGGGAAGAATTGCGAAAAAAGAAAGCCGCGGAAAGGGCGAGATAGCAGAGAAACGCTTGAGAAAACCGAGTGGAAAGAGACGGCGAGAAGAGATACCCGGAGAGACGGGTAAAGCACATCGGAACCAGACACGCGAAGAAAAACGCCGGATAAAACCGAGCTGAAAACGGTGAAAGAAACAACCCTGAGAGAGGGATAGCTGACACAACGGAGAAACGGTTGAGAAAACCCACTTGAAACATCTGAGATAGCGGAGAAAACGCTTGAGAAAAGAAACCGAGCTGAAAATCGGAGATAGCGGAGAAACGTCAGAAAATGGCGGAGAGAACGCTTGAGAAACCGAGTGGAAAATGTGAAACAGTGGAGACTGGAGAGAAACCGAGTTGAAAAACGGCGAAAGAAAGAAAAAATCTGAGAGAGGGTAGCGGAGATAGCGGAGAAACGCTTGAGAGAAACCGAGTTGAGAAACGGTGAAAGAAAGAAAAACCCCGAGAGAAGGGTAGCTGAGATAGCGGAGAAACGCTTGAGAAAGCCGAGCTGAAAAACGGTAAAAGAAAGACAAAACCCGAGAAATGGGTAGCTGAGATAGCGGAGAATCGCTTGAGAACACCGAGCTGAGATACGGTAAAAGAAAGAAAAAACCCCGAGAGACGGGTAGCTGAGATAGCGGAGAAACGCTTGAGAAACCGAGCTGAAAAACGGTGAGAGGGAGAAAAAACCCGAGAGATGGGTAGCTGAGATAGCGGAGAATCGCTTGAGAAACCGAGCTGAAAAACGGCGAAGGAAAGAAAAAACCCTGAGAGATGGGTAGCTGAGATAGCGGAGAAACGCTTGAGAAAACCGAGCTGAAAAACGGTGAGAGGGAGAAAAAACCCGAGAGATGGGTAGCTGAGATAGCGGAGAATCGCTTGAGAAAACCGAACTGAAGCGGAGAAACGCTTGAGAAAACCGAGCTGAAAAACGGTGAGAGGGAGAAAAACCCTGAGAGATGGGTAGCTGAGATAGCGGAGAAACGCTTAGGAAAAAACGGGCCGAGACAACCAAATCGAGGTGAAAAAAACGGTGAGGGAAAGAAAACGCCGGACCTGCGACAGTGGAAACATTTTTCAAACAGGATGGCTGCCATGCGGCGTCCGTAGCGCTTTCTAAAACAAAGTGGCACATCCCGTGTTCTTCGCCCTGCGGGCCCAGCAGGTGGCGAGAGGCGGTACCTGAAACTGCCTCCGAACGGACCCGCACAAGGAGAAATATATTTATATATAGAGAGAGATGTCGGCTTTTTGAAGAACAATATATACATAGGCTTTTGAAGAACAATATATATATATTAATATATAATATACATTGTTCTGCCAAAGTCGACATGTTGACAGAAAGGGATGCCACGGAGAGAGCAACCGAAAGAATCCCTCACAAACGAAAATGAAACGTGGTGTATAGCAGGGGAGAAGAGAAACGAAAAGGGGCTAGCGCGCGGAAGCGGCATGCCCTCACCCAATAAATGTTGTGGGTGTAAGTTTCAAGTAGGTTGTAGAGGTGACGGGTGCAAGTGCGCGACGAACAAGCAATTATACAAATCCGAGCGTGTGACGCCGCTCACGGATCGCCCGAAAAGAAAGACACGCGCGCATGACCACCTGTCATAAAACCTACCATAGAGACAGAAACTAGATGGCGACCCACGCCCCTACGTACGGCTACACAGCAGTATCTCCTAAGTAAGAGCACACCGGCAAGAGGCGGGCGCCGTGAGGCGAAGAAAAAGAGGATGTTGAAAACGAACAAATAAATGTTGAGCGGGCGTTCCCGAAAATAAAATCCACTCATATTGTGAGCACCGCGTGATGAAACCCACGGGCCGTCAGCTATGGCCTGCGCCGGAGAAAATGACGGCAGGGAATGCTGAGAGAGAGCACGACGAACGAATGCTGCAGTGCAGAAATCCATGAGGGACGGGGAGAGACGACGACTGCTGTGGGACGTGGGCCGGCCGAAAACGAGCAAGAACAATACAATGTCTACACGACTCACCTTGCTGGAAATTGTGGTGTACACGAGCGACTTCTTCTTCACTCAAGGCTCGCGATCCCCGGCCACACTCTCCTCCTCCAGGTCCGCCACGGCTCCAGAGATCTCCGACCGGAGGCGCTTGCCCGCGGTAGCCTCGCCCGCGGTAGTGGCGGGGGGAGACGGCGAGGCAGCCGCCGCCGCCGCAGCAGACGTGGTTGCAGAGGAAGGGGAAGAGGGTGTGCTGCTGGCCCTTGCTGAAGGGGCGGAAGAGGGTGCTCCTCCTGCTGCTGAAGGTGCGGTCGCCAAGGTGGGAGGAGCCGGAAGAAGAACCGCGGTCGCCGACAGCCGGAGACCGCCGTGGTGGTCGCAGCGCCACAGGTACTGGAGGAGTGCCTGGGCTAGGGCCGCCTTCATGCGGGCGTCGCCGACGGCCACGGAGTCGGCGTTCCCACGCGCGGGAAGGCCGACCGCCATCATGCCGGGCTTGTCGCTGGCAGAGCCGGCATCGACCAAAGCGCCGAAGATCCTGCACAGGTCGTCTAGGGAAGCTGTTTCCAGCTGCCGTCCGTGCGGTAGCACGCCCAGGCGGGTCAGGTCCATGACCCGCTCACCGCCGTTGCCACTCTTCGGCGCGCAGAGGTCGTACAACTGCTCGAGTCCTGGCGCGTGGAGGGCATCTGGCTGGAAACTCGGCACCGTTGCCATGATGAACCGGGAAGAAGAAAGGCAAAAAACACAGAAGAGAAACACAAACGGGGGAAAGGAACTAATCCCAGTGGGACGGACGGTCGCGGGCGCCGCTCGAGGAGAGCGGAGGGCGCGGACGGATGATGAGCGTCTCAAAAAGGAGACTCTCCTTTCCTCTGTTTTCCTGTCTTGCACAGGTTTGACAAAAGGAAGTGAGAGTGTGTTCTTCCTCCTCCTTTGTTCTGGATCTTTACGTCTGGAGAATTCTTAAATCGTGCCTCTTTCTTCATTTCCAGTTTTGAGAATCCGGGACTAAATGAATGCGGACCCCAGAAGATGCGCTTTTCACAGTAGGTTTCCTCTCCGAAACGAAAGAACCGGACGGGAGAGAGGGAAAAAAGAAAAGAGAAGAGGCGTAGGACGCGTTCCCCGTCATGGACATTTCATAAGAGTCGTATTGTGGTAGTGGCAGGAACCTCTCTCTGCGATCAGGTCAGAAGACCACCAGTCCCCGGAGCTCTTCTGTTGCACCCACCCAGGACGCAGCAGTAGTAGCGCATGTCCTGTAGTAGACAACTACTGCTGAAAATATTGGAGACCACGAATGAATCATGCCTACAGGTGGGTCGTGGGTGGGCGGGGGACCCTTAGAAACAGTCAGACTCAGCCATGTTACATCCTCACAGTTTGTTGCAAGCAAGAACAAAGGTCGATCAGAAAAGAGAGACCGCCAGCGACAGGAAATAAAGAAGTAACGGAGAGCAGAGCTAAAGAAACAAGTGAAGAAACAAGACCCCCTTGCTGCTCTGACCCACTGGAAGCTTTCCATGTACCGCAGCAAACAGCAGGGGCAGCACCCATTACCTCACATGCAGTAGCCGGATACATGCACGGACTGGTACGTAGTAGAAGTTTAGTCTCTTTCTCCGGCAAGAACAAAAACGCCCGGGCGCACTTGAACTTGTAGTCACAAGAAACGGCAATGCTATTTGCGTCATGATGACGTCATCCATTCTGCTTGCCATGGGAGATGTGCATCGTTACGCGAGGAAGGCGTTAACTCTTCGCATAGAATATGCTGCCGTAGACCCTATATCCCTCAAGCTCAACCACACAGCTATACCCGATACATGGTAGCATCATATCCAGCTATAGAAGGATCGAAAAAAAAACTATTTTCTTGGTGGCGAAGCGGACCCTCTTTATTGTGACTCTCCAACTGCTGTTCGTGGATGGCGACGACATGGCGACACAGACAGACAAAATCTTGGGTTTGATGTCGGTCTTATCCGCTGCAGGAGGTGGAATGGTTGAACTCTTGCGTCTCAGGCCTCCGACATAGTTGTAGTTAAGTCTATACTCACAGGATGGTCGTCGTGACGTGATACATGTCTTGTTATCATCAGTATGGAAAAAAGAAAAAGATGGCTCGATTTTTGTATTCCTACTACAGCAGTATGGACCAGACGCCGACTGTACATAGAAGTCGTACGAGTGTCGACTTAGTTGTGCTGTCACAGCATCTTTCACGCACTTCTGCCAGGGCTGGTTTGTTGATTGGGGTCTTGTAGGTCGATATACAGCAGTGGGATTCTCGGGTTGTTGAGGCAAAAGTGAACCAGAGCAAATAATTTCATGCATAGCTCGATTACTTCTGTGTTTTTGCAACAGCAGTATGGACTACGCCGAACGACGTCCGCGTACTACCGCGACGACCTAACTGGATGGGATACTTCCTGCCACGGCGAACCATAGTACAATGCGATGCAAACATCCGTTTGAAAGAAGCTTAACGTTGTTGGGTCTACAGGCGTCCTTACAGATTATTGATTGATCGTTTGTACATGCTGGTGTTGTGGCATGCCATGAAGTTGCTATTAGATATATTGGGGGTACTCGTAGCATAGTATGACGGGTTATCTTTGGTACACATACCTACGGAAATTGCAGTGATGAGGTACGAAGGGACCAGAACTTTCTGGACATTTTCCTTGGAAGTGAGAAGAGTTTGATGGAGATTCGGATACGTCTGTTTGGTACTTTAACCGTGATGAGCGTGACGCGTGCTTGATGCCGTGACAGATTTACGAGCGCAAGCACGCCCCCGATGAACACAATACTTTTGCAACACGTTTTTCCTACACGTTTTCTACCCATCCACGGCCCGTCATGGACGAGATGCTCTCCACTCCCAACACAAAGAACTGAGCCACCCGAATTATCGATTAGTTGCAGCCCTAAATCCCTCCACGCCAGGTGTTGGCAAGTCCATTGGTAGGTGTGTCTTTTACTTGCATCGACCGCGCTACCCGGTGACCAATGAAAAGACGTTAGTGCCAGCGGGTAAAGTCAAGGTCCCTGGAACGGTACCAAAACGCGAATGCCACCACCATGAATCTCTCCTCATATCTTTTCACAGAGACACACATTAATAGCTCCACATACATGCCCTCGCCCGACTCTAGGAAGCCACTAAAGCAATTTTTCATGTCGTATCTCTTCAATGGGGGCCTTTCGTGTTAGTGTGGATGGAATTTTTCCGATTTCTTCCGTTCCATGAACATCCGACGTCGATTTATATCGGTCATACCGGAGGGGAATTGCCCCTTCGTTAATGCTGCACACCACTCATTCGTTGAACCTAATTGGCTGCCCGACACCTTAGCTTTCCGCTCTCGGATAACCGTACGATTTTCGCTCATAAAGTCCATCCCATCACGCCTCAACTGTGTTTGCTGTGATTTTACTGTTCCCCAAGTCTTCTTACACCTAGAAAGACTAGGGTTGGCCTTCGTTGGCAACGATAGGGTCCACACAACAGCACCTTCCGTGCTGCCTGGAGTTTTCGACTACTGCCGCAGCTGTTGTTGGGGTGGTACGTCTCACATTGCTTGGTCCTGTCCTCCTGAATCTTTCTCATCTCCAGAAAGTATTCTCGATTTAGGAAAGTCGGCGCCAAGCTTCTACGTTTCTGAATCGGAAAGCCGCCTTCCAGATTAAGGAACTCGATGTTCCCCCGCTTTTGAGGAACCTTCGTAGAACAGGGGTTTCTAAATATAGAAGTTCGACCTAAATTCTTGAAGTGTCGAAACCATGTTCCGAGACTCCCCAATGTGCCTGGACCGAAGTCAACTGGGAGCTCTTGAAACTATCGGTGTGTTCTCAACCAAACAAACCCCTTACAGCACCAAATTTGGTCGTACGGATACGACGGTCGACAACGACGACGTTCTCTGTGAGCAATAGTTCAGCTTGATATCTGTATTTGTCCCGTTTTCTTCATACATGCCTGAGGCCCTAACCTGTGCTTCATCCTCGTCCAATCTACAGATAGATTCGCTTGTGGCTTTCACCGGACCGTCCGTCTCATCCGTCAAATGCGGGGTAATAAAATATTCGTCGCATCTTTTGTGCCCGTTTCCGTCGTCGATGGGTGTGATATTCTTCACCAGCTCTGGACCCCAAAGATAACATAAGCCATGCGCCTCACCCTTGCGGCTTTCGCCGCGTTCCTGCTTGGCTTCTGTACTCGTGCAAGTGGACAAGGTGAGTCGTGTCCTTGACATGAATTTTATAACCGACTTCAGGCACATGGATCGAACGCAAGAGGGGTGGTACTGTGAGTTGGGGAGATGGTAAGCCTCGCGTAGACCTCTGTGGTAGTATGGATCCGACGGAGACATGTATGAAGAATATACTAACTTCCAGCTCGGATGAGCCGATGGGGCACGAGGCGGTCGTCGGAGTATGTGGTCCCCATGGATGAAATACGGTTGGCGCATTGTCATGGCAGCATCAGAAGAAAGTGGAGAGAACCAAAAAACAACCCGTATATGGGTTCATGTATGGGTTGATGGGTTCATGTGCAACTGCCATTAGTGAACCCATGCAATTACAAGTAGAAATTTCGTCACCAGGGTTGTCGTCCACATGGCTGGCGTCCACATGATTGGCGTCCACATGGTTAGGTCCACGTCTGTGTCTGCCAGTTTGTGGCGTCGGTCACGTGCTTGTAGAGGCCGTGTGTGCGTCCAAAACAGTCTGGACACGATCTTTACCCATCCTTGCTACAACGTCGCACATACCGTGTGTACTCGTGTAGTTGTGTAGGGCTGCCTACATATGTTAGTAGTGAGCACACCCTCGCGGGTCGGGTGCTGTTACGAGGACAGCGCGTGGTGGAACTCCCACCAGGCAGGGCGCTCTGTGGTGTAACGCCACGTAAGCCTTTGAACACCGTAGGGTTGCCACTGATAAGCGGCGGGTTCCGGGAAAACACCAGAATCCTCATAAAACACTGGTGTCCACATATATCCCAACGGTCTGTGATGTACAAACCAGGATGCCTTGACCGGGATACCGCACTGCGTTGCGCTACAAGTCTTTTGGTTTTGTACATTGCCGGGATCGAATTTTGGATAACACTGGTCTTGATGTTCCACGTTCGGGCGTATCCTTCGACCTTGCACCTTAGCAAATAGTCTGGACCCTATAGAAGGACCACTTTACCAGGGGGGCTGCAAGATGAAACGATCACCGTGGTGTGTATTTTCCGGTCCAAGCTGAGCAGTCGGCAGCATGTCCAACCCCCCGCCCCAACAACGCTTTCACGGCCGGGAAGCGTCGAGCTTGGCAAATGGCTTGAATCTTGAAAAGTGCTGGCGTAGAAAATTTGTACGTGGCAACACCGCCTCTTGTGGAAGATGATGCCAAAGTGTGATCCTATACTTCGTGTCTGAGGAGAAGGACTGAGGTAAAATTATTGATGTATTTTTCAAGATACAGGGGAGAGGTTCTCTCGTGTGTGAACAAAGTCGGAGTAAACCTTGGTATTGCCATGTCGTGCAGCACACTGCTGTAGAATGTTTCACTCACAAGCTTGATGCTCTGTGGATGGTTGCTGGACATGTCTGCTCCCTGGATCTTGGTCTCTGCTGCGTCACCAATGCGATATCGGTTTACCATATTAGTTTCGCCCGTTTTCATATCCGACAAATGTAAATATGTGACACGGATTCGCAACATGTTTCGCCTAACCGACAGCAAAAAGATACCTGAACATACTGTTGAGGAAAGAACCATTTATTTCGTCTTGCAGTTGCCTGATTTTAGGTGGTGGGTGAAAGCCGCGAGTACCGCACTGATTTCGATTCGTTGCGCCAGTTTTCGACGGAGGCAAGACCGCATCACGAGTCAGTCGACCTTTATCCAGTTTCTACGTACGGGACCCTCCATAGAGCACCCGCATTGTATCGCCGCAATGCACTAACAGTTATACCCCTCCACTCCATTGCCTTTGGACTCGTTCCCCCCAGGGCAACCGGATATTTCATGCAGTGTCACGATACTCGGAGGGGTTTGTGGCGAAGAAGCAACGATAAACATCGCAGCGCCCGTAGCTGTTGCTACTCCTGCAGGGCTAGCGATTGCGCCAAACCCAAATAATCCGCTAATAAATACTGATGTGGCACCATGGCAAGAGTTTCACACGTACACGGTCACCGACGCGAACGGGAATACCGATACGTGCCGAGTGGAGATGTCCGTCGTTGGTGAGGAGGGGCTATGTGAACCTGTTGGATTTTTTTCAGCTCGTTCTGTAGATGATCTGTTTCGCTTCGACATAATCAACTCATGCGAACGTCGCTCCCGGCAAGTGCCTAGAGCACGCCGTGGGAGTTGTGATCTTCGGTGCGCTTGGTGTCAGGAACGCTGTTGTTCCCTATAACATCGCCGTCAATGCGTACACTCAAAGTAGAGACAAGCTAGTGGTGGCGGATTTATTATTATAATTAGATTTGAGAGTTGAACCGCCCCGGTCATTGGTTCAATGTACTGCTGGCGAGGTATAGTAGTTGAAACATTGCCGGTGATACAACTCGTGTGTCAGGCGACAACCACTGCGCAGGGAAAACGTACTATAGCGCCAAGTACCCGCGCGCCAAAGCATAGACTAACCGTCGAGTACTTAGTGAGCAGTAAGATAACATGTACATATGCTTAGGATCGCCCAGCACGTGGGTAGATTACCCCCTCCGGGCCCGTGTTTTTGTCACAGGGAACTGCGAGGACCCTGAACAAGTCTGCGATCCCGTCAAGAAAGTCTGTGAAGGTGCGGTGAGAACTTGCCATACGTCGAAGTATCTGTATTGGCTCAAATATGTTGATGAATTTCTGCCATCGTCTCTATCGTATATACTGTGGAACTGTGGCCTGCAACGCAAACGTACAGGCTGGCTATTGTTCTTTGATAGTTCCCCAACGTCTCTTTCTAGGTTCGTTTTTCGAACTGGGCTTTCCGACTCTTCTGATACGGTGATACCGGCCCGCCTTGGGACGACTTTATCGTGATCGAAATTGTTTGCCAGATTTGTCTCCGCGTAAAATATTGCATTGTTGTTTGGCGGGCACGATCAGCTTTCTGTACGGAATGTCAACCCCGTTGCTGCCTTTCAACCAACCGTTTGATATGGCTGCCGCCTGCTTGAGAGCGGAACCGGCTCATATTGCCCTTGTCCCACGTTGTTGAGGCTGGTAGTGGGATGTGGAGAATTAGACCAAGAACAGCCCACGTGTTCCCGGGGTCGCATGGTCGCACTGCTTCGTATCACGGCGTGCATATGGTGCACATCTGTAGCTCCTGCATTCCGCAAACTCCCAGTGCTTAATGAGTTGCATCGCACACCCGAAAACGAACTGCGACCTGTTAACAGAAATGTATATGGATATTTTTCGCGGAGTTTCGAGTTGGCCCTACGACCTATTCTACCCCCAAATACTCACCATCTGCCTGTCTGGTACTAATGTGGGTGCGACAAGAATCTTAGCAAGTCGATGGGTTAACGTCTCATTAAGATGTCCGGGATATACATCAACGACATAGACACGCATTTGCCAAATTGATATCCGCCCGAACATACTCGACGCCGCGTTCATTCCTCACGGACCCCCTCGGTGCTACCCTCTCGTTGCAATCCTTGATGCTATCGTCGATGCTACTCTGGGTGTTCATGACACGACCAGCACCTACTCCGCCCCCTGGTAAGATTGATGGTTGCCAAATCGCGTTGGCGGCTTCTTTGAAGCGGGGCCGGTCCATACTTCTATTGCCCTTGTCCCACGTTGTTGAGGCTGGGAGTGGGACGTGGAGAAGGAGACCACGAACAGCCACTTGTGCTGGGTGTCTTTGTCGTCGCACTGCTGCAAGGCACTGCACGGCGTGCATAGGGTGCACATCTGTACTGTAGCTCCAGCATTCCGCAAACTCCCGCCGCTGTGATGAGTTGCATTGCACACGCCTGAAAACGAAACGAGACCTGGAGAATATGACAGCAGCATATGAGCGACGGAAAATGACAGCAGCGACGACGAATTTGACTTGATCCTACCGGTCAACCCCAATCCCCCAAATACCCGCAAATCTGCCTGTCTGGCGACAACAATCTTTCGACAAGCTCATTTCGAATGTGGATGGGTAGATGTGTCATCATGATGTTTGGGATTTACATGAACAACTTCTACACGCTTCGTTTAATTCGACATCTGCCCACACTCAGTCGGCCTCGCGCAATGCTCACGTTCCCACTCGGTGCCACTCTCTTGTTGCTACTCTGGGTCTATCCTCGGTGCTACTCTCGGTGTTCCTCCCAACACCAGCGCCTACCCCTGGTGAGATTGATGGTGCTCAACCCTTTTGGCTCACTGCACCTACGCTTGTTGTACGCCCGAAGCTCATATCATAATCAGTTGGGTGTTGAAAATGGGCCGGATTGTTTACGAGGGTGTCTCGGCGTGTAGTAGTCACCCTTTGTTTTCTGGGCATGATTGAGCTTTGGGTTGGCCATCTCAACCCTATACAAGAGTTCGTTGATCGCCCTCTCTTCACCGCGTAGAAAAGCGCCTTGTTGTCTACGTCCATCACCAACGTCGATCCCTTGACTTGTTTCGGCCGCTCCTTACAGTACAATACCAACGTCTGCTTCAACGCGTACGCCTCTTGCTTGTTGATGTGCCTCGTGGACCACACATCCGAAAAATCTCCCGCTGCTCGTATCGCTTCCTCGCCTGGACATCGGATGAGACCTCCTCATCGCCGCATAACAACTCCAACACTGATGCAAACACGGCCGACCTGCTTAGACGCAGAGCCAGCTCTGATATGTCAGTTTACCTGTTGTCCAACGTGGTTTGGGTGGGTGGTTGGTCGCGAGCATAGAGACAGGAGACCAGCGGACGTGCGCCGGCGCCGTTGTTGTCGCACTGCTTCCTAGCACTACGTGCATGTCGTGCCCATCTGTACCGCAAGCTTTCGCCTTTTTCTCTCGGCGCTAAAATGACAGGCATCGCGACCCGCAAACAAAATGACACCTTTTACAGGGCGATAGGCATTCACAGCGGTGTTTTTGAGTGGCCCATACCATCGGACTCACTACTCCAAACCGCAACTGGTTGGGTTAGTACGCCGCGTTTTTGTTTCGCTGACAGAAGGAATCACGGAAAATGTTGACAACAAGCTCTACATTGCAGAAAAGCGTTATTTGCAAAACATACGCCGAATGCAAAGATATTGAAAATTTTGTGTCGACTTCCATTGCCCAGTTGTCTATATGTAGCGCGCGTCCGGCCTGGGAATAACTGGTGCGTTTGCGAAGAATCGTTGTGCTGCATGGTCTTTCGCATTTTATGGGCAGCACGCCTAGTTTCAATGTCTCGTGCGTTTTCCTCTCCCCAATTTACACAACGGCTCCGCGATTCATTGTCCTTCTTCGCTCTCAAATGTTCCTCACGATACTCGTCAGGCAGCGCCACTGGAGATCCCCACATGCAAGGTCTTCGTGGCCAGAGAATCAACTGGTCCGGGGTTGACGGCGGATGGTACTCCCTGGTCAAGGACGATGATTCCGATATCAACATCAACCTTCGCGTAACCGCTCCTCTGCCTGACGAGTTCCCGGACCGCCAGTTGATCACGAGCCTGGCCGTACTGTCGGAGGGACACTCTCTCGTCATCGAAGTGGAAAACCCTTACGCCACCGACACCGACGGTTGTCCTGAGGGCGTTTCGCCCTGCCTTGCGAACGGTGGACTGCGCGTATTTGTTGACGGCCAGAAAGCAGATGAACTCCTTCGATTCTCCAGGCAGTTGCCAGTTGCAGACGGTGCCATCTCAGTGTCTGCCTCTAACCTTCCCGTGGAGTGCCGGCAGTTCGGCGGTCATAAGATATGGGGGCGCATGTACCAGGAAATGCTAGAGGGTAAGCGCCAGCTGACCAACCGTGAAAGCTTCGAAGACTGGATCCTAAAATCGGATCACATGCCGTCGCCCAGCTGGTGCGCCAAGTACATCGCCGAGAACGACCTCGCCGACATGCAATCTACCCACGCCATCTTTAAGATCGAGACGCCCACTCTCGCGGTGCGCCTCGATGCTGGCGTCAACCACCAGGGTGACGGGAAGCTACACTGGGATGGACGGGTTCTCCCCGACCTCGACTTTTGGCAGATGGACGTTGTGGTGGACGGTCTGGACGTTGAGAACCCGGCTTTGTCCGGCCTCCTCGGTGAGACGGCCCGCCCCATGTACGACGAGAACGGGAAAGAGGTTAAGTCGGGGTTCGAAGCGTTCCGTGGCACTGTTGAGGACTACCGCGTGTCCAGCGCTCTGGGCGTCCACTTTCCCCTTCTCGACAAACAAGAAAAGGAGGAGGGCCAGCAGTAAAACCCTGTTTACACGGCGGTCGGTATGAGACACGGAGCCTCTTGGAGTATTCGTGTGATTTATTTGGGAGTTTATGGAATCCCCCGTACCTTGGGCTCTCATGGGCTAGCTCTATGACAGCAGCACTCAGCACTACATGCGGGTCTACGGAAATCTAGGGGTTTTCGTGTGTCTAGTTGGTAAAGTATTTTTTTTGCGTTTTTTGTTTCTCTCGTGCAGCGTACGCCCAGCGTTCTTGCCGTACTTCTACCAAGTATAATGGGGAGGTGAGTGTTTTGCCACGATCCTGGTAAGCAGCACGATAATTTTCATTTCTTGCTTGGTGCAGTGACATATGACGGTCGGGGGGTTATGATCGGATGCACTGGTGATATTTTGTTTATTGTGCTCTGATTGGTATTTTGTCCTTTGCTCTCTGCATTCGCAACTATTGCGTTTTACCGGCGGAGCTGATATATTGACTCATATATTTGTTTGCATTTCCTGGGGAAGTCACGGCAGGTCTCTCGGATATATTTTCCTGCAATGAGTATGCGACAGCCGTACTGTCGAGGATTTTTCCTGACGTTTCCGGACTTCAGTGTTTTTTATTCATTTAGTAGAGACTGCTGATGGTTTTAGATATATTCCACGGAGGAATGATTTGACATGCATTGATAGAGGCCCTTGCGGGTTTTGATGACATTTCCTGATGGTCAATAATACATTGAAACATGGTTTTCGTTTGACGATTCTCTTCAAGTACCAGGTACCAGTTACGTTTCTACAGTATTGGCCACACTATCCGAAAAGGGATGTCGATTTCTTGCAGACGATTTCTGAGGGTATCTCTCGTGTTTCGGGGTGTCTTGAGAAGTGCGGAGAGGCCATCTCGATGGTGTTCACAGCTAAGTTGTGTATGGAATGGATTTTCGGTGGATGATCGAGAGATGAAGATGTGATGATGGGGTGGGCTTTCGGTGAATATTTTATGTTTGATTGAGACGCTTTTGGATGGAAAAACTTGAAGTTTCGTAGAGAGTACCGTCTGGAGGGGATAGATTATTCGAATACCATATGGATGAAGCAATATGATTTGATATTCATTTGAACATTACTGTCAGCAAATCAATGACTTCGGAGGACAACGAACGTTACACTTTAGATATTTGTTTCGAATTGGAACGATAGCTTTAGGATTGAAGTTGTTTCGGCCAAGTGCCGCGATCTGATCAAGCACTAGATACGGATCAACGGAGATCTGGGGTTTCGTGTAGCATGGTATGTGCTTTTCCTGTAGAAGGGCGAACGTCCTTCTGCCTGTCATGGGCACAAGAAAAGTGTCTTGTGCACTCGTTGATCTCGTCAATTTCAAGGCCTAAATATAGTCGACCTCTGCTCGGCAACCTTGGACGTACAGCACCAGCATTTGGAAATGATCAATCGCGGTCAATCAATGATCAGGCAGTACGCCACGAGGCCCAAAAGAGCAAAAAACTACAGATTATTTTTCAAAGGCCCATCTTTATGGGAAGCAAAAGGTTCGCTGCCCCACAGTAACAGTCCTGGCGGTCAAGAACTCCAGTACAGTCATGTTGTCATGTTACATATACAAGGTCTCCAGGCTTGGGCGCCAGTTGCCCTCGTCTTCAGGGTTGGGCTGTGAAAGAACGTGTAGCGCGAGTGAAGACTTTGCGCAACGTACCAAGGACATCAAGAGCTGGACATGACGTTCGGACTATGCATATGAATACAATAAAATAAAAGGAGTTGCCGAAATCGGGTAAACCCGGCCCGAACCCGGCCAATATCGGGAACACTTGTTTTACACAGTCGGCAGCGCCCTCCTGGCGCCATCTTATTGGCCGACGCCCGCCTCTACCCAGCCCTGACCCTATTCCCACCGGGTGCACCCGATTTTGGCTACTCACCTCCCGGAGGGGTACCCGATCTTACACTCGCCTACCCGAAAATGGCCGAGCTATTCGACTAACAGACCACTAGCAGACCACGCTCACGAACACACGTCACCAACACCCCGCACTCGAATTCCGACGCTTCCGACGGCGGGCGGAGGCGGATCTAACGCGGCGGAAATCTCGTTTAAAGTGGATCTCTCCTGCAACCCACCGCCGGCGGGGGAACTCTCTCGGTTCCGTTTCGTATCGGAGAGAGAGGGCCAGGCGGGCGGCGGTGGATGAATACCTCACGCGATCACGTGAGCTGCATACAAACACATGACGCAGCTCAGATATGTCCACGGAAGCATCAGGCACAGAAGCATCCGGGTGTCGCTTTCGTCTGGAATACATGTATGACACATCAAGACCGTAGATGTAGGGTAAGGGTAAGGGTTAGGGTTAGGGTTGTATTGACACATTTTCTCCACTATAAACAATTTGCTTGCTGCGGGTTTTCACACGCTCACCCAGACGTGCTCTCCGAGCACGACCAAAAAGACGGAACCACTTTTCATGCAGAGGGGCTCGAGAAATAAGCAGTTGATCACCGCTGCCTCACGCCCATTGCTTCCCCCACACA